>JAUIMM010000706.1:0-20000 GCA_031769625.1 Taudactylus pleione | reverse complement strand
TGTCGCTGCTGCTTTAAGGATGCAGGTGCGGCTACAGCCCACACATTTCACAAAGACCGAAAAAAAAAGAACAATATTTTAATTGTTTGTGTAGCACACTTTGAGGGTGTCACCACCCTTTAACAGACAGACGCACGCTTGTCGCTGCTGCTTTAAGGATGCAGGTGCGGCTACAGCCCACACAATTCACAAAGACAGAAAAAAAAAGAACAATATTTTAATTGTTTGTGTAGCACACTTTGAGGGTGTCACCACCCTTTAACAGACAGACGCACGCTTGTCGCTGCTGCTTTGAGGATGCAGGTGGAATCTAGACGGGATTTGGAACCGAGGACACACTACCTCCATCAATTGTCTAAATCCCACTGCACTAATGTCGGATACCGGACGCACGTCTAACACCAACATAGCAGTCAAGGCCTCAGTTATACGTTTTGCTTCAGGATGACTGCTGTCGTACTTCATCCTCATCGCTAGGGACTGTTGGAGGGTCAATTGTTTAGTAAAAGTAGTGATGTTCCTACTTCCTCTCTGGGATGATGAACAACTCCCAGCAGCAGCAACAGCACTAGGAGGAAGTGGTTCTTGATCTTTCCCTATTTTATTTTTATCGGAGAAAGTTTGGTCCTCCATTTATGTTATATTGATATATATACGTGCGGCTAAAGCGCACACAAACACAAAATATTTTTTTATTTTTGCTGGAGAGTAGTGCACTTTGTGGGTTACACCACCCTTTAAGAAATGAGCCAGCCGGCCCTTTACTTATGACACAGGCGCACGCTTGGCACTACTTTGTTGATGCACGTGCGGCTACTGCGCACACAATTCACAAACACAGAAAATTATTTTTTTTTGGTTTGGACTGGAGTGTACTTTCGGGGGTTACAGCACCCTTAACGGTCAAGCCAGCCGGCCCTTTACTTATGACACAGGCGCACACTTGGCACTACTTTGTTGATGCACGTGCGGCTACTGCGCACACAATTCACAAACACAGAAAATAATTTTTTTTTGGTTTGGACTGGAGTGTACTTTCGGGGGTTACAGCACCCTTTAACGGTCAAGCCAGCCGGCCCTTTACTTATGACACAGGCGCACGCTTGGCACTACTTTGTTGATGCACGTGCGGCTACTGCGCACACAATTCACAAACACAGAAAATATATTATTTTTTTAGCACTTGGGGGGAGCACCCCTGATGGACAGAGCACCCCCTGGACAACACTACAGCACTCCTTTAGGACTGGGACACTGCACAGGACTTTGGAGTGGACACAGCCCCTATGGAGAACTGACTGCACAACACAGTCCAGCCAGCCCCTATGGACTTTGAAGTAGTGGACAACAGCAGCACTACACTACACTACACTACACAGCCCTAACTCCCACCCTCCCTCTTCACTGTCCACAGCCGAGTGAGAAAATGGCGCCGACGCGGGTACCTTATATAGGATCCAAAACCCGCGAGACTCGGATGGCGGGATGATGACGTTTTGCCTCGATTTCAGATCCGAGTCAGGCGGGAAAAGTCGAGCCTGACTCGGATCAGACTCGGATCGGGGGGCTCGGGGGGGTTCGGATTTCAGAAATCCGAACCCGCTCACCCCTAATATATATATATATATATATATAGGTATACATGTGTGTGTATGTATATATGTGTGTATGTATATAGGTGTATATATGTGGGTGTATATACATATATATGTGTTTGTATATAGGTGTGTATATATACTGTGTATATGTGTGTGTGTGTGTGTGTATATATATATATATATATATACATGTGTGTGTGTGTGTGTGTGCTTATTTATATGTGAGTTATAATGTGTGTATATATATGTGTGTGTGTGGTGTATATACTTTGTGTTTGTGTATATATATATATATATATATATGTATGTATGTATGTATGTATGTAGGTAGGAAGGGAGGAAGACCCGATGCTAAGGGGAGAGAGACCCAGCTCTGGAGGAAGAGACTCGGCGCTGGACAGTGTTGACCCCGCCTCTGGACAGTTGCACCCGGCGCTGGAAGAAGAGCCTGGACGCCGGGCTAAGGTAAATAGAATCCCCTTGTCACGTGTATGTATGTATATGTATATATATGTATATATATATATATATAAATAAAATGTGTATATGCGTGCTTATTTATATGTGTGTCTCTCTCTCTCTCTCTCTCTCTCTCTATATTTATATATATATATATATATATATATATGTATGTATGTGCTTATTTATATATATATATATATATATATATACATACATACACACCAGATCGGCGGCACTCCGGTATAAATAAAGGAAATATGCAGGATATAATTCCAACGTTTCGATGCTTTATTGCATCTTTGTCAAGGTACAAAATGTATAATAAACAGCACACTTACATATACCCCTCACCACACCACGTGCGTCGCCACGGCTTCCGGGTCCGGCTAAGGAGCGCCCACTTGTGACGTCATCAGCACGACCCCCGTTGCCCGGCAACAGTATTAAAAACAAAAATGAACATAGCAGCAAATCACAAAGAGGAATGAACAAATGTAATCCCCAAATCGTATAGGCATATTATTCACAGATGCCCCCCCCAAAACAACAAATTAGACTAATAATAAATACAAATAATAAACACTAAACTTTTTCCATAATAGCCTCACAAAACGATCAAAATACATTCAATTGCCAAATAGATGCAAAATACAGCAGGGAAAAAGAGTAACTGCCTAATTTACAAAAAACAATGTAATCCTAGATTTTCATTCAATCCTTTTGGTTGCAATGTGCCAAGTCTATAAATCCAGCGTGCCTCACACTGGAGCAATTTACGCGATCGGTTACCACCACGAATAGATAGTGGAATGTGATCTATAATAATATACCTGAGAGCTGATAAATTATGACCCACCTCCAAAAAATGCCGTGCCACCGGCTGGTCACTGGTGCCAGTTGAAAGGGCAGCCCTAATGGCCGACCGGTGTAGGGCCATTCGCTCCCTAAGGGTCCGATCAGTTTTGCCCACATAGTTGAGACCGCATGGACAGGTGATCATATACACCACAAACTTAGTGGTGCAGCCCACCCGGTGGAGTACCTTTTACCACTGTGTGGGTGAAAAAAAACTGTCCCCAGTACTTAAATATCTGCAGGTAAGACAGTTCAAACATTTAAAACATCCATTTTTAGTTTTTAAAAAATGATCCTGTTCTTTGGCCCTTAATAGTCCTATATCTGTCTTAACCACCCAGTCACGTTGGAATTATATCCTGCATATTTGCTTTATTTATACCGGAGTGCCGCCGATCTGGTGTGTATATGTGGAGGACTTTTTGATTGCTGTATGGGAGTGCCATCCATTTGGACGCTATATATATATATATATATATATATATATTTTTGTGTACGGGTTCGGTTTTACTCGGATCTTTTTATTGGCTATCGCCGAACACGTGTTTTGGGTAGCGAATGAAATCGAACCGAAATTGCGGTAAAGTGGCGATAAGAACCGAGTAAAACCGAGTAAAACCGAACCCGCTCACCCCTAATAAATATATATATATATATATATGTGTGTGTGTGTTTATTTATATGTGTGTTTATTTATACATATATATATATATGTATGTAGGAAGGGAGAGAGACCCGTCTCTGGAGGAAGACCCGACATTAAGGGGAGAGAGACCCGGCTCTGGAGGAAGAGACTCTGCGCTGGACAGTGTTAAGCCCGCCTCTGGACAGTTGCACCCGGCGCTGGAAGAAGAGTCTGGACGCTGGACTAAGGTAAATAGAATCCCTGTGTCACGTGTGTGTATATATGTATGTATATATGTGTGTGTGTGTATATATGTTCATATGTATATATATATATATGCCTGTGTGTGTGTGTGTGTATATATGTGTATATATATATATATATGTGTGTGTGTGTATATATATGTGTGTATATATATATATATATATATATATATAGTGTGTATGTATATGTGTGTGTGTGTATATATGTGTATATGTATATATTAGGGGTGTGCACCGGCCACGTTTTGTGTTTTGGATCTGGATCTTTCTTCGTGTTTTGGATCTGGATTGGTTTTGCCAAAACCACCCTTCCGTGTTTTGGGTTCTGGGTTTTGTGTTTTGGATCTGTATTTTTTTTAAAAGCATAAAAACAGCTAAAATCACAGAATTTGTTGGTTTCTCTGCTCCTATGCTATTATTAACCTCAATAACCTTAATTTCCACTCATTTCCAGTCTATTCTGAACACCTCACACCTCACAATAGTGTTTTCATGTCCAAAAGGTTGCACCGAGGTAGCTGGATGACTATGCTAAGCGACACGAGTGGGCGGCACAAACACGTGACCCATCTAGGAGTGACACTGCAGTGGCAGACAGGATGGCAGTTAGAAAAACTAGGCCCCAAACTGTACATAATGCAAAGAAAAAAAAGAAGTGCAAGATGGAATTGTCCTTGGGCCCTCCCACCCACCCTTATGTTGTATAAACAGGACATGCACACTTTAACAAATCAATCATTTCAGCGCCAGGGTCTGCCACACAACTGTGGCTGAAATGATTGGTTCGTTTGGGCCCCCACAAAACAAGCTGGCAATTAATGTGTCCCTGCACAAACTGGCTCTACGGAGGCAAGATGTCATCCTCATCCTCCTCATCCACCGATTCCTCACCCTCTTCAGTGTGTACATCCTCATCCTCACAAAGTATTAACTCGTCCCCACTTGAATCCACCACCACAGGTCCCTCTGTACCTTCTGGAGGCTGGTCTCCCTGGAAGAGCTGATAATTCATTTTGATGAACATCATCTTCTCCACATTCTGTGGAAGCAACCTCCTACGCCTTTCGCTGACAAGGTTCCCGGCTGCACTAAACACTCTTTCGGAGTACACACTGGAGGGGGGGCAACTCAGGTAAAATAGAGCCAGCTTGTACAGGGGCCTCCAAATTGCCTCTTTTTCCTGCCAGTACAGGTATGGACTGTCTGACATGCCTACTTGGATGCTGTCACCGATGTAATCCTCCACCATTCTGTCAATGGTGACAGTATCATATGCAGTGACAGTAGACATGTCAGAAATTGTTGCCAGGTCCTTCAGTCCGGACCAGATGTCCAAACTTGGTCCTGCCTGCCCTGCATCACCGCCAGCGGGTTGCTTAGGATACCTAAGTTTTTTCCTGGCAGCCCCAGTTGCGGGAGAAAATGAAGAAGGAGCCGTTGACGTGTCACGTTCCGCTTCAGCTGACAGTGTGTTCACCAGCAGGTCTTTGCACCTCTGCAGGCTTGTGTCGGCCGGAAAGAGAGACACCACATAGGCTTTAAACCTAGGATCAAGCACGGTGGCCAAAATGTAGTGGTCTGATTTCAACAGATTGACCACCCTGGAATCCTGGCAAAGCGAATGAAGGGCTTCATCCACAAGTCCCACATGCCGAGCGGAATCGCTCCGTCTTAGCTCCTCCTTCACTTTCTCCAGCTGCTTCTGCAAAAGCCTGATGAGGGGAATGACCTGACTCAAGCTGGCTGTGTCTGAACTGACTTCACGTGTGGCAAGTTCGAAGGGCTGGAGAACCTTGCACAACACGGAAATCATTCTCCACTGCGCTTGAGTCAGGTGCATACCCCCTCCTTTGCCTATGTCATAGGTGGATGTATAGGCTTGTATGGCCTTTTGCTGCTCCTCCATCCTCTGAAGCATATAGAGGGTTGAGTTCCACCGCGTCACAACCTCTTGCTTCAGGTGATGGCGGGGCAGGTTCAAGAGTGTTTGCTGGCGCTCCAGTCTTCGGCACGCAGTCGCTGAATGGCGAAAGTGGCCAGAAATTTTTCGGGCCACCCAAAGCGTCTCCTGCACGCCCCTGTCGCTTTTCAGAAAATTCTGCACCACCAAGTTTATTGTGTGAGCAAAACATGGGACGTGCTGGAATTTGCCCAGATGTAATGCCCGCACAATATTGGTGGCGTTGTCAGATATCACAAATCCCCAGGAGAGTCTAAGTGGGGTAAGCCACTGGGCGATGATTTCCCTCAGTTTCTCTAAGAGGTTGTCGGCAGTGTGCCTCTTACTGAAACCGGTGATACACAGCGTAGCCTGCCTTGTAACGAGCTGGCGTTTCTGAGATGCTGCTACTGGTGACGCTGCTGCTGTTGCTGCGTAAGGTGATACATCTACCCAGTGGGCTGTCACAGTCATATAGTCCTTAGTCTGCCCTGTTCCACTTGTCCACATGTCCGTGGTTAAGTGGACATTGTGTACAACGGCATTTTTCAGGACACTGAGGACACTTTTTCTGACGTTTCTGTACAGTCTCGGTATCGCCTGCCTAGTGAAGTGGAATCTAGACGGGATATGGAACCGGGGACACACTACCTCCATCAATTGTCTAAATCCCACTGCACTAATGGCGGATACCGGACGCACGTCTAACACCAACATAGCAGTCAAGGCCTCAGTTATACGTTTTGCTTCAGGATGACTGCTGTCGTACTTCATCCTCCTCGCTAAGGACTGTTGGAGGGTCAATTGTTTAGTAAAAGTAGTGGTGTTCCTACTTCCTCTCTGGGATGATGAACGACTCCCAGCAGCAGCAACAGCAGCAGCGGCAGCAGTAGGCGTAGCAATGCAGGATCCTCCAGAGGAATCCCGGATAGGAGAGTCAGTCATGCCAGTGACATGGCCTGCAGGACTACTTCCGATCCTGACTAAGGAGGAAATTGACGAGGAGGGAGTTGACGGTGTGGTTTGCAGGCGCTTGGATACAACAGGACAACGGGATTTAGGTGTCCCTGGACTGCTTACGGTCTTAGCCAAAGTTTCTGAACTTGACAGTAACTTTTTATGAACGCGCTGCAGGTGCCGTATAAGGGAGGATGTTCCTAGGTGGTTGACGTCCCTACCCCTACTTATTTCACCTTTACATATGGTACATATGGCAAGACAGTTGTTGTCCGGATTTGGATAGAAATATTGCCAGACCAAAGAGGTGGAATGTTTGGTCTTCTGCCCAGGCATGACCGTGATGGGCTTTTTCATCCCACGGACAACAACTGTCTCCCCCGGAGCCTGATTTAAACAAACCACATCACCATCAGAATCCTCCTCGCCAACTTCCTCCTCAGCGCCAGCTACACCAGTATCCTCATCCTGTTGTACTTCAACAGTGACATCTTCAATTTGCATATCAGCAAGTGGACTGTGGGTGCTCCTTTCAGCACTTGCAGGGGGCGTGCAAATGGTGGAAAGAGCCACCTCTTCCCGTCCAGTGCTGGGAAGGTCAGGCATCGCAACCACCACCACACTTGGACTCTCCTTGGGGATTTGTGATATCTTCTTAGAAAGCACAGTTCTTCGCTGTGCTTTTGCCAGCTTAACTCTTTTGATTTTTTTAGTGGGAGGAGGGCTTCCATCGTCATGTGAAGCTGAACCACTAGTCATGAACATACTAGGGATCGACCTTAGCCGTTCCTTGCCACTCCGTGTCGTAAATGGCATATTGGCAAGTTTACGTTTCTCTTCAGCTGATTTAAATGTATTTTTCAAGGTCATTTTTCTGAACTTTGCCATTTGGGATTGTATGTGCCCTCTACTATGACATTGGGCATCGGCCTTGGCAGACGACGTTGATGGCATGTTATCGTCTATGTCATGACTAGTGGCAGCAGCTTCAGCACTAGGAGGAAGTGGTTCTTGATCTTTCTCTATTTTATTTTTATCGGAGAAAGTTTGGTCCTCCATTTATGTTATATCGATTTGATATATACGTGCGGCTAAACACAGAAAATAATTTTTTTTTTGGTTTGGACTGGAGTGTACTTTGTGGGTTACAGCACCCTTTAACGGTCAAGCCAGCCGGCCCTTTACTTATGACACAGGCGCACTCTTGGCACTACTTTGTTGATGCACGTGCGGCTACTGCGCACACAATTCACAAACACAGAAAATAATTTTTTTTTGGTTTGGACTGGAGTGTACTTTCGGGGGTTACAGCACCCTTTAACGGTCAAGCCAGCCGGCCCTTTACTTATGACACAGGCACACGCTTGGCACGACTTTGTTGATGCACGTGCGGCTACTGCGCACACAATTCACAAACACAGAAAATAATTTTTTTTTTGGTTTGGACTGGAGTGTACTTTCGGGGGTTACAGCACCCTTAACGGTCAAGCCAGCCGGCCCTTTACTTATGACACAGGCGCACGCTTGGCACTACTTTGTTGATGCACGTGCGGCTACTGCGCACACAATTCACAAACACAGAAAATAATTTTTTTTTGGTTTGGACTGGAGTGTACTTTCGGGGGTTACAGCACCCTTTAACGGTCAAGCCAGCCGGCCCTTTACTTATGACACAGGCGCACGCTTGGCACTACTTTGTTGATGCACGTGCGGCTACTGCGCACACAATTCACAAACACAGAAAATAATTTTTTTTTGGTTTGGACTGGAGTGTACTTTCGGGGGTTACAGCACCCTTTAACGGTCAAGCCAGCCGGCCCTTTACTTATGACACAGGCGCACGCTTGGCACTACTTTGTTGATGCACGTGCGGCTACTGCGCACACAATTCACAAACACAGAAAATAATTTTTTTTTGGTTTGGACTGGAGTGTACTTTCGGGGGTTACAGCACCCTTTAACGGTCAAGCCAGCCGGCCCTTTACTTATGACACAGGCGCACGCTTGGCACTACTTTGTTGATGCACGTGCGGCTACTGCGCACACAATTCACAAACACAGAAAATAATTTTTTTTTTGGTTTGGACTGGAGTGTACTTTGGGGGTTACAGCACCCTTTAACGGTCAAGCCAGCCGGCCCTTTACTTATGACACAGGCGCACGCTTGGCACTACTTTGTTGATGCACGTGCGGCTACTGCGCACACAATTCACAAACACAGAAAATAATTTTTTTTTTGGTTTGGACTGGAGTGTGCTTTGGGGGTTACAGCACCCTTTAACGGTCAAGCCAGCCGGCCCTTTACTTATGACACAGGTGCACGCTTGGCACTACTTTGTTGATGCACGTGCGGCTACTGCGCACACAATTCACAAACACAGAAAATAATTTTTTTTTTGGTTTGGACTGGAGTGTACTTTCGGGGGTTACAGCACCCTTAACGGTCAAGCCAGCTGGCCCTTTACTTATGACACAGGCGCACGCTTGGCACTACTTTGTTGATGCACGTGCGGCTACTGCGCACACAATTCACAAACACAGAAAATAATTTTTTTTTTGGTTTGGACTGGAGTGTACTTTCGGGGGTTACAGCACCCTTAACGGTCAAGCCAGCCGGCCCTTTACTTATGACACAGGCGCACGCTTGGCACTACTTTGTTGATGCACGTGCGGCTACTGCGCACACAATTCACAAACACAGAAAATAATTTTTTTTTGGTTTGGACTGGAGTGTACTTTCAGGGGTTACAGCAACCTTAACGGTCAAGCCAGCCGGCCCTTTACTTATGACACAGGCGCACGCTTGGCACTACTTTGTTGATGCATGTGCGGCTACTGCGCACACAATTCACAAACACAGAAAATAATTTTTTTTTTGGTTTGGACTGGAGTGTACTTTCGGGGGTTACAGCACCCTTAACGGTCAAGCCAGCCGGCCCTTTACTTATGACACAGGCGCACGCTTGGCACTACTTTGTTGATGCACGTGCGGTTACTGTGCACACAATTCACAAACACAGAAAATAATTTTTTTTTTGGTTTGGACTGGAGTGTACTTTCGGGGGTTACAGCACCCTTAACGGTCAAGCCAGCCGGCCCTTTACTTATGACACAGGCGCACGCTTGGCACTACTTTGTTGATGCACGTGCGGCTACTGCGCACACAATTCACAAACACAGAAAATAATTATTTTTTGGTTTGGACTGGAGTGTACTTTCGGGGGTTACAGTACCCTTTAACGGTCAAGCCAGCCGGCCCTTTACTTATGACACAGGCGCACGCTTGGCACTACTTTGTTGATGCACGTGCGGCTACTGCGCACACAATTCACAAACACAGAAAATTATTTTTTTTTGGTTTGGACTGGAGTGTACTTTCGGGGGTTACAGCACCCTTAACGGTCAAGCCAGCCGGCCCTTTACTTATGACACAGGCGCACACTTGGCACTACTTTGTTGATGCACGTGCGGCTACTGCGCACACAATTCACAAACACAGAAAATAATTTTTTTTTGGTTTGGACTGGAGTGTACTTTCGGGGGTTACAGCACCCTTTAACGGTCAAGCCAGCCGGCCCTTTACTTATGACACAGGTGCACGCTTGGCACTACTTTGTTGATGCACGTGCGGCTACTGCGCACACAATTCACAAACACAGAAAATAATTTTTTTTTGGTTTGGACTGGAGTGTACTTTCGGGGGTTACAGCACCCTTTAACGGTCAAGCCAGCCGGCCCTTTACTTATGACACAGGCGCACGCTTGGCACTACTTTGTTGTTGCACGTGCGGCTACTGCGCACACAATTCACAAACACAGAAAATAATTTTTTTTTTGGTTTGGACTGGAGTGTACTTTGGGGGTTACAGCACCCTTTAACGGTCAAGCCAGCCGGCCCTTTACTTATGACACAGGCGCACGCTTGGCACTACTTTGTTGATGCATGTGCGGCTACTGCGCACACAATTCACAAACACAGAAAATAATTTTTTTTTTGGTTTGGACTGGAGTGTACTTTCGGGGATTACAGCACCCTTAACGGTCAAGCCAGCTGGCCCTTTACTTATGACACAGGCGCACGCTTGGCACTACTTTGTTGATGCACGTGCGGCTACTGCGCACACAATTCACAAACACAGAAAATAATTTTTTTTTTGGTTTCGACTGGAGTGTACTTTCGGGGGTTACAGCACCCTTAACGGTCAAGCCAGCCGGCCCTTTACTTATGACACAGGCGCACGCTTGGCACTACTTTGTTGATGCACGTGCGGCTACTGCGCACACAATTCACAAACACAGAAAATAATTTTTTTTTGGTTTGGACTGGAGTGTACTTTCGGGGGTTACAGCACCCTTTAACGGTCAAGCCAGCCGGCCCTTTACTTATGACACAGGCGCACGCTTGGCACTACTTTGTTGATGCACGTGCGGCTACTGCGCACACAATTAACAAACACAGAAAATAATTTTTTTTTTGGTTTGGACTGGAGTGTACTTTCGGGGGTTACAGCACCCTTAACGGTCAAGCCAGCCGGTCCTTTACTTATGACACAGGCGCACGCTTGGCACTACTTTGTTGATGCACGTGCGGCTACTGCGCACACAATTCACAAACACAGAAAATAATTTTTTTTTTGGTTTGGACTGGAGTGTACTTTCGGGGGTTACAGCACCCTTAACGGTCAAGCCAGCCGGCCCTTTACTTATGACACAGGCGCACGCTTGGCACTACTTTGTTGATGCACGTGCGGTTACTGTGCACACAATTCACAAACACAGAAAATAATTTTTTTTTTGGTTTGGACTGGAGTGTACTTTCGGGGGTTACAGCACCCTTAACGGTCAAGCCAGCCGGCCCTTTACTTATGACACAGGCGCACGCTTGGCACTACTTTGTTGATGCACGTGCGGCTACTGCGCACACAATTCACAAACACAGAAAATAATTTTTTTTTTGGTTTGGACTGGAGTGTACTTTCGGGGGTTACAGCACCCTTAACGGTCAAGCCAGCCGGCCCTTTACTTATGACACAGGCGCACGCTTGGCACTACTTTGTTGATGCACGTGCGGCTACTGCGCACACAATTCACAAACACAGAAAATAATTTTTTTTTTGGTTTGGACTGGAGTGTACTTTCGGGGGTTACAGCACCCTTAACGGTCAAGCCAGCCGGCCCTTTACTTATGACACAGGCGCACGCTTGGCACTACTTTGTTGATGCACGTGCGGCTACTGCGCACACAATTCACAAACACAGAAAATAATTATTTTTTGGTTTGGACTGGAGTGTACTTTCGGGGGTTACAGCACCCTTTAACGGTCAAGCCAGCCGGCCCTTTACTTATGACACAGGCGCACGCTTGGCACTACTTTGTTGATGCACGTGCGGCTACTGCGCACACAATTCACAAACACAAAAAATAATTTTTTTTTTGGTTTGGACTGGAGTGTACTTTGGGGGTTACAGCACCCTTTAACGGTCAAGCCAGCCGGCCCTTTACTTATGACACAGGCACACGCTTGGCACTACTTTGTTGATGCACGTGCGGCTACTGCGCACACAATTCACAAACACAGAAAATAATTTTTTTTTTGGTTTGGACTGGAGTGTACTTTCGGGGGTTACAGCACCCTTAACGGTCAAGCCAGCCGGCCCTTTACTTATGACACAGGCGCACGCTTGGCACTACTTTGTTGATGCACGTGCGGCTACTGCGCACACAATTCACAAACACAGAAAATAATTTTTTTTTGGTTTGGACTGGAGTGTACTTTCGGGGGTTACAGCACCCTTTAACGGTCAAGCCAGCCGGCCCTTTACTTATGACACAGGCGCACGCTTGGCACTACTTTGTTGATGCACGTGCGGCTACTGCGCACACAATTCACAAACACAGAAAATAATTTTTTTTTGGTTTGGACTGGAGTGTACTTTCGGGGGTTACAGCACCCTTTAACGGTCAAGCCAGCCGGCCCTTTACTTATGACACAGGCGCACGCTTGGCACTACTTTGTTGATGCACGTGCGGCTACTGCGCACACAATTCACAAACACAGAAAATAATTTTTTTTTGGTTTGGACTGGAGTGTACTTTCGGGGGTTACAGCACCCTTTAACGGTCAAGCCAGCCGGCCCTTTACTTATGACACAGGCGCACGCTTGGCACTACTTTGTTGATGCACGTGCGGCTACTGCGCACACAATTCACAAACACAGAAAATAATTTTTTTTTTGGTTTGGACTGGAGTGTACTTTGGGGGTTACAGCACCCTTTAACGGTCAAGCCAGCCGGCCCTTTACTTATGACACAGGCGCACGCTTGGCACTACTTTGTTGATGCACGTGCGGCTACTGCGCACACAATTCACAAACACAGAAAATAATTTTTTTTTTGGTTTGGACTGGAGTGTACTTTCGGGGGTTACAGCACCCTTAATGGTCAAGCCAGCCGGCCCTTTACTTATGACACAGGTGCACGCTTGGCACTACTTTGTTGATGCACGTGCGGCTACTGCGCACACAATTCACAAACACAGAAAATAATTTTTTTTTTGGTTTGGACTGGAGTGTACTTTCGGGGGTTACAGCACCCTTAACGGTCAAGCCAGCTGGCCCTTTACTTATGACACAGGCGCACGCTTGGCACTACTTTGTTGATGCACGTGCGGCTACTGCGCACACAATTCACAAACACAGAAAATAATTTTTTTTTTGGTTTGGACTGGAGTGTACTTTCGGGGGTTACAGCACCCTTAACGGTCAAGCCAGCCGGCCCTTTACTTATGACACAGGCGCACGCTTGGCACTACTTTGTTGATGCACGTGCGGCTACTGCGCACACAATTCACAAACACAGAAAATAATTTTTTTTTTGGTTTGGACTGGAGTGTACTTTCGGGGGTTACAGCACCCTTAACGGTCAAGCCAGCCGGCCCTTTACTTATGACACAGGCGCACGCTTGGCACTACTTTGTTGATGCACGTGCGGCTACTGCGCACTACAATTCACAAACACAGAAAATAATTTTTTTTTTGGTTTGGACTGGAGTGTACTTTCGGGGGTTACAGCACCCTTAACGGTCAAGCCAGCCGGCCCTTTACTTATGACACAGGCGCACGCTTGGCACTACTTTGTTGATGCACGTGCGGTTACTGTGCACACAATTCACAAACACAGAAAATAATTTTTTTTTGGTTTGGACTGGAGTGTACTTTCGGGGGTTACAGCACCCTTAACGGTCAAGCCAGCCGGCCCTTTACTTATGACACAGGCGCACGCTTGGCACTACTTTGTTGATGCACGTGCGGCTACTGCGCACACAATTCACAAACACAGAAAATTATTTTTTTTTTGGTTTGGACTGGAGTGTACTTTCGGGGGTTACAGCACCCTTAACGGTCAAGCCAGCCGGCCCTTTACTTATGACACAGGCGCACGCTTGGCACTACTTTGTTGATGCACGTGCGGCTACTGCGCACACAATTCACAAACACAGAAAATAATTTTTTTTTTGGTTTGGACTGGAGTGTACTTTCGGGGGTTACAGCACCCTTAACGGTCAAGCCAGCCGGCCCTTTACTTATTACACAGGCGCACGCTTGGCACTACTTTGTTGATGCACGTGCGGCTACTGCGCACACAATTCACAAACACAGAAAATAATTTTTTTTTGGTTTGGACTGGAGTGTACTTTGGGGGTTACAGCACCCTTTAACGGTCAAGCCAGCCGGCCCTTTACTTATGACACAGGCGCACGCTTGGCACTACTTTGTTGATGCACGTGCGGCTACTGCGCACACAATTCACAAACACAGAAAATAATTTTTTTTTTGGTTTGGACTGGAGTGTACTTTCGGGGGTTACAGCACCCTTAACGGTCAAGCCAGCCGGCCCTTTACTTATGACACAGGTGCACGCTTGGCACTACTTTGTTGATGCACGTGCGGCTACTGCGCACACAATTCACAAACACAGAAAATAATTTTTTTTTGGTTTGGACTGGAGTGTACTTTCGGGGGTTACAGAACCCTTAACGGTCAAGCCAGCCGGCCCTTTACTTATGACACAGGCGCACGCTTGGCACTACTTTGTTGATGCACGTGCGGCTACTGCGCACACAATTCACAAACACAGAAAATAATTTTTTTTTTGGTTTGGACTGGAGTGTACTTTCGGGGTTACAGCACCCTTAACGGTCAAGCCAGCCGGCCCTTTACTTATGACACAGGCGCACGCTTGGCACTACTTTGTTGATGCACGTGCGGCTACTGCGCACATCAATTCACAAACACAGAAATAATTTTTTTTTGGTTTGGACTGGAGTGTACTTTCGGGGGTTACAGCACCCTTTAACGGTCAAGCCAGCCGGCCCTTTACTTATGACACAGGCGCACGCTTGGCACTACTTTGTTGATGCACGTGCGGCTACTGCGCACACAATTCACAAACACAGAAAATAATTTTTTTTTTGGTTTGGACTGGAGTGTACTTTCGGGGTTACAGCACCCTTAACGGTCAAGCCAGCCGGCCCTTTACTTATGACACAGGCGCACGCTTGGCACTACTTTGTTGATGCACGTGCGGCTACTGCGCATACAATTCACAAACACAGAAAATAATTTTTTTTTGGTTTGGACTGGAGTGTATTTTCGGGGGTTACAGCACCCTTAACGGTCAAGCCAGCCGGCCCTTTACTTATGACACAGGCGCACGCTTGGCACTACTTTGTTGATGCACGTGCGGCTACTGCGCACACAATCACAAACACAGAAAATTATTTTTTTTTGGTTTGGACTGGAGTGTACTTTCGGGGTTACAGCACCCTTAACGGTCAAGCCAGCCGGCCCTTTACTTATGACACAGGCACACGCTTGGCACTACTTTGTTGATGCACGTGCGGCTACTGCGCACACAATTCACAAACACAGAAAATAATTTTTTTTGGTTTGGACTGGAGTGTACTTTCGGGGTTACAGCACCCTTTAACGGTCAAGCCAGCCGGCCCTTTACTTATGACACAGGCGCACGCTTGGCACTACTTTGTTGATGCACGTGCGGCTACTGCGCACTACAATTCACAAACACAGAAAATAATTTTTTTTGGTTTGGACTGGAGTGTACTTTCGGGGGTTACAGCACCCTTTAACGGTCAAGCCAGCCGGCCCTTTACTTATGACACAGGGCGCACGCTTGGCACTACTTTGTTGATGCACGTGCGGCTACTGCGCACACAATTCACAAACACAGAAAATAATTTTTTTTTTGGTTTGGACTGGAGTGTACTTTCGGGGGTTACAGCACCCTTTAACGGTCAAGCCAGCCGGCCCTTTACTTATGACACAGGCGCACGCTTGGCACTACTTTGTTGATGCACGTGCGGCTACTGCGCACAACAATTCACAAACACAGAAAATAATTTTTTTTGGTTTGGACTGGAGTGTACTTTCGAGGGTTACAGAACCCTTTAACGGTCAAGCCAGCCGGCCCTTTACTTATGACACAGGCGCACGCTTGGCACTACTTTGTTGATGCACGTGCGGCTACTGCGCACACAATTCACAAACACAGAAAATAATTTTTTTTTGGTTTGGACTGGAGTGTACTTTCGGGGGTTACAGCACCCTTTAACGGTCAAGCCAGCCGGCCCTTTACTTATGACACAGGCGCACGCTTGGCACTACTTTGTTGATGCACGTGCGGCTACTGCGCACACAATTCACAAACACAGAAAATAATTTTTTTTGGTTTGGACTGGAGTGTACTTTGGGGGTTACAGCACCCTTTAACGGTCAAGCCAGCCGGCCCTTTACTTATGACACAGGCGCACGCTTGGCACTACTTTGTTGATGCACGTGCGGCTACTGCGCACACAATTCACAAACACAGAAAATAATTTTTTTTTGGTTTGGACTGGAGTGTACTTTCGGGGGTTACAGCACCCTTAACGGTCAAGCCAGCCGGCCCTTTACTTATGACACAGGTGCACGCTTGGCACTACTTTGTTGATGCACGTGCGGCTACTGCGCACACAATTCACAAACACAGAAAATAAATTTTTTTTTGGTTTGGACTGGAGTGTACTTTCGGGGATTACAGCACCCTTAACGGTCAAGCCAGCTGGCCCTTTACTTATGACACAGGCGCACGCTTGGCACTACTTTGTTGATGCACGTGCGGCTACTGCGCACACAATTCACAAACACAGAAAATAATTTTTTTTTGGTTTCGACTGGACTGTTCTTTCGGGGGTTACAGCACCCTTAACGGTCAAGCCAGCCGGCCCTTTACTTATGACACAGGCGCACGCTTGGCACTACTTTGTTGATGCACGTGCGGCTACTGCGCACACAATTCACAAACACAGAAAATAATTTTTTTTTGGTTTGGACTGGAGTGTACTTTCGGGGATTACAGCACCCTTTATTGGTCAAGCCAGCCGGCCCTTTACTTATGACACAGGCGCACGCTTGGCACTACTTTGTTGATGCACGTGCGGCTACTGCGCACACAATTCACAAACACAGAAAATAATTTTTTTTTGGTTGGACTGGAGTGTACTTTCGGGGGTTACAGCACCCTTAATGGTCAAGCCAGCCGGCCCTTTACTTATGACACAGGCGCACGCTTGGCACTACTTTGTTGATGCACGTGCGGCTACTGCGCACACAATTCACAAACACAGAAAATAATTTTTTTTTTGGTTTGGACTGGAGTGTACTTTCGGGGGTTACAGCACCCTTAACGGTCAAGCCAGCCGGCCCTTTACTTATGACACAGGCGCACGCTTGGCACTACTTTGTTGATGCACGTGCGGCTACTGCGCACACAATTCACAAACACAGAAAATAATTATTTTTTGGTTTGGACTGGAGTGTACTTTCGGGGGTTACAGCACCCTTTAACGGTCAAGCCAGCCGGCCCTTTACTTATGACACAGGCGCACGCTTGGCACTACTTTGTTGATGCACGTGCGGCTACTGCGCACACAATTCACAAACACAAAAAATAATTTTTTTTTTGGTTTGGACTGGAGTGTACTTTGGGGGTTACAGCACCCTTTAACGGTCAAGCCAGCCGGCCCTTTACTTATGACACAGGCGCACGCTTGGCACTACTTTGTTGATGCACGTGCGGCTACTGCGCACACAATTCACAAACACAGAAAATAATTTTTTTTTTGGTTTGGACTGGAGTGTACTTTCGGGGTTACAGCACCCTTAACGGTCAAGCCAGCCGGCCCTTTACTTATGACACAGGCGCACGCTTGGCACTACTTTGTTGATGCACGTGCGGCTACTGCGCACACAATTCACAAACACAGAAAATAATTTTTTTTTGGCTTGGACTGGAGTGTACTTTCGGGGGTTACAGCACCCTTTAACGGTCAAGCCAGCCGGCCCTTTACTTATGACACAGGCGCACGCTTGGCACTACTTTGTTGATGCACGTGCGGCTACTGCGCACACAATTCACAAACACAGAAAATAATTTTTTTTGGTTGGACTGGAGTGTACTTTCGGGGGTTACAGCACCCTTTAACGGTCAAGCCAGCCGGCCCTTTACTTATGACACAGGCGCACGCTTGGCACTACTTTGTTGATGCACGTGCGGCTACTGCGCACACAATTCACAAACACAGAAAATAATTTTTTTTGGTTTGGACTGGAGTGTACTTTCGGGGTTACAGCACCCTTTAACGGTCAAGCCAGCCGGCCCTTTACTTATGACACAGGCGCACGCTTGGCACTACTTTGTTGATGCACGTGCGGCTACTGCGCACACAATTCACAAACACAGAAAATAATTTTTTTTTGTTTGGACTGGAGTGTACTTTCGGGATTTACAGCACCCTTTATTGGTCAAGCCAGCCGGCCCTTTACTTATGACACAGGCGCACGCTTGGCACTACTTTGTTGATGCACGTGCGGCTACTGCGCACGACAATTCACAAACACAGAAAATAATTTTTTTTTGGTTGGACTGGAGTGTACTTTCGGGGTTACAGCACCCTTAATGGTCAAGCCAGCCGGCCCTTTACTTATGACACAGGCGCACGCTTGGCACTACTTTGTTGATGCACGTGCGGCTACTGCGCACACAATTCACAAACACAGAAAATAATTTTTTTTTGGTTTGGACTGGAGTGTACTTTCGGGGGTTACAGCACCCTTAACGGTCAAGCCAGCCGGCCCTTTACTTATGACACAGGCGCACGCTTGGCACTACTTTGTTGATGCACGTGCGGCTACTGCGCACACAATTCACAAACACAGAAAATAATTATTTTTTGTTTGGACTGGAGTGTACTTTCGGGGGTTACAGCACCCTTTAACGGTCAAGCCAGCCGGCCCTTTACTTATGACACAGGCGCACGCTTGGCACTACTTTGTTGATGCACGTGCGGCTACTGCGCACACAATTCACAAACACAGAAAATAATTTTTTTTTGGTTTGGACTGGAGTGTACTTTGGGGGTTACAGCACCCTTTAACGGTCAAGCAGCCGGCCCTTTACTTATGACACAGGCGCACGCTTGGCACTACTTTGTTGATGCACGTGCGGCTACTGCGCACCACAATTCACAAACACAGAAAATAATTTTTTTTTGGTTTGGACTGAGTGTACTTTCGGGGGTTACAGCACCCTTAACGGTCAAGCCAGCCGGCCCTTTACTTATGACACAGGCGCACGCTTGGCACTACTTTGTTGATGCACGTGCGGCTACTGCGCACTACAATTCACAAACACAGAAAATAATTTTTTTTGGCTTGGACTGGAGTGTACTTTCGGGGTTACAGCACCCTTTAACGGTCAAGCCAGCCGGCCCTTTACTTATGACACAGGCGCACGCTTGGCACTACTTTGTTGATGCACGTGCGGCTACTGCGCACACAATTCACAAACACAGAAAATAATTTTTTTTTGGTTTGGACTGGAGTGTACTTTCGGGGGTTACAGCACCCTTTAACGGTCAAGCCAGCCGGGCCCTTTACTTATGACACAGGGCGCACGGCTTGGCACTACTTTGTTGATGCACGTGCGGCTACTGCGCACGACAATTCACAAACACAGAAAATAATTTTTTTTGGTTTGGACTGGAGTGTACTTTCGGGGTTACAGCACCCTTTAACGGTCAAGCCAGCCGCCTTTACTTATGACACAGGCGCACGCTTGGCACTACTTTGTTGATGCACGTGCGGCTACTGCGCACAGCGACATTCACAAACACAGAAAATAATTTTTTTTTTGGTTTGGACTGGAGTGTACTTTGGGGTTACAGCACCCTTTAACGGTCAAG
>JAUIMM010000705.1:1160000-1583937 GCA_031769625.1 Taudactylus pleione | reverse complement strand
GCGCACACAATTCACAAACACAGAAAATAATTTTTTTTTTGGTTTGGACTGGAGTGTACTTTGGGGGTTACAGCACCCTTTAACGGTCAAGCCAGCCGGCCCTTTACTTATGACACAGGCGCACGCTTGGCACTACTTTTTTGATGGACGTGCGGCTACTGCGCACACAATTCACAAACACAGAAAATATTTTTTTTTTGGTTTGGAGTGTACTTTGGGGGTTACAGCACCCTTTAACGGTCAAGCCAGCCGGCCCTTTACTTATGACACAGGCGCACGCTTGGCACTACTTTGTTGATGCACGTGCGGCTACTGCGCACACAATTCACAAACACAGAAAATAATTTTTTTTTTGGTTTGGACTGGAGTGTACTTTGGGGGTTACAGCACCCTTTAACGGTCAAGCCAGCCGGCCCTTTACTTATGACACAGGCGCATGCTTGGCACTACTTTGTTGATGCACGTGCGGCTACTGCGCACACAATTCACAAACACAGAAAATATTTTTTTTTTGGTTTGGACTGGAGTGTACTTTGGGGGTTACAGCACCCTTTAACGGTCAAGTCAGCCGGCCCTTTACTTATGACACAGGCGCACGCTTGACACTACTTTGTTGATGCACGTGCGGCTACTGCGCACACAATTCACAAACACAGAAAATAATTTTTTTTTTGGTTTGGACTGGAGTGTACTTTGGGGGTTACAGCACCCTTTAACGGTCAAGCCAGCTGGCCCTTTACTTATGACACAGGCGCACGCGTGGCACTACTTTTTTGGTGGACGTGCGGCTACTGCGCACACAATTCACAAACACAGAAAATAATTTTTTTTTTGGTTTGGAGTGTACTTTGGGGGTTACAGCACCCTTTAACGGTCAAGCCAGCCAGCCCTTTACTTATGACACAGGCGCACGCTTGGCACTTCTTTGTTGATGCACTTGCGGCTACTGCGCACACAATTCACAAACACAGAAAATATTTTTTTTGGGGTTTGGAGAGTACTTTGGGGGATACAGCACCCTTTAATGGTCAAGCCAGCCGGCCCTTTACTTATGACACAGGCACACGCTTGGCACTACTTTGTTGATGCACGTGCGGCTACTGCGCACACAATTCACAAACACAGAAAATAATTTTTTTTTTGGTTTGGACTGGAGTGTACTTTGGGGGTTACAGCACCCTTTAACGGTCAAGCCAGCCGGCCCTTTACTTATGACACAGGCGCACGCTTGGCACTACTTTGTTGATGCACGTGCGGCTACTGCGCACACAATTCATAACACAGAAAATATTTTTTTTTTGGTTTGGACTGGAGTGTACTTTGGGGGTTACAGCACCCTTTAACGGTCAAGCCAGCCAGCCCTTTACTTATGACACAGGCGCACGCTTGGCACTAATTTGTTGATGCACGTGCGGCTACTGCGCACACAATTCACAAACACAGAAAATAATTTTTTTTTTGGTTTGGACTGGAGTGTACTTTGGGGGTTACAGCACCCTTTAATGGTCAAGCCAGCCGGCCCTTTACTTATGACACAGGCGCACGCTTGGCACTACTTTGTTAATGCACGTGCGGCTACTGCGCACACAATTCACAAACACAGAAAATATTTTTTTTTTGGTTTGGAGTGTACTTTGGGGGTTACAGCACCCTTTAACGGTCAAGCCAGCCGGCCCTTTACTTATGACACAGGCGCACGCTTGGCACTACTTTGTTGATGCACGTGCGGCTACTGCGCACACAATTCACAAACACAGAAAATAATTTTTTTTTTGGTTTGGACTGGAGTGTACTTTGGGGGTTACAGCACCCTTTAACGGTCAAGCCAGCCGGCCCTTTACTTATGACACAGGCGCATGCTTGGCACTACTTTGTTGATGCACGTGCGGCTACTGCGCACACAATTCACAAACACAGAAAATATATTTTTTTTGGTTTGGACTGGAGTGTACTTTGGGGGTTACAGCACCCTTTAACGGTCAAGCCAGCCGGCCCTTTACTTATGACACAGGCGCACGCTTGACACTACTTTGTTGATGCACGTGCGGCTACTGCGCACACAATTCACAAACACAGAAAATAATTTTTTTTTTGGTTTGGACTGGAGTGTACTTTGGGGGTTACAGCACCCTTTAACAGTCAAGCCAGCCGGCCCTTTACTTATGACACAGGCGCACGCTTGGCACTACTTTTTTGGTGGACGTGCGGCTACTGCGCACACAATTCACAAACACAGAAAATAATTTTTTTTTTGGTTTGGAGTGTACTTTGGGGGATACAGCACCCTTTAACGGTCAAGCCAGCCAGCCCTTTACTTATGACACAGGCGCACGCTTGGCACTTCTTTGTTGATGCACTTGCGGCTACTGCGCACACAATTCACAAACACAGAAAATATTTTTTTGGGGGTTTGGAGTGTACTTTGGGGGATACAGCACCCTTTAATGGTCAAGCCAGCTGGCCCTTTACTTATGACACAGGCGCACGCTTGGCACTACTTTGTTGATGCACGTGCGGCTACTGCGCACACAATTCACAAACACAGAAAATAATTTTTTTTTGGTTTGGACTGGAGTGTACTTTGGGGGTTACAGCACCCTTTAATGGTCAAGCCAGCCGGCCCTTTACTTATGACACAGGCGCACGCTTGGCACTACTTTGTTGATGCACGTGCAGCTACTGCGCACACAATTCACAAACACAGAAAATAATTTTTTTTTTGGTTTGGACTGGAGTGTACTTTGGGGGTTACAGCACCCTTTAACGGTCAAGCCAGCCGGCCTTTACTTATGACACAGGCGCACGCTTGGCACTACTTTGTTGATGCACGTGCGGCTACTGCGCACACAATTCACAAACACAGAAAATAATTTTTTTTTTGGTTTGGACTGGAGTGTACTTTGGGGGTTACAGCACCCTTTAACGGTCAGGCCAGCCGGCCCTTTACTTATGACACAGGCGCATGCTTGGCACTACTTTGTTAATGAACGTGCGGCTACTGCGCACACAATTCACAAACACAGAAAATATATTTTTTTTGGTTTGGAGTGTACTTTGGGGGTTACAGCACCCTTTAACGGTCAAGCCAGCCGGCCCTTTACTTATGACACAGGCGCACGCTTGGCACTACTTTGTTGATGCACGTGCGGCTACTGCGCACACAATTCACAAACACAGAAAATAATTTTTTTTTTGGTTTGGACTGGAGTGTACTTTGGGGGTTACAGCACCCTTTAACGGTGAAGCCAGCCGGCCCTTTACTTATGACACAGGCGCATGCTTGGCACTACTTTGTTGATGCACGTGCGGATTCTGCGCACACAATTCACAAACACAGAAAATAATTTTTTTTTTGGTTTGGACTGGAATGTTCTTTGGGGGTTACAGCACCCTTTAATGGTCAAGCCAGCCACCCCTTTACTTATGACACAGGCGCACGCTTGGCACTACTTTGTTGATGCACGTGCGGCTACTGCGCACACAATTCACAAACACAGAAAATTATTTTTTTTTTGGTTTGGACTGGAGTGTACTTTGGGGGTTACAGCACCCTTTAACGGTCAAGCCAGCCGGCCCTTTACTTATGACACAGGCGCACGCTTGGCACTACTTTTTTGATGGACGTGCGACTACTGCGCACACAATTCACAAACACAGAAAATATTTTTTTTTTTGTTTGGAGTGTACTTTGGGGGTTACAGCACCCTTTAACGGTCAAGCCAGCCGGCCCTTTACTTATGACACAGGCGCACGCTTGACACTACTTTGTTGATGCACGTGCGGCTACTGCGCACACAATTCACAAACACAGAAAATAATTTTTTTTTTGGTTTGGACTGGAGTGTACTTTGGGGGTTACAGCACCCTTTAACGGTCAAGCCAGCCGGCCCTTTACTTATGACACAGGCGCACGCTTGGCACTACTTTTTTGGTGGACGTGCGGCTACTGCGCACACAATTCACAAACACAGAAAATTATTTTTTTTTGGTTTCGAGTGTACTTTGGGGGTTACAGCACCCTTTAATGGTCAAACCAGCCAGCCCTTTACTTATGACACAGGCGCACGCTTGGCACTTCTTTGTTGATGCACTTGCGGCTACTGCGCACACAATTCACAAACACAGAAAATATTTTTTTTTTGGTTTGGAGTGTACTTTGGGGGTTACAGCACCCTTTAATGGTCAAGCCAGCCGGACCTTTACTTATGACACAGGCGCACGCTTGGCACTACTTTGTTGATGCACGTGCGGCTACTGCGCACACAATTCACAAACACAGAAAATAATTTTTTTTTGGTTTGGACTGGAGTGTACTTTGGGGGTTACAGCACCCTTTAACGGTCAAGCCAGCCGGCCCTTTACTTATGACACAGGCGCACGCTTGGCACTACTTTGTTGATGCACGTGCGGCTACTGCGCACACAATTCACAAACACAGAAAATAATTTTTTTTGGTTTGGACTGGAGTGTACTTTGGGGGTTACAGCACCCTTTAACGGTCAAGCCAGCCGGCCCTTTACTTATGACACAGGCGCACGCTTGGCACTACTTTGTTGATGCACGTGCAGCTACTGCGCACACAATTAACAAACACAGAAAATATTTTTTTTTTGGGTTTGGACTGGAGTGTACTTTGGGGGTTACAGCACCCTTTAACGGTCAAGCCAGCCGGCCCTTTACTTATGACACAGGCGCACGCTTGGCACTACTTTGTTGATGCACGTGCGGCTACTGCGCACACAATTCACAAACACAGAAAATAATTTTTTTTTTGGTTTGGACTTGAGTGTACTTTGGGGGTTACAGCACCCTTTAACGGTCAAGCCAGCCAGCCCTTTACTTATGACACAGGCGCACGCTTGGCACTACTTTGTTGATGCATGTGCGGCTACTGCGCACACAATTCACAAACACAGAAAATACTTTTTTTTTAGTTTGGAGTGTACTTTGGGGGTTACAGCACCCTTTAACGGTCAAGCCAGCCGGCCCTTTACTTATGACACAGGCGCACGCTTGGCACTACTTTGTTGATGCACGTGCGGCTACTGCGCACACAATTCACAAACACAGAAAATAATTTTTTTTTTGGTTTGGACTGGAGTGTACTTTGGGGGTTACAGCACCCTTTAATGGTCAAGCCAGCCACCCCTTTACTTATGACACAGGCGCACGCTTGGCTCTACTTTGTTGATGCACGTGCGGCTACTGCGCACACAATTCACAAACACAGAAAATAATTTTTTTTTGGTTTGGACTGGAGTGTACTTTGGGGGTTACAGCACCCTTTAACGGTCAAGCCAGCCGGCCCTTTACTTATGACACAGGCGCATGCTTGGCACTACTTTGTTGATGCACGTGCGGCTACTGCGCACACAATTCACAAACACAGAAAATAATTTTTTTTTTGGTTTGGACTGGAGTGTACTTTGGGGGTTACAGCACCCTTTAACGGTCAAGCCAGCCGGCCCTTTACTTATGACACAGGCGCACGCTTGGCACTACTTTGTTGATGCACGTGCGGCTACTGAGCACACAATTCACAAACACAGTAAATAATTTTTTTTTTGGTTTGGACTGGAGTGTACTTTGGGGGTTACAGCACCCTTTAACGGTCAAGCCAGCCGGCCCTTTACTTATGACACAGGCGCACGCTTGGCACTACTTTTATGGTGGACGTGTGGCTACTGCGCACACAATTCACAAACACAGAAAATAATTTTTTTTTGGGTTTGGAGTGTACTTTGGGGGTTACAGCACCCTTTAACGGTCAAGCCAGCCGGCCCTTTACTTATGACACAGGCGCACGCTTGGCACTACTTTGTTGATGCACGTGCGGCTACTGCGCACACAATTCACAAACACAGAAAATAATTTTTTTTTTGGTTTGGACTGGAGTGTACTTTGGGGGTTACAGCACCCTTTAACGGTGAAGCCAGCCGGCCCTTTACTTATGACACAGGCGCATGCTTGGCACTACTTTGTTGATGCACGTGCGGATTCTGCGCACACAATTCACAAACACAGAAAATAATTTTTTTTTTGGTTTGGACTGGAATGTTCTTTGGGGGTTACAGCACCCTTTAATGGTCAAGCCAGCCACCCCTTTACTTATGACACAGGCGCACGCTTGGCACTACTTTGTTGATGCACGTGCGGCTACTGCGCACACAATTCACAAACACAGAAAATTATTTTTTTTTTGGTTTGGACTGGTGTGTACTTTGGGGGTTACAGCACCCTTTAACGGTCAAGCCAGCCGGCCCTTTACTTATGACACAGGCGCACGCTTGGCACTACTTTTTTGATGGACGTGCGACTACTGCGCACACAATTCACAAACACAGAAAATATTTTTTTTTTTGTTTGGAGTGTACTTTGGGGGTTACAGCACCCTTTAACGGTCAAGCCAGCCGGCCCTTTACTTATGACACAGGCGCACGCTTGGCACTACTTTGTTGATGCACGTGCGGCTACTGCGCACACAATTCACAAACACAGAAAATAATTTTTTTTTTGGTTTGGACTGGAGTGTACTTTGGGGGTTACAGCACCCTTTAACGGTCAAGCCAGCCGGCCCTTTACTTATGACACAGGCGCATGCTTGGCACTACTTTGTTGATGCACGTGCGGCTACTGCGCACACAATTCACAAACACAGAAAATATTTTTTTTTTGGTTTGGACTGGAGTGTACTTTGGGGGTTACAGCACCCTTTAATGGTCAAGCCAGCCGGCCCTTTACTTATGACACAGGCGCACGCTTGACACTACTTTGTTGATGCACGTGCGGCTACTGCGCACACAATTCACAAACACAGAAAATAATTTTTTTTTTGGTTTGGACTGGAGTGTACTTTGGGGGTTACAGCACCCTTTAACGGTCAAGCCAGCCGGCCCTTTACTTATGACACAGGCGCACGCTTGGCACTACTTTTTTGGTGGACGTGCGGCTACTGCGCACACAATTCACAAACACAGAAAATAATTTTTTTTTGGTTTCTAGTGTACTTTGGGGGTTACAGCACCCTTTAACGGTCAAACCAGCCAGCCCTTTACTTATGACACAGGCGCACGCTTGGCACTTCTTTGTTGATGCACTTGCGGCTACTGCGCACACAATTCACAAACACAGAAAATATTTTTTTTTTGGTTTGGAGTGTACTTTGGGGGTTACAGCACCCTTTAATGGTCAAGCCAGCCGGCCCTTTACTTATGACACAGGCGCACGCTTGGCACTACTTTGTTGATGCACGTGCGGCTACTGCGCACACAATTCACAAACACAGAAAATAATTTTTTTTTGGTTTGGACTGGAGTGTACTTTGGGGGTTACAGCACCCTTTAACGGTCAAGCCAGCCGGCCCTTTACTTATGACACAGGCGCACGCTTGGCACTACTTTGTTGATGCACGTGCGGCTACTGCGCACACAATTCACAAACACAGAAAATAATTTTTTTTGGTTTGGACTGGAGTGTACTTTGGGGGTTACAGCACCCTTTAACGGTCAAGCCAGCCGGCCCTTTACTTATGACACAGGCGCACGCTTGGCACTACTTTGTTGATGCACGTGCAGCTACTGCGCACACAATTAACAAACACAGAAAATATTTTTTTTTTTGGTTTGGACTGGAGTGTACTTTGGGGGTTACAGCACCCTTTAACGGTGAAGCCAGCCGGCCCTTTACTTATGACACAGGCGCATGCTTGGCACTACTTTGTTGATGCACGTGCGGCTACTGCGCACACAATTCACAAACACAGAAAATAATTTTTTTTGGTTTGGACTGGAGTGTACTTTGGGGGTTACAGCACCCTTTAACGGTCAAGCCAGCCGGCCCTTTACTTATGACACAGGCGCACGCTTGGCACTACTTTGTTGATGCACGTGCGGCTACTGCGCACACAATTCACAAACACAGAAAATAATTTTTTTTTTGGTTTGGACTTGAGTGTACTTTGGGGGTTACAGCACCCTTTAACGGTCAAGCCAGCCAGCCCTTTACTTATGACACAGGCGCACGCTTGGCACTACTTTGTTGATGCATGTGCGGCTACTGCGCACACAATTCACAAACACAAAAAATACTTTTTTTTTAGTTTGGAGTGTACTTTGGGGGTTACAGCACCCTTTAACGGTCAAGCCAGCCGGCCCTTTACTTATGACACAGGCGCACGCTTGGCACTACTTTGTTGATGCACGTGCGGCTACTGCGCACACAATTCACAAACACAGAAAATAATTTTTTTTTTGGTTTGGACTGGAGTGTACTTTGGGGGTTACAGCACCCTTTAATGGTCAAGCCAGCCACCCCTTTACTTATGACACAGGCGCACGCTTGGCACTACTTTGTTGATGCACGTGCGGCTACTGCGCACACAATTCACAAACACAGAAAATAATTTTTTTTTGGTTTGGACTGGAGTGTACTTTGGGGGTTACAGCACCCTTTAACGGTCAAGCCAGCCGGCCCTTTACTTATGACACAGGCGCATGCTTGGCACTACTTTGTTGATGCACGTGCGGCTACTGCGCACACAATTCACAAACACAGAAAATAATTTTTTTTTTGGTTTGGACTGGAGTGTACTTTGGGGGTTACAGCACCCTTTAACGGTCAAGCCAGCCGGCCCTTTACTTATGACACAGGCGCACGCTTGGCACTACTTTGTTGATGCACGTGCGGCTACTGAGCACACAATTCACAAACACAGAAAATAATTTTTTTTTTGGTTTGGACTGGAGTGTACTTTGGGGGTTACAGCACCCTTTAACGGTCAAGCCAGCCGGCCCTTTACTTATGACACAGGCGCACGCTTGGCACTACTTTTTTGGTGGACGTGTGGCTACTGCGCACACAATTCACAAACACAGAAAATAATTTTTTTTTGGGTTTGGAGTGTACTTTGGGGGTTACAGCACCCTTTAACGGTCAAGCCAGCCAGCCCTTTACTTATGACACAGGCGCACGCTTGGCACTACTTTGTTGATGCATGTGCGGCTACTGCGCACACAATTCACAAACACAGAAAATATTTTTTTTTTAGTTTGGAGTGTACTTTGGGGGTTACAGCACCCTTTAACGGTCAAGCCAGCCGGCCCTTTACTTATGACACAGGCGCACGCTTGGCACTACTTTGTTGATGCACGTGCGGCTACTGCGCACACAATTCACAAACACAGAAAATATTTTTTTTTTTGGTTTGGACTGGAGTGTACTTTGGGGGTTACAGCACCCTTTAATGGTCAAGCCAGCCACCCCTTTACTTATGACACAGGCGCACGCTTGGCACTACTTTGTTGATGCACGTGCGGCTACTGCGCACACAATTCACAAACACAGAAAATTATTTTTTTTTTGGTTTGGACTGGAGTGTACTTTGGGGGTTACAGCACCCTTTAATGGTCAAGCCAGCCGGCCCTTTACTTATGACACAGGCGCACGCTTGGCACTACTTTTTTGATGGACGTGCGACTACTGCGCACACAATTCACAAACACAGAAAATATTTTTTTTTTGTTTGGAGTGTACTTTGGGGGTTACAGCACCCTTTAACGGTCAAGCCAGCCGGCCCTTTACTTATGACACAGGCGCACGCTTGGCACTACTTTGTTGATGCACGTGCGGCTACTGCGCACACAATTCACAAACACAGAAAATAATTTTTTTTTTGGTTTGGACTGGAGTGTACTTTGGGGGTTACAGCACCCTTTAACGGTCATGCCAGCCGGCCCTTTACTTATGACACAGGCGCATGCTTGGCACTACTTTGTTGATGCACGTGCGGCTACTGCGCACACAATTCACAAACACAGAAAATATTTTTTTTTTGGTTTGGACTGGAGTGTACTTTGGGGGTTACAGCACCCTTTAACGGTCAAGCCAGCCGGCCCTTTACTTATGACACAGGCGCACGCTTGACACTACTTTGTTGATGCACGTGCGGCTACTGCGCACACAATTCACAAACACAGAAAATAATTTTTTTTTTGGTTTGGACTGGAGTGTACTTTGGGGGTTACAGCACCATTTAACGGTCAAGCCAGCCGGCCCTTTACTTATGACACAGGCGCACGCTTGGCACTACTTTTTTGGTGGACGTGCGGCTACTGCGCACACAATTCACAAACACAGAAAATAATTTTTTTTTGGTTTCGAGTGTACTTTGGGGGTTACAGCACCCTTTAACGGTCAAAGCAGCCAGCCCTTTACTTATGACACAGGCACACGCTTGGCACTTCTTTGTTGATGCACTTGCGGCTACTGCGCACACAATTTACAAACACAGAAAATATTTTTTTTTTGGTTTGGAGTGTACTTTGGGGGTTACAGCACCCTTTAATGGTCAAGCCAGCCGGCCCTTTACTTATAACACAGGCGCACGCTTGGCACTACTTTGTTGATGCACGTGCGGCTACTGCGCACACAATTCACAAACACAGAAAATAATTTTTTTTTGGTTTGGACTGGAGTGTACTTTGGGGGTTACAGCACCCTTTAACGGTCAAGCCAGCCGGCCCTTTACTTATGACACAGGCGCACGCTTGGCACTACTTTGTTGATGCACGTGCGGCTACTGCGCACACAATTCACAAACACAGAAAATAATTTTTTTTGGTTTGGACTGGAGTGTACTTTGGGGGTTACAGCACCCTTTAACGGTCAAGCCAGCCGGCCCTTTACTTATGACACAGGCGCACGCTTGGCACTACTTTGTTGATGCACGTGCAGCTACTGCGCACACAATTAACAAACACAGAAAATATTTTTTTTTTTGGTTTGGACTGGAGTGTACTTTGGGGGTTACAGCACCCTTTAACGGTCAAGCCAGCCGGCCCTTTACTTATGACACAGGCGCACGCTTGGCACTACTTTGTTGATGCACGTGCGGCTACTGCGCACACAATTCACAAACACAGAAAATAATTTTTTTTTTGGTTTGGACTGGAGTGTACTTTGGGGGTTACAGCACCCTTTAACGGTCAAGCCAGCCGGCCCTTTACTTATGACACAGGCGCACGCTTGGCACTACTTTTTTGGTGGACGTGTGGCTACTGCGCACACAATTCACAAACACAGAAAATAATTTTTTTTTGGGTTTGGAGTGTACTTTGGGGGTTACAGCACCCTTTAACGGTCAAGCCAGCCAGCCCTTTACTTATGACACAGGCGCACGCTTGGCACTACTTTGTTGATGCATGTGCGGCTACTGCGCACACAATTCACAAACACAGAAAATATTTTTTTTTTAGTTTGGAGTGTACTTTGGGGGTTACAGCACCCTTTAACGGTCAAGCCAGCCGGCCCTTTACTTATGACACAGGCGCACGCTTGGCACTACTTTGTTGATGCACGTGCGGCTACTGCGCACACAATTCACAAACACAGAAAATATTTTTTTTTTTGGTTTGGACTGGAGTGTACTTTGGGGGTTACAGCACCCTTTAATGGTCAAGCCAGCCACCCCTTTACTTATGACACAGGCGCACGCTTGGCACTACTTTGTTGATGCACGTGCGGCTACTGCGCACACAATTCACAAACACAGAAAATTATTTTTTTTTTGGTTTGGACTGGAGTGTACTTTGGGGGTTACAGCACCCTTTAATGGTCAAGCCAGCCGGCCCTTTACTTATGACACAGGCGCACGCTTGGCACTACTTTTTTGATGGACGTGCGACTACTGCGCACACAATTCACAAACACAGAAAATATTTTTTTTTTGTTTGGAGTGTACTTTGGGGGTTACAGCACCCTTTAACGGTCAAGCCAGCCGGCCCTTTACTTATGACACAGGCGCACGCTTGGCACTACTTTGTTGATGCACGTGCGGCTACTGCGCACACAATTCACAAACACAGAAAATAATTTTTTTTTTGGTTTGGACTGGAGTGTACTTTGGGGGTTACAGCACCCTTTAACGGTCAAGCCAGCCGTCCCTTTACTTATGACACAGGCGCATGCTTGGCACTACTTTGTTGATGCACGTGCGGCTACTGCGCACACAATTCACAAACACAGAAAATATTTTTTTTTTGGTTTGGACTGGAGTGTACTTTGGGGGTTACAGCACCCTTTAACGGTCAAGCCAGCCGGCCCTTTACTTATGACACAGGCGCACGCTTGACACTACTTTGTTGATGCACGTGCGGCTACTGCGCACACAATTCACAAACACAGAAAATAATTTTTTTTTTGGTTTGGACTGGAGTGTACTTTGGGGGTTACAGCACCATTTAACGGTCAAGCCAGCCGGCCCTTTACTTATGACACAGGCGCACGCTTGGCACTACTTTTTTGGTGGACGTGCGGCTACTGCGCACACAATTCACAAACACAGAAAATAATTTTTTTTTGGTTTCGAGTGTACTTTGGGGGTTACAGCACCCTTTAACGGTCAAACCAGCCAGCCCTTTACTTATGACACAGGCACACGCTTGGCACTTCTTTGTTGATGCACTTGCGGCTACTGCGCACACAATTCACAAACACAGAAAATATTTTTTTTTTGGTTTGGAGTGTACTTTGGGGGTTACAGCACCCTTTAATGGTCAAGCCAGCCGGCCCTTTACTTATGACACAGGCGCACGCTTGGCACTACTTTGTTGATGCACGTGCGGCTACTGCGCACACAATTCACAAACACAGAAAATAATTTTTTTTGGTTTGGACTGGAGTGTACTTTGGGGGTTACAGCACCCTTTAACGGTCAAGCCAGCTGGCCCTTTACTTATGACACAGGCGCACGCTTGGCACTACTTTGTTGATGCACGTGCAGCTACTGCGCACACAATTAACAAACACAGAAAATATTTTTTTTTTTGGTTTGGACTGGAGTGTACTTTGGGGGTTACAGCACCCTTTAACGGTCAAGCCAGCCGGCCCTTTACTTATGACACAGGCGCACGCTTGGCACTACTTTGTTGATGCACGTGCGGCTACTGCGCACACAATTCACAAACACAGAAAATAATTTTTTTTTTGGTTTGGACTTGAGTGTACTTTGGGGGTTACAGCACCCTTTAACGGTCAAGCCAGCCAGCCCTTTACTTATGACACAGGCGCACGCTTGCCACTACTTTGTTGATGCATGTGCGGCTACTGCGCACACAATTCACAAACACAGAAAATACTTTTTTTTTAGTTTGGAGTGTACTTTGGGGGTTACAGCACCCTTTAACGGTCAAGCCAGCCGGCCCTTTACTTATGACACAGGCGCACGCTTGGCACTACTTTGTTGATGCACGTGCGGCTACTGCGCACACAATTCACAAACACAGAAAATAATTTTTTTTTTGGTTTGGACTGGAGTGTACTTTGGGGGTTACAGCACCCTTTAATGGTCAATCCAGCCACCCCTTTACTTATGACACAGGCGCACGCTTGGCACTACTTTGTTGATGCACGTGCGGCTACTGCGCACACAATTCACAAACACAGAAAATAATTTTTTTTTGGTTTGGACTGGAGTGTACTTTGGGGGTTACAGCACCCTTTAACGGTCAAGCCAGCCGGCCCTTTACTTATGACACAGGCGCACGCTTGGCACTACTTTGTTGATGCACGTGCAGCTACTGCGCACACAATTAACAAACACAGAAAATATTTTTTTTTTTGGTTTGGACTGGAGTGTACTTTGGGGGTTACAGCACCCTTTAACGGTCAAGCCAGCCGGCCCTTTACTTATGACACAGGCGCACGCTTGGCACTACTTTGTTGATGCACGTGCGGCTACTGCGCACACAATTCACAAACACAGAAAATAATTTTTTTTTTGGTTTGGACTGGAGTGTACTTTGGGGGTTACAGCACCCTTTAACGGTCAAGCCAGCCGGCCCTTTACTTATGACACAGGCGCACGCTTGGCACTACTTTTTTGGTGGACGTGTGGCTACTGCGCACACAATTCACAAACACAGAAAATAATTTTTTTTTGGGTTTGGAGTGTACTTTGGGGGTTACAGCACCCTTTAACGGTCAAGCCAGCCAGCCCTTTACTTATGACACAGGCGCACGCTTGGCACTACTTTGTTGATGCATGTGCGGCTACTGCGCACACAATTCACAAACACAGAAAATATTTTTTTTTTAGTTTGGAGTGTACTTTGGGGGTTACAGCACCCTTTAACGGTCAAGCCAGCCGGCCCTTTACTTATGACACAGGCGCACGCTTGGCACTACTTTGTTGATGCACGTGCGGCTACTGCGCACACAATTCACAAACACAGAAAATAATTTTTTTTTTGGTTTGGACTGGAGTGTACTTTGGGGGTTACAGCACCCTTTAATGGTCAAGCCAGCCACCCCTTTACTTATGACACAGGCGCACGCTTGGCACTACTTTGTTGATGCACGTGCGGCTACTGCGCACACAATTCACAAACACAGAAAATAATTTTTTTTTGGTTTGGACTGGTGTGTACTTTGGGGGTTACAGCACCCTTTAACGGTCAAGCCAACCGGCCCTTTACTTATGACACAGGCGCACGCTTGGCACTACTTTGTTGATGCACGTGCGGCTACTGAGCACACAATTCACAAACACAGAAAATAATTTTTTTTTTGGTTTGGACTGGAGTGTACTTTGGGGGTTACAGCACCCTTTAACGGTCAAGCCAGCCGGCCCTTTACTTATGACACAGGCGCACGCTTGGCACTACTTTTTTGGTGGATGTGTGGCTACTGCGCACACAATTCACAAACACAGAAAATAATTTTTTTGGGGGTTTGGAGTGTACTTTGGGGGTTACAGCACCCTTTAATGGTCAAGCCAGCCAGCCCTTTACTTTTGACACAGGCGCACACTTGGCACTTCTTTGTTGATGCACTTGCGGCTACTGCGCACACAATTCACAAACACAGAAAATATTTTTTTTTTGGTTTGGAGTGTACTTTGGGGGTTACAGCACCCTTTAATTGTCAAGCCAGCTGGCCCTTTACTTATGACACAGGCGCACGCTTGGCACTACTTTGTTGATGCACGTGCGGCTACTGCGCACACAATTCACAAACACAGAAAATATTTTTTTTTTGGTTTGGACTGGAGTGTACTTTGGGGGTTACAGCACCCTTTAACGGTCAAGCCAGCCGGCCCTTTACTTATGACACAGGCGCACGCTTGGCACTACTTTGTTGATGCACGTGCGGCTACTGCGCACACAATTCACAAACACAGAAAATAATTTTTTTTGGTTTGGACTGGAGTGTACTTTGGGGGTTACAGCACCCTTTAACGGTCAAGCCAGCCGGCCCTTTACTTATGACACAGGCGCACGCTTGGCACTACTTTGTTGATGCACGTGCAGCTACTGCGCACACAATTCACAAACACAGAAAATAATTTTTTTTTTGGTTTGGACTGGAGTGTACTTTGGGGGTTACAGCACCCTTTAACGGTCAAGCCAGCCAGCCCTTTACTTATGACACAGGCGCACGCTTGGCACTACTTTGTTGATGCACGTGCGGCTACTGCGCACACAATTCACAAACACAGAAAATATTTTTTTTTTGGTTTGGAGTGTACTTTGGGGGTTACAGCACCCTTTAACGGTCAAGCCAGCCAGCCCTTTACTTATGACACAGGCGCACGCTTGGCACTACTTTGTTGATGCACGTGCGGCTACTGCGCACACAATTCACAAACAAAGAAAATATTTTTTTTTTTGGTTTGGACTGGAGTGTACTTTGGGGGTTACAGCACCCTTTAACGGTCAAGCCAGCTGGCCCTTTACTTATGACACAGGCGCATGCTTGGCACTACTTTGTTGATGCACGTGCTGCTACTGCGCACACAATTCACAAACACAGAAAATATTTTTTTTTTGGTTTGGACTGGAGTGTACTTTGGGGGTTACAGCACCCTTTAACGGTCAAGCCAGCCGGCCCTTTACTTATGACACAGGCGCACGCTTGGCACTACTTTGTTGATGCACGTGCGGCTACTGCGCACACAATTCACAAACACAGAAAATATTTTTTTTTTGGTTTGGAGTGTACTTTGGGGGTTACAGCACCCTTTAATGGTCAAGCCAGCCGGCCCTTTACTTATGACACAGGCGCACGCTCGGCACTACTTTGTTGATGCACGTGCGGCTACTGCGCACACAATTCACAAACACAGAAAATATTTTTTTTTTGGTTTGGACTGGAGTGTACTTTGGGGGTTACAGCACCCTTTAACGGTCAAGCCAGCCGGCCCTTTACTTATGACACAGGCGCACGCTTGGCACTACTTTGTTGATGCACGTGCGGCTATTTCGCACACAATTCACAAACACACAAAAAATATTATTTTTTTAGCACTTGGGGGGAGCACCCATGATGGACAGAGCACCCCCTGGACAACACTACAGCACCCCTTTAGGACTGGGACACTGCACAGGACTTTGGAGTGGACACAGCCCCTATGGAGAACTGACTGCACAACACAGTCCAGCCAGCCCCTATGGACTTTGAAGTAGTGGACACAGCCCCTATTAACAACAGCAGCACAGCACAACACAGCCAGTCTCCTATGGACTTTGAAGTAGTGGACAACAGCAGCATAGCGCAGCACAGCACAGCACAACACTACTCTGCATTACACTACACTACACAGCCCAGCCAGCCCTAACTCCCACCCTCCCTCTTCACTGTCCACAGCCGAGTGAGAAAATGGCGCCGACGCGGGTCCCTTATATAGGATCCAAAACCCGCGAGACCCGGAAGGCGGGATGATGACGTTTTGCCTCGATTTCAGATCCGAGTCAGGCGGGAAAAGTCGAGCCTGACTCGGATCGGCCTCGGATCGGGGGGGCTCGGGGGGGTTCGGATTTCAGAAATCCGAACCCGCTCACCCCTAATATATATAATAGTTGATGTTTTGGGCCCCACACACCCCTAAACAAAACAATTGGTGTGTATACTGTGTGTGTGTGTGTGTATATATATATATATATATATATATATATATATATGTGTGTGTGTGGGATCTACAGGTGATTTTAGATGGCCACCTAAGAAAGTTTGCCCTTGTGTATGAGTGCCCGCAGATTGTGGATTTCTCTCTCCCTCCACATTTTTTTTAAATTTATTTGCACACAAATATATACAGAGATATACACAGATATACATCATATATATATATATATATATATACATATATATATATACACACGCACACATATACACACACACACAGACCACAGTATTCACAAATATATATATATATAACTACTTTCAAAAATATTTCTGTCGGTGCTTGCTTACCTTTTGTAGTTTAGAGTAGCACTGCCTGAGGCTCAGTGGTAAGCAATAGCCAACAGCCCGCAGGAGGTGACATCCACGTACCCGAAAGACAACATCAGTCACCAGGCGGCCCCAGACAGCCTACACGGAGCTGAGCTCCGAGTGGAGTCAGCACCTATGTGACGTCCTGAGGAGGTGCCACAGCCAAGCCGCTAGTATGCGGCGCAGGGAGAGGGCTACCAGGCACTGGCAGCAGCTACATGCATTTCAGCAAGCGGCTTTGCACTGTGCGCCCCCTGCACCTTTGTCCTCCCCAGGGCTGAAGGTGTTCCTGTTGCTACGGCTGCTGCATGTGCTCCCGATCACCTGCAGTACTGCCAGCGGCCACTAGGTGGCGCTGTGCTGCTATAGTCAGTAAAAAAAAAAAAATGCATTGATGGCCCTGAATTGTACCGGCCCGGGGGGCAGATGGCACCCTGCCCCCCGGCCCAGCTCGCCACTGCTCCAGGGGGGTCCCCAAGTATTCCTCAGGTGTTTTTAAATTTGCAGGTGCTTGCGGAAGGTGTATTTTTAATGATTTTTAAAACTTACTTTAGCAACTTAAAAATATGCTAGCCCCCATTTTCAGGTACCCCAAATTTGCAGGGACTACTTATTTTCTAAAAAAAAACCCTGCTAAATGCTATTCTTCACCGCTAAATAGCAGCTATTGAGAGCATTTAGGTACCCCAAATTCCTTCAGCAGGATTGTTCAGGGGTAACTAGAGTGATCCCCAATGTCAGTGCATCTTTTGGGGGTGTCAGACTGATTTCCCCAAATCTGACAGTACTTTTCACATGTTAGAATTTCGCTGGGTCCTGTTTTCGACGATTTGTAATTGAATATGGGGAAAAGCGGGCACGCGCGCTATACTTTTCCGCATTGAAAACCAGCAATGTTGGCAAACAGTCCTGCATGCGAAAAGTATGGGACTTTTCGCTTGGAATTGAATATGCCCCTTAATTGGAACAGCAGCTAGTATTCAGTCCATGAGTAGTGTTATCAGCAGGCAGGGATAACTAGCGCCTATTGGTTATTGTTTATATTGTTTGTACAGTACATTAACCCCGTCACCCCCCTCTGTGGAGGCAGCAGCACTGAAAGAGTGTGTATTAACCTCTGCAGGTGTGGAGGACAGCTCACTGGAAGGCAATCCCCTTCCCCCTCCCCTTCTCTCCTGTGTGAGCTGAGGAGGGGGGGCAGCCTCCTAGTCTGCTGCCCCCCACTGAGCAACAGAGTGTATTTAAAGCATGTCAGAACACAGGGCCCAATTCAGGCCCTGCTTGCTAGGCTACGTTCGCACGTAGCCTGCCGATGTTTGGAATGTGTGCATGCGTATAAGATGCAGTGCGCATGCACAAACTAGTCCATGCGATTGGGAAGCGTTCACTCGCAGCGCAAAGCCATCTTGCCAGATTGAGTGACAGGACAAGCCGTTTGTGGGTGGTGACAGAGGATGGTCAATGTAAATGGGGGGGGTGCTGGTGCAAACGCAGGCGTGTCTGATGTTACAGAGGCTTGCATAATTAAGATGCAGCATCATAATACATGTCACATGGCTAAATTATACACTCGTAGTGCTTGCGGTAGGGTATGGTCAGCCACAAGTGTTGCGAATGGGTCCGATAGTACTCAATGTTACTGATTGTTGCATACACTTCCTGGAGATGACATGAGAAAGTGGGCAACTAAAGACAGGCTGGTGGGCATCTAAATACACACACAATTGCATGCCAAGACATAGTGGGCATGCTAATGCCTTGCCGTGCGATCACAGGATTTGCATACTTTGGCTGCATACGAATACATCTAGCGAGCTGGTCTGAATCAAGCCCACTGACCCAACTTTCAAGTCTGTAAGGGCTTGTACTAACCAGTTGTGTGCAGAAGGTGACCCAAATAGAATCTTTTGGGAAAATGAGCTTATGTACATGGAAAAAACATCAACAGTGAGCATTCAGATGTAATTACTGGGAAGCAACTGGTTGTACCACAGTCTTGGCTTGTTGAAGGTGGCCCATGAGATTCCCCAGGCAGGACATTTAGGTGTGTCCAGAACCAAGGCAGGGTTAATACACAATTTCTACTGGCCCGGCATTTTGACCGACATAGCTAACTGCTGTTGTTCATGCCATGCGTGCCAGGTGGTTGGGAAATCCGATAATGTGAAATGGGCCCCCTAAATGCCTTTGCCAGTCATCTCAGAACCTTTTGAACAGGTTGCTGTAGACATTGTGGGGCCCCTAGATATTCCCAGTAGCTCTGGGAAGGAATATATTTTGACAGTGGTAGATTATGCCACACGGTATCCGAAAGCAGTGGCTCTGTCATCCATTGGGGCAGATAAGGTTGTTGATGCCCTTATCACCATCTTTTCCAGGGTGGGATTCCCAAAAGAGTTGGCAACGGACCAAGGTACCCAGTTTATGTCGAACCTCATGCAGAGCCTCTGTAAAAAGATGCATGTGGATCACCTCATCATGGCCCCATACCACTCCCAGACCAATGAGCTTGTGGAAAGACTCAATAGTACCCTGAAACAGATGTTGTGGACCTTTGTGGAGTCCCAGCGAAGACACTGGGAGAGGTTCCTGCCGCACCTCCTCTTTGCATACCGTGAGGTGCCACAGGAATAAACCGGATTCTCACCCTTTGAACTCCTATATAGGTGCCGCGTACGTGGCCCTTTAGATTTGATCAGGGAAAAGTGGGAGGGTAAGCTGGTCACTCCTGAACAGTCAGTGGTACACTAGTGTAGTACAGTTCAGGGAGAAGCAGGTAGGGCAGAATGTCCTGGTACTAAACCCGCTGCAGCAGAACAAGTTGCAGGCTGCCTGGCAAGAATCCTACACCATTATGCAGCGCATCAATGATATAAATTATGTAGTGGAGCAGGAGGCAGGTGGGAAAAGACAGAAAATATACCACATTAACATGCTTAAAGCGTATCGCGACAGGGAAACGTGTGTTTCAGTTGTGTGTAGCTTGCCTGAAAATGAACACGAATCTGACCCCTTATTAGACCTGGCAGTTGCTGCCCAGTAACGAGGGTCTCTGACAGATGCTCGTCCAGATGAGACACTGTCCTCAGTACAGCTTGGTCAGCTGGCACACTACACATGTATCAGGCAGATTTTAGAGGGAAGCCTGGCAAGACACACCTAGTGATGCATCATGTCAACACTGGCACCCAAACCCCATTGCGACACGCAGCCTAGAGCACCTCCCCAGAAGTTATAGTTTCCATGAAAAGGGAGATTGATGAGATGCTGCACCAAGGGATGATTCAGATGTCCAACAGTTCTTGGGCGGCACCAGTAGTACTGGTTCCCAAGAAATGTGGGGATACCCGATTCTGTGTAGATTACAGAAGGTTGAATGAAGCCACAGTGTTTGACGCATACCCAATGCCTAGGATAGATGACTTGCTGGATCAGCTGGCCCAGGGGCGCTACATCACTATCATGGATCTCAGCTGAGGATACTGACAGATTCCACTGTTGCCTGAAGCCCACGAGAGATTTATCACCCCATTTGGGCTGTTTGAGATCCTCATCATGCTCTTTGAATAAAAAAAGCCCCTGCATTTCCAGCACCTGGTCAATGACCTGCTGGCAGGTCAGGAGGGACATGCGGTGGCGTATTTGGATGACATTGCTGTATTCAGCCAGGCCTGGGAGGTACATCTGAGACACTTTGATAGTGTATTGAGCAAAATCACTGGGGCAGGTTTGACTATCAAGCCAGAAAAATGCCAGCTTGGCATGAGTGAGGTGCAGTACCTGGGACACCGTGTAGGGAGAGGTATTCTGTGCCTGGAACCAAGCAAAGTGGAGGCTATCACAGCATGGCCTACCCCTTGGGACAAGAAACAGGTCATTCTTGGGGACTGTGGGTGTACTACTGTAAATTTGTCCCCAATTACGGTGCCCTCGCCAAACCTGAAAAAAACCTGACACAAAAGAAGCATCTGAATCTGGTCACATGGTTGGCAGACTGTGTGCAGGCCTTTGAAGCTCTGAAGTCCACCCTAGCTCAGTCTCCTGTGCTGCAAGCCCCAGATTTTAAACACAGATTTATTGTGCAGACTGATGCCTCTAACTATACTCTGGGAGCTGTCCTCAGTCAAGTAGATGGGCAGGGAAATGAGCACCCAGTCCTCTACTTGGATAGGAAACTGCTCCCCTGTGAGGTAGCATATACCACTATTGAGAAGTAATGCTTAGCTATTGTGTGGGCTTTGCAAAAGCTGCAACCATACCGCTATAGGAGAGACTTCACGATAACTACTGATCATAACCCACTCAGCTGGTTGAACAAGGTTGCTGGGGATATTGCGATGGAGTCTCATTGGAGATGGAGTCTCATTCTGCAGCAGTACACATTCACCATGCAACACAAAAAAGGGGCGGAGAACGGGAATGCAGATGGACTCTCCTGGCAAGGCGATGAAGTAGTCGCCGTTGCACAGGGAAGTATGTGATGGAAGATCGCCATCTCCCTGCGCCATTTTTAGGAAGGAGGTGTGACCATCGCCATGGGTTACGGTAATTCCTCAAAGTCACGTGTCATGACTGTGTGCATTCTGTGTACCCTGGGTAAAGTGTGCTCACGTTAATATGAGTAAGAACCTGGCCATGAGCATAATGTGTATTATTATAAGTTCCCCTAAAATATATATTTCAGGAATGTCTGTTTGCAATGAATTGGTAGTTCAAAACTGTGGGGGTCATTCAGACCCGCTCGCGAGCGCAGGACGCTCGCAAGCGGGTCGATGGTGCCCTACTGCGCATGTGCACGATGGAGGGAGCTCCATCGTGCGCATGCGCGAGACCCGGCTAGCGACGGGATAGCCGTCGCTCCGGGTCTCGCACCAAAGGGGGCGTGCTGTCGATGTTGATTGACAGCACGCCCCCTTTGGTGGGCGTGCCGGGGACGTGGCTGCCAGACGAAGGGCCAGAGTAGGCGTTCCCATGGGAACGCCTACTGTCTGAAGCCGGCCCCACTGACATCAGTAGTGATGTCAGTGGGAGTGATTTTGGCTCTGATAGAGCCAAAATCACTCCAGGGCTTGCGGCAGCGAGACCCTACTGCAGGGTCTCCGTCGCAAGCCCGATGGTCACGATGGTCTTGACCATCGCGACCATCATCATGGACGCTCGCTATAGCTGTGGGTGGTCACACACACCTATGCGAGCATCTAAGAGGCCGCTCCATTTTCATGTAGGAGGGCCCTGATTCAGAGCGAACGCTCTGGTCAGAGCGTCCGGCTCTGAATCAGGCCCTGTGTCTGCATTGTTTCAGTACTCAGAACCAAGTGGCCAGGTGTTACCTAGGGGTAAATTTACTAAGATGTGAGTTCTATTTAAGAAGTGATGTTGCCCATAGCAACCAGTCAGATTCCAGGTATTATCTTCTAGAAGGTGCTAGATAAATGAGAAGTAGAATCTGACTGGTTGCTATGGGCAACATCACTTCTTAAACAGAACTCCCATCTTAGTAAATTTACTCCTAGTCTTTGAAGACAAAAACTTAATGTAATAGTGTTTGCTCAACTCTAGGGGGCCCTTGTGCAAGCCCTACACACAGACAAACAGGCTGCTAGAGTGTCATTTTTTCACCTTAGTTTATCAGCTTTCCTACAATAAAATAGCTTTTAAGCCCAGAGAGTTATATGAGGTGTGGGTTCCTGTAGCTGTTCTAATTTACATATACACAGACCTTGGGAAAACAACGGGCCAGTCCTTCTAAGCCCGGAGAGGGTGGGGTCTGCTGGGGGAGTGGATAGTGGTGAAACTATAAGGATCAGCAACCCACACTACTCGAGGTTCACCCATCTTCTGTCTCATGTGATCTCCCTACACGCAGATCGCCTTAAACCTCAGAGTAAGATACTTTAGGATCCTGACTTTTTATCCTTTTCTTTTATTTTAAATCAATCTATGCATTTATATCTGTATGTCTTGTTATTTACCCATTTTTTACTTGTAACTTACGCTGGAGATATTGTCTCAATAAATCCTAAAAATTTATCAGCGTAACTTTGTGCTCTATGAATTCACGTGCCTGGAGAGGCCCATGCTACATCTGTGTATTATTTATTTGTGGAATATAGGACTATGGAAGAACACTATTCTAATACTCTCTATTGTGGCAGCTCAAGTAAAATCCACGTCACAACTGCCCACCTGAGTCAGGTTGGCATATCTGAGCGCAGGCTGGGACGCAGTGCTGTGACAGTCACAAATGAAATAATTAGCACCACCTGTTGCTTTTTAAACTGTAGAAAAAGGAGGTGGGTTTAACCCCCTATTGTTCCTCAGCACACTGAATAGTACCTGCAACAATATATGAAAACTATATGGTCATAGAAATCAGAGATATCAGTTGCATGCATTTGATCACCCCAAAAAACGTCCAGCCCAGGACCCCCCCAGGGCATCACACGAAAAATGGAAAAAGAGTGACAGTGCAGTGTAAAGTATAGGTGTATAAGACTAATTAATGAGTGTTGGAAAAAGGGGTTCAAAATACATGTGAATTATTACATGAAAAAAATACAAACATAATATGTGATGTAAAAAGTAACTATGTGTATTAAGTGGTGATGCCATGAGGGGGCCCAGCCAGCCCAGCCCCGGGGGCCTTACGCCCGAACGCTCACCCCAAATGTAAAATATACCAATTATAAGGCCTCATGATAAAGGCACATATAAATTTTGTCAAATGTGTGGTTTAGAATTTTGAATAAAAGATGGCTAATCAAGTTCATGGCTTTTAATGAACTTTTCCCTATTGCACCTGTCATCTGCAGTTTTTCAGTATAATATGAAAGAACATACAAAATTACTTATTTTTTTTGTTGAATCTTGATGAAGTATCTTTTGCTGACTCCTCTCGTTTAACTAATATGCAATTTAGGAAGCTCTACAAGTCGGATGATGAAAGGAAATATCCATCCTGCATGCATGACTTCATTGATTAGTGATAAGTGCCCTTGCATCCCCAGGGCATATGAAATTTGAAGTAGACTTTGTAAATTTAGTTAATCACCCAGGAATCAGCATTGCAAAATGTTTCATTACTCGTGTCCAGAAAAGCAAGAATTAGAAGATACAGTCAGAGTCACTATACTTATTATATACAGAAAATGGCCAAGGCTTATATTAGAGCAATCTGTTCCTTTCTATAATTCAGCAGATTGGATTATATGAGAGCCTCTTATTAGGAAAACAGTTCCAGATTATCAGATTAGTTCCCAACAAACATTTGAATATATGGTAAATCACATAGATACAGTCACCCCATCTGTTTATGAAATGCCAGCTTTATGGGTCAATATATTTGAACATTGCCTGAATATTTTTCATATGCATAGCATAACATAGCGTATCTAAACAGAGTGACAGCAGGATCATGTACTGGAAATATAGAAAGATAGAAAAGTGCTGTACTTCCCAGTGTTTTCTGGTGCTGATGGCCCCCTCAGCGTGATGTCACATGTGCAGGGAGCGGGCCTGGTACAGGGTGCATTTCCTCCCTGCTCCAGCACTGGTAGATGCCCTAAGGTAGGAATGTACAGTAGAAGGCAGGTGCCAAACATGGAAGGAAATAGTGCAAAGGAAGGAAGGGGTTTCCGTAGTGAAAAATAGCAGTGGAGGGATATCTTTAATACCTTTTTCTCACGGAATGGCCCACTGTCCCCATACACTAGTATGGGGCCAAAATTTATGAAGCTCCAAAAATATAATATTTTTGGAGCTTGAGTGCGGGAACATTCGCCATCTTCAGATGGCGTTTACACCTACGCCCGGGCTTGCAACCTGCTCCTTCCCTATGAGAAGGAGTGCCAGGTTGTGAAGAAGGATCTGTCCACCCCTGTACAGCTCCTTCCGCCGGACGTCGGGGCTCGCGCGCGCAGGCGTCACCTGTAGGCCATGCATGCGCACCAGTGTCACTGCTCCATAATGAGCAGTGAAGCCGCTCGCGGAAACAGCTGATTTTCAGATAAGCTGTCTCTGCGCAGGAGCAATGATGAATTGCTCCGGCATCTGCTGCGAGTTAGAATGTTGATTATCGGGTGTAGATTCTTCAGTTTATTTGCAATAAGTCTATTTGCCACAACTAGAATGTGGGAAACCAACTTTATAGAAAAAGTGCTGAGGTCTTGCGGGGGTGGGGGTAGCATAAATATAACACTCAAAAATCCTTCAGAATTGTGTCCTCAATTAGACAATTCCAATCTGTTTTTTTAGCTATACGTCTATGACAAGACAGGAAGTTTTTCTCATTGCTAAAGGCTTGTGGAAACGCTTATTTAACAGCTGCTTAACCACATCTGCATGCATTTACAATGCGCTCCCATTTAGATAAATTTACGTTTTCCCATTGACATACTTCTCATGCACTGAAATATAACAAGTGTTAGATATTCTGTATAGCAGGGTAATTGAAGTTAAATGCAAATATGTATGGCCCCATTATACCCAAGCTTCACTTCAATTACATACACTTTAAACACATAACACCAGTGTGAGATTACTCGTAATCATTAGTTCTGTGATTGTTATTGAGACACCTCTGCTGAAGTGGAACGAATTTTATGGGTAGGGTGGGATTGGCCTACAGGGGAAAAGGGGAAATCCCCAGTGGGTCAAACTACCTGAGGGTTTTACCCCAAGCATGGACCCTTACCACTGCATAACTCCAGTGAGCCCTTCATAGCTCAGTCTGCCAGTGTTTATGGGCCTATAACGTTGGCATTTGTATCGAAAATAAACTTCTAATGATCCCACTCTGAAACTTTATTTTAAATAGGCTACAATGGCTAATTCCTTCTAAATATGATATTAGGTAACAGGACCAATCTCCGAAATGCTCATTTTTGGAGCTTGGAAATTGCTTTAGACTGCAGTCCCCATTGCAGATAAGGGAAACTGTGGTATCCTGCATTTGGCATTTGTTAAATTGTGGAGATACTAAAGTCACGTGGATACCGCCATGTCCGTATGATTTTCAGGGTCATTTATTTTCACAAATAAGCCCCTCAAAGTGTAACCTGTGTGCAGCCATCACTGAGAACCATACAATAGATGGGAACTCATTTGGATATAGTGTTACATGTTCCAACAGGAGGCAGGGATTAGCAACAGTATATTTACCTTCCAGTTGGAAGGATGAATTTATGAAAGAACTTTCAGTATTTGACATAATATTAAACTTCTCCCACAGCAGGTATTAAAACTTAGTTTGAAGTTAATGCCCACCTCTGGTTTGTCCAGCGAGAAGTTACCAGCTATAATGAGACGCAAGGCCGCCATGAAACGTTATTGGCCTGTACCTATCGGGCCTCCATGGAGATGCAATGTTATTGCTGCCCTGACTTACCCAGTCCTCTGGGCAGGGTCGGACCTGGGCACTTTGTAACCACCCCTCCCACCCTCTGCGTTCCTGCTGAGAAGTACATGTACAGTGAACACATTTGAATAGGAAGAAGATATATACACACTAATGTTTTAAAATTAAAAATGTATTCATAAGAAAGTCCCTTTATCTGTACAGATCTTCTAAATATATGCAGCCAATATTTACCGCTTCAGATAAGAATGCCGTCCAACCTCTACTTGTACTTACTATCAACTGTCTGGCTGCTGTTTAAAGAGCTGTGATCCCTTCCTAGAAAAATGAGATAATTAGTGGATCCGCTCTAGACGAGCTCTCAGCAGTCAGTTAATCAATAAATGGACAGCGTTTGAAGCCAAGAGTAATAGGCATGGTGACAGAGCCATGCCCCCTCCCTCATGCCATCTAAAATCTTTCACAGGTGCTGGCAGCTTGTAAATTTCAATGCAAAGTGCAATTCCACACTGCAGCCTAATTGACTGTGCAGAGTAATCTAACAGAGGATAAGCAGTAGTCCATGCTTAAGTTACAGACATTGAGCCTGATTCAGCAGCGATCGCAACTGCGATTACACATGCAATCGGCCGATTGTTGCAGTACGCAATGTATGCATTGCAGTGCGCGAACACTCCACTGCAATCGGGATTGCAATCGCAGTGACTATGCAGACCTATTGCAGCGTGATTGACAGGAAGTACTATTTAGGGGTGGTGACGTGGGGGTGGTCTGTGAAATGCAGGCATGCCAGTGCGTTTGAACGCCGTTGCCGGGGTTGTGCATAAAGTAGCCACTGCGATGCCATACACAGCTTGGGATTTCACTGCGTGCGATGAGGTTACAAATTCCTGAGTAAGGTCAGATATTATGCAAGTGTGCATGAGGCTCCGATGTTACTCGATGTTACCGATGGTTTTGCAGTCTCTTGCTAAGTATTATGGATGTATGTAAGGTAAGGAGGGTGTCCTTAAGTTAGGGTGCGTATGGCATAGTGATAGCAGACATTAGCATATCTTTGCAGTAAGACTGCGTGCGTAAGCGCCATTTATTGCAAGCTGAATTTCTGTGCCAAGGCTCACACTTGGTCAGCACGTGTTAGAATCATGTAACAAGGAAATGCTGGGAGTCATGACAACTTGATTTTTTTTCGCAGTGGGATCCTTGAACAATTTTATTAGCATGGTTTATGTCACTGCACTCTGTATTTCTGTGCCTCTCTGTAATTCCACTCCCCTATTGAACCATACAAAGACCCAAAGGCATCTGAAACACAGATTTTGTGAACATATTTCTTATTATGCATATCTCTTTATGTAGTCTAATGTATAAAAATTAGATAGATACATGGGTTTGAATCATTTGCAGAATATATGGGAATTAAAAGAAAAAAATATATATATATTAGCTGGGATGCCTGTTGTTGCCCGGGTTGAAGAATGGACCATGAAGTACACCTGCAGCCTTCATTTTTTTACATTGTCCTCATCTATAACCTGGATAATTATGCAAATTAGGAGTAAATGACAATGCAGGCAGGTATATTCTTATACCATTTGGAATGGGGTATATCAGTAGAAAACTGATTTACAGAACAGAAACCAGTATAGCTTCCAAAATCAATTGAGATTCAGAAACTACTGCAGAACAGAGGGAGTGATTCAGCTGTGGATGGGTATGCTATCACAACTGCTAACATGTTATCAGCTGTGATAGAGGTAATATGGTAATGCAGCAGGAGGCGTCACGCCTCCTACATGCATTACTGCTCAGAGCTGCATCCTAGGATGCAGAATCGGATCTTCTGTGATCTATTCGGCTGGCTGAGTCACCATGGGGTCACACAAGCCGACCGATGCAGATGAGTAAAAGAGGCCAGGAAATCTCCATCAGCTGATGAAGATCCTGACCACTCCATTCCCTCCCACACAGGGGTTACATGCCTCTGTTTTAGAAAATGGAGGCAAATGTCGCCCCCTCCCCATCCAGAGACGTCAGCAGGCAGTCTGTTGCCTGACTGTGTGTGGGATTGCAGACCTGTACTGCACATGTGAACTTTGGTTCATTTTTGGGGCGTGGCCCCCCTGGATTGCTTTGGTTGATCTGCTTCAGGGCACCGCATTATAACACATATTTCTTTTATCACACATTTTAACCCTTCACTGTTATTTATTATACATGTACTTCACTTTTTTATTTTCATTCTTTATATGCAGCTGTGGCTGCTCTTAACTATCTCTTTTACACTGCACTTTTCTTACTACGGCGGTGCCCTGGGGCAGCTTAGCTTTGCTAGTTTGGGGGTATCTTGCGCTCTGGATTTGAACCCTAGTATGTTAGGGAACTACCCTAAAGAGGTTACCTGATATGGTGGAAGGCCCATAACCTTGGCCATGATTATGCTAAAATTTCACAGCACCATTTTCTATAAGAGATATATGCATGAGCAGTGAACAATAAATAATAGAGGTTTCAACAAATTGAATCTGTGTAATGTGATTTAATAAGTGCTGTTTCCACCTTATGTCCGTATTCAATTTGAGGCGAAATGTCAGACTCGGCGATAAATTATCGCCGATGATGTAATTTTCGCCTAATTCCATTATCCCCATATTCAATTTCATTGACTTTTTGCCTGTGCGAAAAGTCAATGTAAAAAAACGGGGATAAATTTTCGCTTGCCTTTAGCAGGTGAAAAAAAGTGCTGAATTGGGGTTTAGGGGTGCAGGCTTAAAAAAAAAATAGCCCGCACCCCTGGGAATGGTCCCTAAAAATAATGTGTGTTAAAAAAAAGTAAAAAAAAAATAAATAGGGACACCCCAAAAACGATTTTAAAATTGTGGGGTTCAAAAAAACAAACAAATAGGGAATACACTTCTAAATGAGCGGAATGGAGTCCAGACGGGTTCCCTTATACAGTATGCGGCAGGTGTTTTCTTCATTGCAGGAGTAGCGGCAGGTGCGTTTTTGCAGAATTTTTAAAAATCATTTATGGGACTTAAAAATATGCTTGCACCCATTTTCAAGTACCCCAAATTTGATGGGCATAGTTACTTTTCCCCCCCAAAAACTTCTAAATGTTCTTCTGCATCACCTTCTTCCAAGACGCATTTATGCACCTGCCGCGGCTATTTAAAGACCCAACTTTTTTCTGCAGGCAAAAATGGGGGTAACCATAGCGATCCCCCAGGTCTGGACATCTTTAGGGGGGTCCTACAATTATTTCCCGAAAATTCCCGTATTTTTTCACTGATCAAAGTTTTGCCTGTTCCCGATTTCGCCTACTTTGGAATTGAATACGGGCATGCGCGCAATACTTTTCCACCTGGAAAACAGGTAAAGGAGGCGAAAAGTCCAGCAGGTGAAAAGTCTGGACTTTTCGCCTCAAATTGAATACGGGCCTTAATCCCAATTTAATACACACTTAGAGCTATTGAATTAAGCTGAAAATATCCTAGAAATTCATTTTTATTCCTGGGTTGCTTAATTAATTAATATGCTTGCAGCGACTGGAAAATGATAAATATCCATATTTAAACATAGGGAAAGATACGTATCTGGTGTTTCTTAAGGAATATATCAAAACAGCAATTTTTAAACATGTTAAATAAACTTAGACAAAACACATGTATGACATGACAAAAGTTTATTGAGTAACAGCATAGAAAATAAAGTGCAGAAAGTTATTGCAGTTAATAACAGTAACTAATGGTGTATATAATGCTATCCAGATTAGCAGTGGGATGTTTGTTAGAACAAGATTCAGTGTATTAAATAAATTACATTGAACAACCTGAAACACTGTATAACTGTTACATCATCCTGTTACAATTACCAATAGTGCAGGCAACATCATGTGATCTGACCAAATCAATGGTACAAATAATTCTAATTTTTTTCTGCTTATACACCTAGTGAATAATTGTGCATAACCTCCTTTTTGTCTATTCAGAGAGTCCCTGTCACTTATTTTAAAAATAATTTTTGTTTTCTATTTTAATATTTCACCTATTTATGGGATGTTTGTTATAATTTTATATGGAATTTAATAAAGGTTATATTTTATTTGTGTGACCAGTGCACCGCACCACTTTCCTTGTTTTTTGATACCTGTCTCAGAAAGTTTCATCTCACGCAGTGAGTACTCAAGCTGTGTATGCTGTCGCAGTGGCTAATTTATGCACGCCCACATAACAGCATTCAAACTATGTCGCTGGTGATGCACACTCCAGCGCGTCATCAGCAACTTCGCCCGTTGGACCTGCATGCAGAACTGACTAGCAATGTCGTCAGTGGGGGCCATGATGCTGAATGTATCATGGCCCCCACTATTGTTCCAACGCACTTGCCAATGCCGGTACTTCTGCCAGGGCCCGCCACTGACAACATCGTGCTGGGTACAAAACGTTAAGTGTGTACCCAGCATAAGAGTTTGGCAAATCACAAAAAGCAGTTTCTTGAAGGGGGTTTGTGATTTATCAAAAGTGTGAATAGATATAACCTGCGTGATATTGATCTTGCTGCCAGCATCCAACTCAGGATCATCACACCTCTTATAACTCAACTACAAAAATATGAGATGGCCAACCGGTGCTGGATAGAATTTCCTCTTATACACTTTTAAAGAAGGAAAGACACAGCAAAAGAAACAATTATTTCTTATGACATGAACGTATGCCTCTCAGGACCATTGGGAATAAATCCTTACCTTAACTAGGTGAGACTGGTACACATAAAGGTATCTTTTAAGGTTTTCCAGATGCCCTTCTCAGTCTATTTTTCTCAGTTTTCCTCAAAACATCCCGTCCACATACAACCAGAGAAAACTGATCATAGTGTTCAAAAGTATAAAAATTTTTAACAGAAAGAAGAAAAATAACAAATCACTTTATATCATAAATGGCCTTTCCAGAAAGGCATGGTAGAAGATGTAACACAAAAAGTAGAGCACCTTGAAAAAGGACTATCTGTGTCCGAAACGCGTTGTTCCAGTTAAGAGTACGACAGGAGTGAGGTGATATTACCCGGGTGTCATCCTCTACTTTTTGTGTTACATCTTCTACCGTGCCTTTTTGGAAAGGCCATTTATGGTTCTCTGGTTGTATGTGGACGGGATGTTTTGAGGAAAACTGAGAAAAACAGACTGAGAAGGGCATCTGCAAAACCTTAAAAGATACCTTTATGTATACCAGTCTCACCTAGTTAAGGTGAGGATTTATTCCCAATGGTCCTGAGAGGGATACGTTCATGTCATAAGAAATAATTGTTTCTTTTGCTGTGTCTTTCCTTCTTTAAAAGTGTATAAGAGGAAATTCTATCCAGTGCCGGTTGGCCATCTCATATTTTTGTAGTGGTTTGTGATTGGTGTTCCAGTGGTTTTTAACCAGGGCAGTTCGAGACACGTAAAGATGTCCAAACACGGTTTCATATTGCAAGTGATATTGGGAAAATGGCCTGATATTGCAGCGTGTGTGCACTATACAAGCACTATGAATAAGTGAACTGTCCTGATTTCTGGAATTATTATTGAGCATGTTGGCAAATGTGGTTGAAGATGACCACTTTTGGTCTATGTTTGTGGTTATCTTCTGATGGCAGACCCCGTATAATTTGGCCACCCATGTGAGTAGTCAAATCGGGTCATGATGTTGTTGCATGGCACTTAAGCCTAAGATTATGCTTAAGTTGATTGATGCATGTAGTTTGCAAGGTAATTATTAGTCTCTGCTCTTAATATTAATTAGTTTCAATGATTCCGGTTGGACATATAATTTATGGGTCGGTATATAACAAAAGTTGAACATAAATATAATAAAAATAGCAATTACATTTTACTCAGTGTGGTTAGTCCATAATAGACATTCAATCCATGAAATCCTGATACTGGAAAGTTGATGGTCATCATCTGGCATTTTTTGCATGGAAATCCAGAGTAAGATTCAAAAGTTATGTCAGGGGGCTCCAGTACCGTCATAAGTCCTGAATGGTTCTCAGTGCACATAAGCGACACATGTACAGTTTAGGATATTAGTCTCAAAAACAATTGAACTCTTCCTGGTAACATTCAGGAATCCAATAGACATAGTGCACAAATATAATGCGTGGAAAAAACTATTTGCCAGTTTAAGATAGCAAATGCTGGAATGAAAGTGGCAAGACCATTTTACTGTAAGATATTGTGCAAAGCTTAAGCTACAAAATGTGATTTTAAAACACAGAAATGAAAGAGTATACACAACAAACACACACATAACTGATAATATATAGAGTGGCTCAATGGTAACAGGGGCCGGCCATACAAGACTCTGAGAAATTTGCAATAGATCCTGGTTTGTATCCCAAGGGAAATATCTAATTTAAAGTATTTTTACTAGTGGTAATTTATGGTAACAGAAAGTGTAAACACAGTCCTGGCCAACGGATACCAAAATGGACGGTTTAAATAATCTGGTATTATTTTCAATTCCCATTTATTCATTGGCACCATAGTTATAGCCCATTCATTTAGATAATTATCTTTCCAGCTCTGCTCCCTGGCACCTTACTGGCAGTAATGCTATGTTCTGTGGCCTCTTAAAATAACCTTTTCTTATCTGCTTACAGAGTAAAAGAGCAAAACATTTAACAGAGATGTAATGCATTCTAATGTCAGATGATAAAATATCTTCCTGCTTGTAACACACAGGTCAGAATAAATTCATTGATACTCATACATCAGTTCTAAACGGCATGACTCCAGATACTGTGCACACACAAATGGAATCATAATGGAAATCATGATCTTCTGAACTATCAGCTGCACTGTTATATTTATTGTGGAACATAATATATAACTTCACAGTACATTTGCAGGTCACAATTGTTTTGTAAGCGGAATATAAATTACATATTATGTTCACTTACCACAGAGGAAGTAGATTATGCACTAATGGTAAATACAGTTTTGGGACACAAAATGTTTATTAAAATGTTTTGTTTCTCCAGACACAGAATCATATACTGTACATTGAGTTCTCAGTTACAGCACAGACATTTATCTGTATGCAGGGGCGAAAGTTCATTCCAGGAGCCTAAATGGTTGTTTGTGCCCCCCCACCACCACTTGAAATCACTACCAACATCCTGGTCTCAGCAGCACTCACACACAACCCCCTATGCCACATTTACTACCAACACCCCAGCAGCACTCAGACACACACCTCCTACCTGTTTTTACCTCCAACACCCCAGCAGCACCCACTCCAGGACCGGCTCCAGGGGTCTGAGCACCCTGTGCCGGCCCGTTAAGAATTTGGGGCATGGCCTCATTACCATAGGCCACGCCCCCAATTGACATTATTAGGAGGAGTGCCCGCATGGCACGCCTCCTAATAACATCAGGCTGGGGGTAAAGCCCAGCCCTCCGTCACTGGCTGGGCTTCCCCCAGCCCTCTCCCGTCAGTGAATGGATGCCACGCGCATGCGCGTGCTGCATCCATTCACACTCTGGGTGTCCAGCACCGCCGCACAGCTGTGTGGCACAAAGAAAGAAACATCACCTCTAATACAGGGAAAGTTTACTGACAAAAAACATAAAATTGCCAACATGCCATACACCACACGCAGTGGCAAGGGAAGACTCAGACCTTGGTTTTTATTTGTGACTGGTGGTTCTAGAACTGCTGTCAGGCTTTTTTTTCTGTAACATCACATGATGATGCAACACCTTCTCACTAAGGACCTGATTCAGACCCGGACACTAAGAAGCATTTGCTTGTAGCTGGCCGATATTCACATTCTGTGCATGTATATGCATAGCAGGGCATGTGCGTGGACCAGTGCGAAAGATCAGGAAGCATTTGCTTGTTGCGCATAGACTGCCCAGCAGAGTCAGTGACAGGAAAAGCCATTTGTGGGTGGTGACAGGGGCAGGCCACTGGAAATGGGGGAGTGGAGATGCGAATGAGGGCATGCCTGAGTATGTCAACTCCATTTCAGAGGCGTGCATAATTAACATGCAGTGTCATTGTACACATCACCAGGTTGTATTTCACACTGAAGTGATCGCAGTGCTTGAGGTAGGGTTCCGATGGCACCCGATGTAACGATGGCTGCATACACTTCCTGGAGATGATGTGGGCATCTTAAGACAGGCTGGTGGGCATCTGCATACACAAAGTGATCGCATGCCAAGACATAGTGGTCATGCTTATGCCATGCTGTGCGATCGCCTACCGTGCCATCTCTTAGCCAAATTTGCATACGCTGGGTGCAAAAGAACGCATCTAGCGACCAGGGTCTGAATGAGCTCCTCAGAGTCTAGAAGAGGTGTCAAATGTAAAACAGGCAAATCAGTGCAGAAAAAACCCACTTAGGCTGAAGAACAAACTGTGTTCAGAAATGTCACAAATCCCTGAGGAGAGTCTAAGGGCACCCACGTTAGCTGTGGGAGTCTGATGTTTCAGATACTGTACTCGTAGAGAAGTCTCCTTCCACCATTTCTGCCCCCTTTGCAAATGTGGGGATGAGCAGTGCAAGTATAGATGGTGACATAGAAATTGGGCATGCTACTGTGGAAGTGCAACATGATGAGTGTGATATTTGTGTAACTGACAATTAATGAGGATGTTGATAATGAGGATGTTGTTTGTGTAAGTCAGGCACCAGTGGTGGAAGTTTTTGCCCATGATAAGAAGGCCATTGCCTTGCCTGGCCATAAGACCAAAAAAATATGCTCAAATCCTGATAATTGTCAATCCATCTGTAGCATTTGTAAAGCCAAAGTAAGAAGAGGTAGGGACATTAGTCATCTAGGAACCTCCTCCCTGTTACATCGTTTGCAGTGAGTTCATGCAAAGTGTTTGTCAAAATCTGCTAAAAGAATACCAAGCAGTCTAGCATAATCTAGCTCCCATCTCTCAGGTAGATCCCAGCACATGCAATCTCCATCTCCAACACCTTCATCAGCAATCTCCTCATTAATGATTTGAGGCTAACTGACTCCTTCACTATCCAGGATTCCTCAGAAGCATCCTTGAGCGCTAGGCCTACTGCTGCTGGGAGTCAATCTTTATCCCAGAAGGGTATCAAGAAGACTACTTGTAGTTTTAAACAACAATTGACTATGAAACAATACTTTGCAAGTGGAAGCAAGTATGAAAGCTACCATCCAGTTGCACAACAGATCACTGAAGCCATGATGGCTATGCTAGTATTAGATCTGCGTCCAGTATCTGCTATTAATGCATCTGGTTTTAGACCGTTTATTGTGGTCCTGTGTCCCCACTACCAAATTCCATCTCCATTCCATGTTATCCGAATAACAATTCTTCACCTGTACCAGGATGTTAAAGCTACAAAGTGCCATTGTACCCAATATCCACTTAACCACAGATATGTGGACAAGCGGTAGTGGTCAAACTAAAGATTATATGACTGCGACAGCCCACTGGGTTAGTGTATCGACTTCAGCAGCAGCAGTATGTAACACAAAACGTCATCTCATTCACAGGCAGGCTACAGCAGCTTCACTAAGAGGCTAAGGGATGTCATAGCAAAAAGGTTTACCCCACTAGGATTCTCCTGAAGATTTGTGATTTCTGGTATAAATATTATGAGAGCATTACAACTGGGTGAATTTGAACATGACCCATATGTTGCACACAACAATCAACTTGGTGGTACAGATGTTTTTTTAATCCCCCTATATTTAAAACCAGCACTGGCCCTGCAGCCAGTGCTGGTTCCTAAATTATGATGGAGCCCTACTTGTTTAGTTCCCCATAATTTTGGGAACCAGGACTGGCTGACCAGTCCGGGGCTGGTTATGCTTTAGGGGTTGGGACCCTACGTCATTTTATTTTTAACATTTAACCAAATTTTTACAGGTACAACACACAAGCAGCCTTCACATATCTCACTGATATATGCAGGCTGCTTGCTCGGGAGAGTTTTGCAGAGACAAAACACTGCAATCTCGGGTGAGTAATCTCATCTAAACTTGCTACTCGGGGAGAGAAATCTCGATCTACTTCACCATCAGAAAACTCATTTTCACCTAAACTCACTTCTTAATAAATTTGCAAGATGAAAAATGGGAAAACCCCCCGAGTTTCGGCGATGCAAATCATGATTTTTTTTAAAAACTCGATCAGACTCGATTCTTAGTAAATTTACCCCTTAACCTGTCTTGCTTCCTGTTTTATGTATTTGGATTAGGCCATTACCTGGTTGTTACATGCAGCAAAATTCACTCTTTCGCGTGGATGGCTCTGGTGAATACTGGTAGTGACTTAGATTCTGCTCCACAGTTCCCAGGCAGTGCCAAGCTTAGCTCTGCATCCCCAGGGCTTATAAACTACCACCATACTTTTTTTCCCAGAACCTGCAGGAGGCTCCTGCTTTTTTGAGTAGTCCCTCTGCATCCCCAGAAGAGTAAGCGCTTCTCCTGCTTCCTGCCCACTTCTTAGTGAAGTGGGCAGAATGGGGAGATTCTTAACAGCAATTCGTGGTACGAGTTGGGGAATAATGATGAGATTGTCTGACAATTAATGACGTGCATACTCTGGCCCCACCGCCATCACCGCCCACTTGAATGTCCTCTCCGGGCATCACTCATAGGGATTTATTTATAAATATGTTTGTGTCCAGTAATGTTTATCATGTTGCATTGCACTTGTCTCCATACTGGGTGGCATGCATGAGCAGATTACATTGTACATGACCAGTACACATATTACATCAGTAATGTGCATATGCAAAATGGAAATTGCATATTAGCTGAACTATTTTTGCCCAAGATTACAAATCGTGGACAGGTAGTACAGTCTAGCTCAATACTAAAATGGCATTTTGATTTTTACCACAATCAACTGAATTTCTGGTGGGCTGCTTTTTCCATTGTGTAATGGGGAAGCAAAATTATCCTAAAAACAGGAGACTGCAGAAGATATCACTCTGTAACCCTCTCCTTAATGAGCATGAAGCTGTGAAAACCCTTTCATCACAGGTGACAGATGAAAAAGGGCTTTTCACATATCTATAAACAGCCCAAAGTGCAAACATAAATTACCGTTGATAACACGATAGGGCTGGACTGACCATCTGGCACTTCTGGCAAATGCCACAAGGGCAAATGGCCAGATGGGCCGGTCCGGCTGCAAATCTCGGCCGAGAAGCCCCATCTCCCGGGACTCTGTTCGGCTGGAACACTGAAAGATGGGGGTGTGCAACGAAGCCACAGTGAGGCGTGACCACACCCCCTCTGAGCAAGGCCACACCCCTTTTGCGGGCATATGTGCCAACAGCATGCGCATTAGGGGGACTGCCAGGGCTGCTGAGCAGCCCCAGCACATCCCTGTAACACAATGTATACATCATGCCATAAACTATGGTTACAACTTATACATAATAAATGCATTGATTTACCATATATCTGGGGATCTGTGGCACTGAAGAGCTGAACAGTGGACCTCATTCAGAGTCGGTCGTAAACGGCCGCTCGGTCGTACGCATCCGATGTTTCCAAACCACGCATGCGTATGGTTAGTTGTGCGCATGTGCGTACGAGACCTTGCGATCCAAAATGCTGTCGATCATATGGCTTACAAGCAGGAAATGGCTTACGAGAGTTGATTGACATGAAAGGCCGTTTGTGGGTGTTGACGGGGGTGGTGGTCTAAAAACGCAGGCGTTCCTCACTGTTTTCAGGGTGTTTTAGGGGGCGTACATATATTACCTGCTACGACCGACATAGAAGGCCGGAAGTAGTAGAACGTCACTCAGCGAGCAGGTTAGAGGCCTGGCTGATCGTACAGCTTGAGGTTGGGTATGTGTTCTCTCAAGTCCCAGAGTACAATCGATACTATCGAATGTTACTGATGTTAGGAGTGATGTTTCTATTTTGAGCCACACAATGCAAGCAGCTAATAATCATTTGTTGTAGCTAATAATACTGCTAATTGGCATGTAATTGATTTAGCTGCGTTTGCATTAGCGAATAATTAGAAAAAATGAATTTCATGGGGATGGCTTATTCTATGAGTTTTTTTGTAAATTTTTGGTGTAATTTGCACACAACACAAGCGGCTGCAACCTTCAGAAGAAAATTAACATACAGCGACTGACAATGGCTGACAACGATTGACTCGATCGCTCGCTGCTATCACTCGCTAGCTAGAGAAGGTGCATTGTTCACGTATGGGCGTCACTTTGGTTGCGACTGACCGGCCGTGCGATTGCTTCCTTTTTCAGTTTTGCAGTCGTCAGGCGTACGACCGAGCGGCTGCTTACGACCGACTCTGAATGAGGTATAGTATCTTGACCAGAGTCCATGCACTCTCCAGCACCACTGAGCTGTGGATAGCAGGAAGAAATCAATACCCTGTAGTGACAATTTTTAACAAGTTTATTTTACATTTTATAGAAATAGAATAATAGAGCTATATATGCGCAGGCAAAAAATAATAATATTTTGAATATACAGTATCAAAAGTACAGAATAGCATAGTATCATACAGACATACCTAGCAGTAAACATCAGAAAAATAAAAAACAAAAATAAAGAACAGTGAAAAATGCTATCAAAGCAAATTTTGACATCTCAGTCAATGGGATTGCTGTTATCCCTTCCTCATTATGCTAACATACAGTATCTTGATATGTAATTTAATAAGAAACTAAGACAAGGAAAAAAAATTATTACTTACAGCTAGGGGTGAGCGGGTTCGGATTTCTGAAATCCGAACCCCCCCGATCCGAGGCCGATCCGAGTCAGGCTCGACTTTTCCCGCCTGACTCGGATCTGAAATCGAGGCAAAACGTCATCATCCCGCCTTCCGAGTCTCGCGGGTTTTGGATCCTATATAAGGTACCCGCGTCGGCGCCATTTTCTCACTCGGCTGTGGACAGTGAAGAGGGAGGGTGGGAGTTAGGGCTGGCTGGGCTGTGTAGTGAAGTGTAGTGCAGAGTAGTGTTGTGCTGTGCTGCGCTGTGCTGCTGTTGTCCACTACTTCAAAGTCCATAGGGGCTGGCTGTGTTGTGCTGTGCTGCTGTTGTTAATAGGGGCTGTGTCCACTACTTCAAAGTCCATAAGGGCTGGCTGGACTGTGTTGTGCAGTCAGTTCTCCATAGGGGCTTTGTCCACTCCAAAGTCCTGTGCAGTGTCCCAGTCCTAAAGGGGTGCTGTAGTGTTGTCCAGGGGGTGCTCTGTCCATCAGGGGTGCTCCCCCCAAGTGCTAAAAAAGTAATATTTTTGTGTGTTTGTGAATTGTGTGCGCAGTAGCCGCACGTGCATCAACAAAGTAGTGCCAAGCGTGCGCCTGTGTCATAAGTAAAGGGCCAGCTGGCTTGACCATTAAAGGGTGCTGTAACCCCCAAAGTACACTCCAGTCCAAACCAAAAAACAAATTATTTTCTGTGTTTGTGAATTGTGTGCGCAGTAGCCGTACGTGCATCAACAAAGTAGTGCCAAGCGTGCGCCTGTGTCGTAAGTAAAGGGCCAGCTGGCTTGACCGTTAAAGGGTGCTGTAACCCCCAAAGTACACTTCAGTCCAAACCAAAAAAAAAATTATTTTCTGTGTTTGTGAATTGTGTGCGCAGTAGCCGCACGTGCATCAACAAAGTAGTGCCAAGCGTGTGCCTGTGACATAAGTAAAGGGCCGGCTGGCTTGACTGTTAAAGGGTGCTGTAACCCCCAAAGTACACTCCAAACCAAAAAAAAAATATTTTCTGTGTTTGTGAATTGTGTGCGCAGTAGCCGCACGTGCATCAACAAAGTAGTGCCAAGCGTGCGCCTGTGTCATAAATAAAGGGCCGGCTGGCTTGACCGTTAAAGGGTGCTGTAACCCCCAAAGTACACTCCAGTCCAAACCAAAAAAAAAATTATTTTCTGTGTTTGTGAATTGTGTGCGCAGTAGCCGCACGTGCATCAACAAAGTAGTGCCAAGCGTGCGCCTGTGTCATAAGTAAAGGGCCGGCTGGCTTGACCGTTAAAGGGTGCTGTAACCCCCAAAGTGCACTCCAGTCCAAACCAAAAAAAAAAAAATTTTCTGTGTTTGTGAATTGTGTGCGCAGTAGCCGCACGTGCATCAACAAAGTAGTGCCAAGCGTGCGCCTGTGTCATAAGTAAAGGGCCGGCTGGCTTGACCGTTAAAGGGTGCAGTAACCCCCAAAGTACACTCCAAACCAAAAAAATATATATTTTCTGTGTTTGTGAATTGTGTGCACTGTGGCTGCACGTGCATCAACAAAGGAGCAGCGCCAAGCGTGCGCCTGTGTCCCATAAGTAAAGAGCCGGCTGGCTCATTTCTTAAAGGGTGGTGTAACCCACAAAGTGCACTACTCTCCAGCAAAAATAAAAAAATATTTTCTGTGTTTGTGTGCGCTTTAGCCGCACGTATATATCAATATAACATAAATGGAGGACCAAACTTTCTCCAATAAAAATAAAATAGGGAAAGATCAAGAACCACTTCCTCCTAGTGCTGTTGCTGCTGCTGGGAGTTGTTCATCATCCCAGAGAGGAAGTAGGAACATCACTACTTTTACTAAACAATTGACCCTCCAACAGTCCCTAGCGATGAGGATGAAATACGACAGCAGTCATCCTGAAGCAAAACTTATAACTGAGGCCTTGACTGCTATGTTGGTGTTAGACGTGCGTCCGGTATCCACCATTAGTGCAGTGGGATTTAGACAATTGATGGAGGTAGTGTGTCCCCGGTTCCAAATCCCGTCTAGATTCCACCTGCATCCTCAAAGCAGCAGCGACAAGCGTGCTTCTGTCTGTTAAAGGGTGGTGACACCCTCAAAGTGTGCTACACAAACAATAAAAATATTGTTCTTTTTTTTCTGTCTTTGTGAAATGTGTGGGCTGTAGCCGCACCTGCATCCTTAATGCAGCAGCGACAAGCGTGCGTCTGTCTGTTAAAGGGTGGTGACACCCTCAAAGTGTGCTACACAAACAATAAAAATATTGTTCTTTTTTTTCCTGTCTTTGTGAAATATGTGGGCTGTAGCCGCACCTGCATCCTTAATGCAGCAGCGACAAGCGTGCGTCTGTCTGTTAAAGGGTGGTGACACCCTCAAAGTGTGCTACACAAACAATAAAAATATTGTTCTTTTTTTTTCTGTCTTTGTGAAATGTGTGGGCTGTAGCCGCACCTGCATCCTTAAAGCAGCAGCGACAAGCGTGCGTCTGTCTGTTAAAGGGTGGTGACACCCTCAAAGTGTGCTACACAAACAATAAAAATATTGTTCTTTTTTTTTCTGTCTTTGTGAATTGTGTGGGCTGTAGCCGCACTTGCATCCTCAAAGCAGCAGCGACAAGCGTGCGTCTGTCTGTTAAAGGGTGATGCAACCCTCAAAGTGCTCCAAAAAATAAAAAACTATTTTTTTAATGTGTTTGTGACTTGTGTGCGATGTAGCCGCACGTGCATCAACATAGTAGCAGCGCCAAGCGTGCGCCTGTGTCATAAGTCAAGGGCTGGTTTGGACATCTGGTCCGGACTGAAGGACGTGCCAACAATTTCTGACAAGTCTACCGTCACTGCATATGATACTGTCCTCAAAGCAGCAGCGACAAGCGTGCGTCTGTCTGTTAAAGGGTGGTGTAACCCTCAAAGTGCTCCAAAAAATAAAAAACTATTTTTTTAATGTGTTTGTGACTTGTGTGCGATGTAGCCGCACTTGCATCTTCAAAGCAGCAGCAACAAGCATGCGTCTGTCTGTTAAAGGGTGGTGACACCCTCAAAGTGTGCTACACAAACAATAAAAATATTCTTCTTCTTTTTTCTGTCTTTGTGAATTGTGTGGGCTGTAGCTGCACTTGCATCCTCAAAGCAGCAGCGACAAGCGTGCGTCTGTCTGTTAAAGGATTACATCGGTTACAGCATCCAAGTAGGCATGTCAGACAGTCCGTACCTGTACTGGCAGGAAAAAGAAGCAATTTGGAGGTCCCTGTACAAACTGGCTCTATTTTACCTGAGTTGCCCCCCCTCCAGTGTGTACTCCGAAAGAGTGTTTAGTGCAGCCAGGAACCTTGTCAGCGAAAGGCGTAGGAGGTTGCTTCCACAAAATGTGGAGAAGATGATGTTCATAAAATGAATTATCAACTCTTCCATGGAGACCAGTCTCCAGAACGTACAGAGGGACCTGTGGTTGTGGATTCCAGCGGGGACTAATTAATACTCTGTGAGGATGAGGATGTACACACTGAAGAGGGTGAGGAATCGGTGGATGAGGAGGATGAGGATGACATCTTGCCTCCGTAGAGCCAGTTTGTGCAGGGACAGATTAATTGCCAGCTTGTTTTGTGGGGGCCCAAACGAACCAATCATTTCAGCCACAGTTGTGTGGCAGACCCTGGCGCTGAAATGATTGGTTTGTTAAAGTGTGCATGTCCTGTTTATACAACATAAGGGTGGGTGGGAGGGCCCAAGGACAATTCCATCTTGCACCTCTTTTTTTTCTTTGCATTATGTACAGTTTAGGGCCTAGTTTTTCAAACTGCCATCCTGTCTGCCACTGCAGTTTCACGCCTAGATGGGTCACGTGTTTGTGCCGCCCACTCATGTCGCTTAGCATAGTCATCCAGCTACCTCGGTGCAACCTTTTGGACATAAAAACACTATTGTGAGGTGTGAGGTGTTCAGAATAGACTGGAAATGAGTGGAAATTAAGGTTATTGGGGTTAATAATAGCATAGGAGCAGAAAAACCCACAAATTCTGTGATTTTAGCTGTTTTTATGCTTTTTTACAAAAAAATACAGATCCAAAACACAAAACCCAGAACCCAAAACACGGAAGGGTGGTTTTGGCAAAACCAATCCTGATCCAAAACACGAAGAAAGATCCAGATCCAAAACCAAAACACAAAACACGAAAAGTGGCCGGTGCACACCCCTACTTACAGCATAAGTAGGCAAACGGTGGGACTCCAGCTGCTGTGGAACTACGCATCCCAGAATGCATTGACACAGTTTTGCTGTTAGGGTTTTTGCTTTGTCCTCCAACCACAACACAAATTAGTGGCGTTTTCGTGAATGGGCAAACAGTAATGAAAGAGTAACTAATCTATAATAAATACATAAGTACCCATGTAATTTTATGTTTTCACTTTTGTTATGATCATGCTTATTGGGACACCATCACCATAAGGTTTAATGTTTTTACTGCTTGTGAATATGTCCTATGCTGGTTGCTACCAAAAGAGAACAGCTTAGCTTTGGTATCAGAGACACACTACCTCTAGCTCAGCCATTTTTCTTGAAAGGAAGGGTACTATGGGATTAAGCTAAAGTTGATGGCTTGGAGAGGATTAGGTATGAAATCCTGGGAACTTTATAGCCGCCTGGAGATATACCGACAGTGGAAGCCCGACAGTAGCAGAATCCAGACGCATATTGCATATGCAGCAATAAGAAATATTTTGTCAGTGGAATGTAGTAATCTAAGTCACCAGGACAAGGGTCACTCCCTGAAATCAGTAAGAAGGAAAATTATTGCATATGCGATCGCTTTAATTGAGGATTTGGACAAAGCCAGGTCACTATGCACTGGTGACCATCTAGCTGCACATGCAATCTTGTGATTGGCATCTCCAGGCCACCGGAGAGGGATCACAAGATCCTTTCCCGGCAGGGCTGCTCCATTGAAACTAGTGGACTAATGCTATCTGAAAATGCTTGCAAGCAGAGGCGGATTTAGACCTCATGGGGCCCTATACAAGATATCAGTTCCAGGCCCCACTCCCTCAACTGTATAAAATATTACATGCACACACATATTTCCCCCATATCCACACACACACTGCCCCATAGCTGCACACACACACTGCCCCCATAGCCGCATACACACACATTTCCCCCATAGCTGCACACACACTCTGCCCCATAGCCGCATACACACACACTGCCCCCATAACTGCACACACACTCTCGTAGCCGCATACACACACACTGCTCCCATAGCCACATACACACACTGCCCTCCTAGCCGCATACACACACATGGCCCCCATAGCCGCATATACACACACTGCCCTCCTTGCCGCATACACACACACTGCCCCCATAGCCACACACACATATACTGTCCTCATAGCCGCATTCACACACAGGGCCCCCATAGCCACACACACACACATGGCCCCCAGAGCCTCACACACACACACTGCCTCCATAGCCGCACACACACACTCTCGTGTAATACCCAGGCTTGGGTACACCGACCATTGGGGTAATTCCCTGGGTTCTTCCTTATTTTACAGATTTACAGAGAGGTAAGCATACTGGATTTTGATAGAGTAAACTATCTGAATTATTACAAGAGGAAAATCATACATTGACAGTTTACAATCTTGAGATAACAATGACAAGGTCAATTACCATCCATTTGACTATGACATTTCTTGATACAATGAACAATTTTATTATACTGGAACACAGCTTTCTTTCAATCGATGAACGTTCTCTCCTCCTATCAGGTTGGAAAGGTTATTACATTCAACACTTTTAAAACAACAGTTTGTTACAATTCCATACAACAATGTTATTATTATATTTACCAAACAACAGTGACAAAATATAATTATCTTGAATTAAATAACCTATATTACTAACGTTTATTTATGCGTTTCTGGACAGAAAACGAATAGTTCAAGAATACCGGTAATGCTAAGTCTCTGTAAGTGTACACCACGTTGCCTGGGTTATTAGTTGATAAAACTGCCATTAAACTGTCATTAGTAGAAATATCTCCACTGGATTAACTGCATAAGATGAACTTGCTCCTATTGTGAATGTCTCTCCCTCTCAATCCTGGCTGACAGTTTCTGCAATTAAGTTACTACTGTATATCCACATGGTGATGGTAATCAAGGCGTCTTATACTGCTACATATGTTACAAGTTTGTTGCTATCAATCAAGCCACTGGAGCAGCTTATTAAATGTCTCTTTCCTGCTACAATAGTAACTACAGCTGAGGCTTTCCCCGGAGACTTATAAGAATTCTGCTTTTATTTGTTTTTTGCTTATGCTGACTCTCCTGATACCTAGTTTATTAGTATAAGTCTGAGGCTCTGTGGAGCAGTATGTAGTTAGATTGCTTTTCGCTGTAGTTATCTGATAATAAAGGGTGGCTCCCTATACTATGAACGGAGAAGATTATTGCTGTGCACGGCTCTGGTCAGGCTGCTGTGGGTGACTAACTGCCAGTAGCTGTTAATGGTTAACTGCAGAGGGGTGTGTGTGGCAAGTCTCTTACCCCCTGGACTGAACTCGACTCCTCTCTAACTCCACAGTGCCGGACACAGCCTCCAGAGGGCCTCTGACAGCCTTGACTCCGCCTGGACACTGTTCTCCCAAACGCAGCCTCAGCCTAGCCCCCTTCAACACAGGCTTCCGCTTCCTGCTGTTGGCTTTCTCTAACCACCGCAATGTCTCCGCACCGAAGACAGAGTCTCTGCCGGTCTCTGGATCATCCGCTCCTGCCGTCCGTCTCTATCAGGTAAGCAGCGTACCGGAGCTTCCTGGAGCCACCATTACCTCAGGGAACTGTGCACCAGTCTTGTGTATGGAGCCTTTTTATATCCCCGCTCTCTTCCTCGAGGCCATGCCAATGCATCTCCTGCCCCCACACGCCGACTCCTCAACCTGTAACAGGGGCAAATAACAGGGATACCTCTCCCCTGTCTAAGGCTCCTTGGTAGAGTCCTGTACTCGTGCCCCCCCCAATACCGCAGGGCCATTCTGTATGGGTGGAACCATCATCTCCCTTTTATAGGGACAGTACAGGCACACATGTATCCGTTGACTACTTTGTCTAAAAATATTCTCCTTCAACTAAAATACATTTATTTATACATTTGGGGACAATCATGACTTTATATAACTGGCACAGACTATCCAACAATTGTGATGCCCTAATTCTGGGGTACCACACTCTCATAGCTGCATACACACACAGTGCCCCCCATAGCTGCATACACACACACTGGCCTCCTAGCTGCATACACACACAGTGCCCCCCATAGCCGCATACACACACACTGCCCCCATAGCTGCATACACACACACTAACCTTCTAGCTGCATACACACACACTGCCCCCATACCTGCATTACACACACACTAACCTCCTAGCTGCATACACACACACTGCCCCCATAGCTGCATACACACACACTGGCCTCCTAGCTGCATACACACACACTGCCCCCATAGCTGCATACACACACACACTGGCCCCCATAGCTGCATACACACACACACTGGCCTCCTAGCTGCATACACACACAGTGCCCCCATAGCTGCATATACACACAGTGCCCTCCTAGCTGCATACACACACAGTGCCCCCATAGCCGCATATACACACAGTGCCCTCATAGCTGCATACACACATGGCTTCCAGAGCCTCACACACAGGGCCGGTGCTAGGGTGTTCGGTGCCCTCCTGCAAACTATAAATTTTGCACCCTCCTACAAATACAGGTGTGATCATTCTCATCCTACCAGTGAGTGGCAGCATCGCGATTGTGACTAGCCGCAGCCAGCCGCGTCCTGTTCGCGGGAGTGTATGCACCCATAGGCACGCTATTAGTGGTAAGATGGATGGAGGGTTACAGCAGGGAAGTGTAGTGGAAATCATGCAGATGGTGATGCTGGGGAAAGGCAGTGGGTGACAGTGAGAAGTGGAGGGTGACAGGGAGAGGGTGAAAAGAGAAAAAGGGTGATGGGGAAAGGATGAGAGCCAGTGGGTGACATGGAGAGGGCAACAGCCATGGAAAAGCAGTTGGAGATCGGTAGTGGGAAGCTGGGGAGCGCAGTGGGTGACAGTGAGAGGCGGAAGGGGACAGTGAGAGGTAGAGGGTGACAAGGAAAGGGTGAAAACAGAGTGGATGACAGGGAAAGGGCAAGAGTCAGTGGGTGAGAGTCAGTGGGTGACAGGAGAGAGGTGGCATGGAGAGGGTAACAGGGAAAGAGAAGTGACAGGGAGATAGTGAGAATCAGTTGGTGACAGGGAGAAATAGGTGAAAAGGAGATGGTGAGAATCAGTGGGTGACAGGGAGAAATAGGTGAAAAGGAGATGGTCAGAATCAGTGGGTGACAGGGAGAAATAGGTGAAAGGGAGATGGTGAGAATCAGTGGGTGACAGGGAGAGAGAGGTGATGGGGAGAGGGCAACGGCCATGGAGAAGCGGTAGGGGATTGATAGTGGGAAACTGGTAAGAGGCAGTGGGTGACAGTGAGAGGCGGAAGGTGACAGTGAGAGGTAGGGGGTGACAAGGAAAGGGTGAAGAGAGAAAGAGGGTGACGGGGATAGTGTGAGAATCAGCTAGTGACATGGGAGGGCAACAGCCAGGGAGAAGCAGTGTGAAATCGGTAGTGGGAAATTGGGGAGAGGCAGTGAGAGGCGGAAGGTGACAGTGAGAGGTAGAGGGTGACAAGGAAAGGGTGAAAAGAGAGAGTGGATGACAGGGACAGAGAAGTGACAGGGAGATGGTGAGAATCAGTTGGTGACAGGGAGAGGGTGACGGGGAGAGGGCAACGGCCATGGGGAAGCAGTGGGGGATTGATAGTGGGAAATTGGTAAGAGGCAGTGGGTGACAGTGAGAGGCGGAAGGTGACAGTGATAGGTAGAGGGTGACAGGGAGAGGGTAAAAAGAAAGAGAGGATGTCAGGGAAAGGGTGAGAGTCAGTGGGTGACAGGGAGAGGGTGACAGGAGAGAGAGGGGACAGGGAGATGGTGAGAATCAGTGGGTGACAGGGAGAGGGTGACAGGAAGAGAGAGGTGACGGGGAGAGGGCAACGGCCAGGGAGAAGCAGTGGGAGATTGGTAGTCGGAAGCTGGGGAGAGGCAGTGGGTGACACTGAGAGGCGGAAGGTGACAGTGAGAGGTAAAGGGTGACATGGAGAGGGTGAAAAGTGATAGAGGATGACAGGGAAAGAGTGAGAGTCAGTGGATAACAGGGAGAGGGTGAGAGTTAGTGGGTGACAGGAGAGAGGTGATGGGGAGAGGGTGAGAGTGAGAGAGAGGTGACGAGGAGATGGTGAGAATCAGTGGGTGACACGGAGGGGAGAGGTAGAGGGTAACAAGGAGAGGGTGAATAGAGAGAGAGGATGACAGGGAAAGGATGAGAGTCAGTGGGTAACAGGGAGAGGGTGATGGGGAGAGGGTGAACAGAGAGAGGTGATGGGGAGAGGGTGAGAGTCAGTGAGTAACAGGGAGAGGGTGACAGGAGAGAGAGGTGGCAGGGAGATGGTAAGAATCACTGGGTGACAGGAGAGAGAGGTGATAAAGAGATGGTGACAGGAGAGAGAGTTGACAGGGAGAGGGAGACGGCCAGGGAGAAGCAGTGGAAGATGGACAAAGGGTGACGCCATGGAGGGCAGTGGGTGACAGTCAGTGGGTGACAGTCAGTGGGTGACAGTCAGTGGTATACTGCAATAATTTGAAAAGAAAATTGTAACATAACAAAATAGAAATCTATACTTACCTCACAATCACGTGACTCCAATCGGTCTGTCAAAGAGCAGCAAGGGAAGGTTCTCACCGTGCAGCAATATCTATAATGCACAAAATATTATGATTATGATGGAAAAGACAGGGGGAGATGAATAGAGGTTGACGCCAGAGAATGGCAGTGGGTGGCGTGCAGTGGCAATGGGAGATGGATGGAGGGTGATGCCAGGGAAAGGCAGTGGGTAGTGGGCAGTGGCAGTGGGAGACAGATGGAGGGTAATGCCAGGGGAAGGCAGTGGATGGCGGGCAGTGGCAGTGGGAGACGCATGGAGGGTGATGCCACGGAAAGGCAGTGGGTGACACTAGGAGAGGTAGAGGGTGACGGCTGGGTAAAGGCAGTGGGAGACGGGCAGAGGGTGATGCTGAGGAGAGGCTTTGGGTGACAGTGAGAGGTAGAGGGTGAAAAGAGAGAGGGTGAGGATGAGAGTCAGTGGGTGACAGGGAAAGGGTCAGGAGAGAGAGGTGACAGGGAGAGGGTGACGGCCGGGGAAAGGCAGTGGGAGATGCTGGGGAAAGGCATTGGGTGATAGTGAGAGGATGAAAAGAAAGAGAGGGTGATGGGGAGAGGGTGAGAGTCAGTGGGTAACAGGGAGAGGGTAATGGAGAGGTAGTGGGAGATGACGAGCAGAGGGTGGCACTGGGGAGAGGTTGTGGGTGACAGTCAGGGGGAAAACAACATTAATAAGGAAACAAAATAGTAACATAACAAAAAAGAATTCTGTGCTTACCTCACATTCACTTGGCTCCAATTGGACAGCGAGAGAGAAGGTCCTCACCGTGCGACAATAACTACAATGCACAAAATAATGTTTATATTATAATTAATGTATGCATTGTAAATTCTAAGGAATCATAATTAATATAGGGGTGTGCACCGGCCACTTTTCGTGTTTTGTGTTTTGGTTTTGGATCTGGATCTTTCTTCGTGTTTTGGATCTGGATTGGTTTTGCCAAAACCACCCTTCCGTGTTTTGGGTTCTGGGTTTTGTGTTTTGGATCTGTATTTTTTTGAAAAAAAGCATAAAAACAGCTAAAATCACAGAATTTGTAGGTTTTTCTGCTCCTATGCTATTATTAACCTCAATAACCTTAATTTCCACTCATTTCCAGTCTATTCTGAATACCTCACACCTCACAATAGTGTTTTTATGTCCAAAAGGTTGCACCGAGGTAGCTGGATGACTATGCTAAGCGACACGAGTGGGCGGCACAAACACGTGACCCATCTAGGCGTGAAACTGCAGTGGCAGACAGGATGGCATTGAAAAACTAGGCCCCAAACTGTACATAATGCAAAGAAAAAAAAGAGGTGCAAGATGGAATTGTCCTTGGGCCCTCCCACCCACCCTTATGTTGTATAAACAGGACATGCACACTTTAACAAACCAATCATTTCAGCGCCAGGGTCTGCCACACAACTGTGGCTGAAATGATTGGTTCGTTTGGGCCCCCACAAAACAAGCTGGCAATTAATCTGTCCCTGCACAAACTGGCTCTACGGAGGCAAGAAGTCGTCCTCATTCTCCTCATCCACAGATTCCTCACCCTCTTCAGTGTTATGTACATCCTCATCCTCACAGAGTATTAATTCGTCCCTGCTGGAACCACAGGTCCCTCTGTACGTTCTGGAGGCTGGTCTCCCTGGAAGAGTTGATCATTCATTTTATGAACATCATCTTCTCCACATTTTGTGGAAGCAACCTCCTACGCCTTTCGCTAACAAGGTTCCCGGCTGCACTAAACACTCTTTCGGAGTACACACTGGAGGGGGGGCAACTCAGGTAAAATAGAGCCAGTTTGTACAGGGACCTCCAAATTGCTTCTTTTTCCTGCCAGTACAGGTACGGACTGTCTGACATGCCTACTTGGATGCTGTCACCGATGTAATCCTTTAACAGACAGACGCACGCTTGTCGCTGCTGCTTTGAGGATTCAAGTGCGGCTACAGCCCACACAATTCACAAAGACAGAAAAAAAAAAAGAATATTTTTATTGTTTGTGGAGCACACTTTGAGGGTTACACCACCCTCTAACAGACAGACGCACGCTTGTCGCTGCTGCTTTGAGGATGCAAGTGCGGCTACAGCCCACACAATTCACAAAGACAGAAAAAAGAAGAAGAATATTTTTATTCTTTGTGTAGCACACTTTGAGGGTGTCACCACCCTTTAACAGACAGACGCACGCTTGTCGCTGCTGCTTTAAGGATGCAGGTGCGGCTACAGCCCACACATTTCACAAAGACCGAAAAAAAAAGAACAATATTTTAATTGTTTGTGTAGCACACTTTGAGGGTGTCACCACCCTTTAACAGACAGACGCACGCTTGTCGCTGCTGCTTTAAGGATGCAGGTGCGGCTACAGCCCACACAATTCACAAAGACAGAAAAAAGAAGAATATTTTTATTGTTTGTGTAGCACACTTTGAGGGTGTCACCACCCTTTAACAGACAGACGCACGCTTGTCGCTGCTGCTTTGAGGATGCAAGTGCGGCTACATCGCACACAAGTCACAAACACATAAAAAAAATAGTTTTTTATTTTTTGGAGCACTTTGAGAGTTACACCACCCTTTAACAGACAGACGCACGCTTGTCGCTGCTGCTTTAAGGATGCAGGTGCGGCTACAGCCCACACATTTCACAAAGACCGAAAAAAAAGAACAATATTTTAATTGTTTGTGTAGAACACTTTGAGGGTGTCACCACCCTTTAACAGACAGACGCACGCTTGTCGCTGCTGCTTTAAGGATGCAGGTGCGGCTACAGCCCACACAATTCACATAGACAGATAAAAGAAGAAGAATATTTTTATTGTTTGTGTAGCACACTTTGAGGGTGTCACCACCCTTTAACAGACAGACGCACGCTTGTCGCTGCTGCTTTAAGGATGCAGGTGCGGCTACAGCCCACACATTTCACAAAGACCGAAAAAAAAGAACAATATTTTAATTGTTTGTGTAGCACACTTTGAGGGTGTCACCACCCTTTAACAGACAGACGCACGCTTGTCGCAGCTGCTTTAAGGATGCAGGTGCGGCTACAGCCCACACAATTCACAAAGACAGAAAAAAGAACAATATTTTAATTGTTTGTGTAGCACACTTTGAGGGTGTCACCACCCTTTAACAGACAGACGCACGCTTGTCGCTGCTGCTTTAAGGATGCAGGTGCGGCTACAGCCCACACAATTCACAAAGACAGAAAAAAGAAGAATATTTTTATTGTTTGTGTAGCACACTTTGAGGGTGTCACCACCCTTTAACAGACAGACGCACGCTTGTCGCTGCTGCTTTGAGGATGCAAGTGCGGCTACATCGCACACAAGTCACAAACACATTAAAAAAATAGTTTTTTATTTTTTGGAGCACTTCGTGAGTTACACCACCCTTTAACAGACAGACGCACGCTTGTCGCTGCTGCTTTAAGGATGCAGGTGCGGCTACAGCCCACACAATTCACAAAGACAGAAAAAAGAAGAAGAATATTTTTATTGTTTGTGTAGCACACTTTGAGGGTGTCACCACCCTTTAACAGACAGACGCACGCTTGTCGCTGCTGCTTTGAGGATGCAAGTGTGGCTACATCGCACACAAGTCACAAACACATTAAAAAAATTTTTTTGATTTTTTGGAGCACTTTGAGAGTTACAACACCCTTTAACAGACAGACGCACGCTTGTCGCTGCTGCTTTGAGGATGCAGGTGGAATCTAGACGGGATTTGGAACCGAGGACACACTACCTCCATCAATTGTCTAAATCCCACTGCACTAATGTCGGATACCGGACGCACGTCTAACACCAACATAGCAGTCAAGGCCTCAGTTATACGTTTTGCTTCAGGATGACTGCTGTCGTACTTCATCCTCATCGCTAGGGACTGTTGGAGGGTCAATTGTTTAGTAAAAGTAGTGATGTTCCTACTTCCTCTCTGGGATGATGAACAACTCCCAGCAGCAGCAACAGCACTAGTAGGAAGTGGTTCTTGATCTTTCCCTATTTTATTTTTATCAGAGAAAGTTTGGTCCTCCATTTATGTTATATTGATATATATACGTGCGGCTAAAGCGCACACAAACACAGAAAATATTTTTTTATTTTTGCTGGAGAGTAGTGCACTTTGTGGGTTACACCACCCTTTAAGAAATGAGCCAGCCGGCTCTTTACTTATGGGACACAGGCGCACGCTTGGCGCTGCTCCTTTGTTGATGCACGTGCAGCCACAGTGCACACAAGTCACAAACACAGAAAATATATATTTTTTGGGTTTGGAGTGTACTTTGGGGGTTACAGAACCCTTTAACGGTCAAGCCAGCTGGCCCTTTACTTATGACACAGGCGCACGCTTGGCACTACTTTGTTGATGCACGTGCGGCTACTGCGCACACAATTCACAAACACAGAAAATAATTATTTTTTTGGTTTGGACTGGAGTGTACTTTCGGGGGTTACAGCACCCTTAACGGTCAAGCCAGCCGTCCCTTTACTTATGACACAGGCGCACGCTTGGCACTACTTTGTTGATGCACGTGCGGCTACTGCGCACACAATTCACAAACACAGAAAATAATTTTTTTTTTGGTTTGGACTGGAGTGTACTTTCGGGGGTTACAGCACCCTTTAACGGTCAAGCCAGCCGGCCCTTTACTTATGACACAGGCGCACGCTTGGCACTACTTTGTTGATGCATGTGCGGCTACTGCGCACACAATTCACAAACACAGAAAATAAATTTTTTTTTGGTTTGGACTGGAGTGTACTTTGAGGGTTACAGCACCCTTTAACGGTCAAGCCAGCCGGCCCTTTACTTATGACACAGGCGCACGCTTGGCACTACTTTGTTGATGCACGTGCGGCTACTGCGCACACAATTCACAAACACAGAAAATATATTATTTTTTTAGCACTTGGGGGGAGCACCCCTGATGGACAGAGCACCCCCTGGACAACACTACAGCACCTCTTTAGGACTGGGACACTGCACAGGACTTTGGAGTGGACACAGCCCCTATGGAGAACTGACTGCACAACACAGTCCAGCCAGCCCCTATGGACTTTGAAGTAGTGGACACAGCCCCTATTAACAACAGCAGCACAGCACAACACAGCCAGCCCCTATGGACTTTGAAGTAGTGGACAACAGCAGCACTACACTACACTACACTACACAGCCCTAACTCCCACCCTCCCTCTTCACTGTCCACAGCCGAGTGAGAAAATGGCGCCGACGTGGGTACCTTATATAGGATCCAAAACCCGCGAGACTCGGAAGGCGGGATGATGACGTTTTGCCTCGATTTCAGATCCGAGTCAGGCGGGAAAAGTCGAGCCTGATTCGGATCGGACTCGGATCGGGGGGGCTCGGGAGGGTTCGGATTTCAGAAATCCGAACCCGCTCACCCCTAAATTAATATTAATAGATTAAATTAAATCTCCACATATACATATACCACCCCACTCCCTATCATTATATATAGCCCAAATAGTTTTACATAATTAAATAATCCCTTATTAAATAGATATATTACATTTATCATAAAATACTTACCTTTTTTCTGCAACTGTTTGCTTCTTCTATCTTCACCAGTCCTATTCTTAATGTCCCTCCTCTCTCTGCATGGACACCATTACACTGTAGTTCTGTGAGGGGAGGAGACAAAGAAGGGAAGGGAGGGGAGAGGAGGGAAGGGGAGTGGAGGGGGCGGTGCTGAAGACTGCAGTGTCTTCAGAGACAGAGGGGAGGAAAGAAAGGGGGGAGGGCTGGGCGGTGCTGCTGCCTGTCTGTCATCCAGCTTGACTGGGCAGTGGGGAGGAGCAATGAGGAGAGGGAAGGGGGGAGGGCCCTGACACAGGAGGAGACTGAAGTTGAGGAGGTAAAGTCAGAGAGGGGGAGCAGAGGTGGACCGCAGGAGATGCTCTTAATGTTGCTGGTGCCCCTGCCTGTCATACAGTTTGGCAGGTGCAGACTGCGGCAGCCGGCAGCAAAAGGCAGGGCTCTGGCAGTAGGGAGGGAGAGGCGGATACGCAGGAGCGGCCCTTCATGATGCCGGAGCCGCTGCCATCATAGAGTTTGACAGGTGCGGACTCCAGCAACAGATAGCAACATGCAGGGCAGTGGGGCACAATCAGCAAGGAGCCAGAGAGGGGGGAGCCATTCTTTATACTGCCGGTGCTACAGCCTGTCATACAGTGACAGACGCAGGCTCCGACATCAACAGGGTACATTAGAAAGGTACACTAGCAGAGCAGGGAGAGCACCTTTACAGCCCGGCGCCTTCCTGCTTTACAGAGTGTGCTGAGCAGGTGGCACCGGTCCTCACATACACACGGCCCCCATAGCCGATACACACACTGCCCCCATAGCCGGATACACACACTCTCATAGCCACATACACACACACTGCCCCCATAGCTGCACACAAACACTGCCCCCATAGCTGCACACACACACTGCCCCCATAGCCAGATACACACACTCTCAGAGCCACATACACACACACTGCCCCTATAGCTGCACACACACTGCCCCCATAGCTGCACACACACACTGCCCCCATAGCCGGATACACACACTCTCAGAGCCACATACACACACACTGCCCCCATAGCCGATACACACACTCACATAGCCACATACACACACACTGCCCCCATAGCTGGATACACACACTCTCATAGCCACATACACACACACTGCCCCTATAGCTGCACACACACTGCCCCCATAGCTGCACACACACACTGCCCCCATAGCCGGATACACACACTCTCAGAGCCACATACACACACAATGCCCCCATAGCTGCACACACACACTGCCCCTGTAGCTGCACACACACACTGCCCCCATAGCCGGATACACACACTCTCAGAGCCACATACACACACACTGCCCCCATAGCTGCACACACACACTGCCCCCATAGCTGCACACACACACTGCCCCCATAGCCGGATACACACACTCTCAGAGCCACGTACACACACACTGCCCCCATAGCTGCACACACACACTGCCCCCATAGCTGCACACACACATTGATCCCATAGCTGATACATACACTCTCATAACCAAATACACACACACTGCCCCCATAGCCGATACACACACTCACATAGCCACATACACACACACTGCCCCCATAGCCGGATACACACACTCTCATAGCCACATACACACACACACTGCCCCCATAGCTGCACACACACTGCCCCCATAGCTGCACACACACACTGCCCCCATAGCCGGATACACGCACTCACATAGCCACATACACACACACTGCCCTCATAGCCACATACACACACACTGCACTCATAGCCATACACATACAGAGCCCCCATAGCCTCACACACACATGGCCCTCATAGCCGCATACACACACGGCCCCAATAGCCACATAAACACACAGCCCTCATATCCATGCACACACATGGCCCCCATAGCCTCACACACACACAGCCCTCATAGCCACATACACACATGGCCCCCATAGCCTCATACACACACGGCCCTTGTAGCCACACACACACATTGCCCCATAGCCTCACACACACATTGCCCCCATAGCCGCATACACACACTGCCCTCATAGCCACATACACACATGGCCCCCATAGCCTCATACACACACGTCCCTTGTAGCCGCACACACAGGGCCCCCATAGCCACATACATACATGGCCCCCATAGCTGCATACACACACACTGGCCTCATAGCCACACACACACATTGCCCCCATAGCCTCACACACACATTGCCCCCATAGCCTCACACACACATTGCCCCCATAGCCGCATACACACACTGCCCTCATACACACATGGTCCCCATAGCCTCACACACACACGGCCTTCACAGCCACACACACACAGCCCCCATAGCCACATACACACACATGGCCCCCATAGCCGCATATACACACACTGCCTTCATAGCTGCACACACACACGACCCTCATAGCTGCACACACAGGGACCCAATAGCCGCATACATGTGAGCGGGGTCATCAGGGTAGGGTCTGGTCCGGCCCGAAATCCAGTGACTGCTGGACAAACAGGCGGCGGTTCGGGCAGCGTGGTGCGGCGTCAGGAGACGGGGCTGGACGAGCTTGCATCTGAAAAGATTCAAGCTCGTCCAACCACCAGCGCAGATTTTGAATTTGGCGCCGCTGGCGAGCCAGTAATGGCTCGCGGGCGGACAGCCAATCCGAGTCTGGCACGGCGAGCCAATTGTGGCTCGCCGCATCATGGCTCCGCCCCCTCGCGGCTCCATATATTAGGCGCCGCTGAGCGGGGCGAGTCAGTCCATCGGCGGAGAGCAAGCCAGGAAGACCGTCCGCGGAGGAGAAGAGTTCCAGAGACGCCGGAAGACACCGTGCTCAACCCCTAAAGACTGAAGTGCTATTGCTGGAGCAGGAAGACGGCGGCGGGCGGCGGTCAGTGGAGCCGAAGCTGAGGACCGGAGAGCTCTGCAGTGGAGGGAAGTCAAAGAGCTTATCGAAGTTCCCCACTGCAGGCTCTCCCAACGGACAGGGTAGGAGGCCGTGGGCCACCTTTACTTATATTTAAAGTCAAATAATTAATTTGTTGTCGGGCTTAAGGCCCGTGGGTATAATCAGGCACTAGGCCTGTGGCCACGTAGGAGGGGCACAAGGCCCCGGGGATCGCAGGGGGCATTAGGCCCTGTAGGGATTTTTAGGTTCTACAGTCAGCAACCTGGGCACTAGGCCCAGGTTGTTCGGGCGCAAGTAGGAGGCAGCCCTGCATATAAAGTGGTCTGGGCATTAGGCCCAGGTCACTAAAACGACCCTCAGGCAGCCCTGCATATAAGGTGGTCTGGGCATTAGGCCCAGGTCACTAAAACGACCCTCAGAGGCAGCCCTGCATAAAAGGTGGTCTGGGCATTAGGCCCAGTCCACTAAAAGACCACTAGATTCACCAGAGGTGGCCCAGCATTCAAAGTGATCTGGGCGTTAGGCCTAGATCCCTAGGGATCGGCCGAAGGAAGGGGGGTCCAAAGTGAAAGGGCATCCTGGCAAAGAACCGAAGCGATCATTCACAGGTCGGTGGACCTGTGCAGCAGAGTGACCGGTGCTGGAGGTCTGTATCACTGGGTACAGAGTGCTGGTAGGTGGTTCGAGGAATAAAGTAATCCGAGTAATAGACTCGGATCACCCGCTTTAGCCCCAGCTGGGTGAGGTTGAGTACTGGGCATAGGATATTGAGTGAGCCCTCTCGGGAGTCAGTGCAAGGGGCTGTGCGGCTCCGGTGCTGAACCCCTGCAGGGGGAACTCTGAAGATTAAGCCTAGTAGATCAAGGCAGTGGTGTGTTCATAGAAGGGCACAGACAGGGCCGGCCGGCCGGGAAGAGAAAGGGAGGGACAGCTGAAACGAGAGTGTTTCCGCTAGAGGCGTATTGTTCCCAAGCCTAGTTAATATAGTGTGTAAGATGACGTTTATTTGTTGTTTGCCCTGAATCTTCTCGTTGTTATAGCAGAGAGTTTACGGAGGAAGTTTCTGGAAGTGAAGTTCAAGCTTCCAGGCATACCAAGAGTTAACCCAGTTGGTACAGCATTGTTTGCGTGTTTGTCCAGGAAGGAAGGGGGATTGTTTTGTTTAATTCTCATGGGCGGCGGACGACTCGTCAAGGTGACAAGGGGTCTAGTGTGAGTATCTCTCAGTGTCTGTCTGTCTTTCATTGGAGCGTCCGATAGGGGATCTCTCACAATGGTGAGAGATCCAAACAGTCTATACTTTCTCTTCCTCTGTCTGTTCTTCCCTTGAACACCGGTTAGGGGATCTCGCACAACGGTGTGAGATCCAAACTACACCTGAGTGTGTGAGCACTGTATAGGTGAAAACTGGGTAGCTGAGGCCCCATGCCAATGATGACCATTCACCCAACTGGTGAAGGTCGCGTTCATCCCTAGCGGTTATTGTGTCACCAAGCATAGGAGGATCATTACTGAATACACCATTCTTTTACAGCCTCAGGCTGGTTTGAACCTGATACTAAAACGGTGAAGAGGATCCGGATCGTAGTTCAGTTGGCAATTTGGGAACGAAGGCTCTAGGACTCTGCAGCGGAAAAGTAGTGAGTGTTGGCTAACGAGTTATAGCTAGGGTTTCACATTTGGCGTAGTCGGCAGGATGTCAGATGATGAAGAGAATAGGGGGGCAACTGGACGGGTCAACATAGGTCCTGCCCTTGCTCATTTGCCTCGGTACGATGGCCGCAATTTACAGTTGGAGGATTGGAAATCGTTGCTCGAAGGAATTGCCCTCCTATATAAGGTGTCTCCGGAGTCAAAACTCCAATTGGCTCTGAACTCTCTCGAAGGGGAAGCTAGACGTACTATCCTTTTGAGACCGGAAGAGGATCGTGATTCCCTGAAAAAGGTACTGAAGATTCTGGGGGATCTCTATGGGAATACATCATCGGCTGGTACCCTACGACAACGGTTGTTTGCCCGGTTCCAGAGAGAGGATGAGTCCATTCCTCAGTTTGCTAATGCACTTCAAGAATTGATGGGCGAAATTAGAAGGCGCGATCCGGATGGGATGGGTGCACTTCCAAATACCAGCCAGATGTTATGAGACCAATTTGCAATGGGGTTGAGGAATGTCCCGCTGCGACAGATTTTGTTAGATAAAATCACGCAAGATGACAAACTGACTTTTCACCAGACACAGATAGACGCCGTGTCCCGGGACTGAGATGCAAATTTTGGTCCATATGCTGTCACTCCACAGTGGGTACACCCGACGTCTGCTCCCGTGATGGGCCGGGAGGCCAACCCTTTGGAATCATGCGTTCAAGACCTTAAAGCAGCATTTTCTAAGGCAACCCAGGAAATGAAAGAAGAGGTTTCCCGGCTAAGAGAGGAAGTATACCGGCAAAGAGGCCGCAGAGCTGAAGAAGAGTACCGACTCAGAGAGTCAGACGGATCCAGAAGAAGAGGTGTTGGAGTTAGACAGGGAGGAACTAGGGGCCCCCGATGCTACCGTTGCAATCGGCTTGGACACATTGCCCGGAATTGTACCGAGGCAATTTCTGAGCCTCAGTTAAACTAGAATCCCTCGCGGTAAGGGGACCACCCGTGGGGGAGTTACGTGGAGAGATAGCCATTGTCAACTCGGCTGAATTGGTAGGGGAGTGTCCCATTGTTGTTGGATGCCTAGGGGGAAAAAATCAACAGTGTTTGTTGGATACAGGATCTCAGGTGACCACCATGTCCGAGGACTGTTTCTTGAAACATTATTCTCACCTGAAGAAATCTGTTTTGGAGAGATGGGTCACTCTCACCGCAGCTAACAACCTCCCCATTCCGGTGGTAGGGGTTGTCTGGATGGAAATAGAAGTTTGTGGCTGAAAGTTGGGGAAGAAAGGTATCCTTGTGGTCAGTAGCGCAGGTTTGAGTCATGGACCGGTGATCCTTGGCATGAATGTATTGAAAGACCTGGATCAAATTTTGTTTCAAGAGAATGGTCCTCGGTACTGGAGACATTTGGGGGTCCAACGACCGGTTCAACAAGCCTTCCAACAGGTGGGACAGCGATGTGGGGCCCAGGGAAAAGGAAAGGAATCTTTGGGCCTCATTAAAACCAGCCATCAGCAACGAATAGATCTACCCCCTCGTCAAGAGATAGTACTCCCCCTGGAGGTGCGTACCCATCAGCGATTGGATGGGTTCGAGGTAATGATAGAACCCACAGGCTTCTTCGGAATAGAGTCCGGAATAGTTCTGGCTAGAACTTTGTCAGTAGTCAAAGAAGGGAAGGTGTTGGTCCGGATATGTAACTTAGGGGAGCAAATTCAGCGTGTCCCAGCAGGAGCTATAATTGCCCGAGTGGTAGCTATTGATGGTGATGGTGTTCGCAGAGGCCAAAGTATTTTGCTTCAGTCAGAAGCCACGGAATCATGGACCATGTCGGTGCAGGTCGAGCAAGAGGAAGAACCAAGTATAGAGTGGAACGGAGGGATAATAAGGGAGCAGATGGATGTCTCGCTAGCTGACTGTGACTCCGATACTGTGCGGAAATTGGACCAGATGCTGTGGAGACGTCGGAAAGCTTTTTCGAGACATGAGGAAGATTTTGGCTACACGGACGATTTACAACATGAGATTCGCACTGGAGACACTTTACCCATTTGCGAAAGATACCTGCCTATTCCCCCAAAGCTTTATCAGGAGGTCAAGACAATGCTTCGACAGATGCTGGATAACGAAGTGATTCAGGAGAGTAAGAGTCCATGGGCCGCCCCCATAGTGTTGGTTAGGAAGAAGGATGGGAGCATCCGTTTTTGTGTGGACTACCGGAGGCTGAACAGTTGCACCGTACGGGATGCCTACCCTCTACCTCGGATTGAGGAGTCCCTGGCGGCGTTAGGCGAGGCCAAGTTTTTTTTCCACCTTAGACTTGGCCAGCGGATACTGGCAAGTACCGGTTGCCACACACGATCAAGAAAAGACTGCGTTCATTACACCCATGGGACTTTTCGAGTTTTGCCGCATGCCATTCGGGCTCACCAACGCCCCGGCAAAGTTTCAGAGGATGATGGAGCGGTGTCTGGGAGATTTGAATTTCGAAACCCTCCTGATTTATCTAGATGACATTATTGTGTATTCCGCCACTGTGGATGAACATTTAGCTCATTTGGAGGTGGTCCTGCAGCGTCTGGAGGGATATGGGTTGAAGGTCAAACCACGGAAATGTCACCTACTAAAGACTAGTCTGGAGTATTTAGGGCATGTGGTGTCGCGTGATGGGGTGCATCCCACACCAAGTAAAATTGCAGCTGTGCAAGAATGGAAGACACCCCGTACAGTGACCAAGTTACGAGCATTCCTAGGGTTGGTTGGTTATTACCGCCGTTTCATCAAGGATTTTGCTAAGATTGCTGAGCCACTCCACGCCCTATTGCGAGGGGTGGCCACAACTCAGAAAACTCAAGCGGTGGCGTGGGGCGTATCCCAAGAAGCGGCCTTTGCGTGCTTAAAGCAGGCTCTCACAGAAGCCCCCATATTGGCCTATGCCAATTTTGAGACACCATTTGTTTTGTATACTGATGGGAGCTTGCAAGGCCTAGGGGCCGTACTTGCTCAGGTTCAGGATGGCCAGGAGCGAGTGATTGACTACGGGAGTCGTAGTTTGAGAGAGACAGAGAGAAACCCCGACAACTACAGTTCCTTCAAGTTGGAATTATTGGCCGTAGTCTGGGCTGTGACCGAAAAATTTGCTGAATATCTGACAGCCACCCATGTAGATATCTTTACCGATAATAACCCTCTAGCCTATATTGGGACTGCCAAGCTTGGGGCCCTGGAGCAACGCTGGGTAGCACGGTTAGCTAAGTTTTCCTAAACCATTCGCTACCGGCCAGGAAAAAATAACGGAAATGCTGATGCTTTATCTCGGTTTCCTGTAGAAGTCCCTGGGACACGGGGGATGAAGACTGGGAAGAGGTAGAAGTCCCCGATCTGACACGTGTGAGGAAATCAGGGACGAAGGGTGATCGGAATGTCATGCAGAGTGCCACGATACTCCGGAATACCGAACAAAACTGGGCACGCGAGCAGCAGGAAGACCCCGGTTTCAGAGCTATTATGCAGTGGAAGGAAGATGGTCACTGGCCCAGCAAATGGGAAAGGAGTAGGCTTACTACTTTCTGTCAGAAGCTGCTGCGTAAGTGGGACCGACTCAAGGTTTGTGCAGGTACTCTTCGGCATCGCACCTACCTTAGTTCGGAGCTTCGGTTTGTAGAGCAGATAGTGGTACCAGAAGCGTTGGTCCGACCACTGATTGAAAATGCACACCAAGAAGGAGCACACTTGGGCAGTGATAAGACCTATCAATGGTTGCGACGTCAGTAATTTGCACCTCAAATGCAGAACATGGTCGTTCGGGTCTGTCGGGAGTGTAGACGCTGTGGAGTGGTCAAACCTTCGGAACAACATGTGCCTATTCAGACCATCTGTACAGATCGACCATTAGAGTTATTAATGATAGATTATGTGTTGATTGGAGAGTCTGTTAGTGGTCATCAATACGCTTTGGTAATGACGGACCACTTCACAAAGTTTACTGTGGTAGTGCCAACCCGTGACCAGACGGCTGAGTCGGCTACAAAAGCGATTGTGGAAAATTTTATACGGCAATATGGGTGTCCCGAAAGGATACATTCAGATCAGGGAGCCTGTTTTCAAGGGCGGCTAATGGAACGTCTGTGCCAACTGTACGGGCTACAAAAGTCCCGTACAACTCCATACCACCCTCAGGGTAATGGGGCATGTGAAAGGTTCAACCGGACCTTGCTACAGATGCTCCGAACCCTGGAAGAAACAAAAAAACGGAGGTGGCCTGAACATGTGCAAGAATTGGTTTGGGCCTACAATAATAGGGTACATAGTACTACCGGGTTTTCTCCTTTCTTTTTGTTGTTCGGTCGGCCGGGCCGGGAAGTTCAGGATTTAGTACTAACCGAGTCCGATGGTAGGGAGGGATCGCTTCCTACAGGTTGGGTGGAGGAACATCGGCGGCGTCTGAAAATTGCTCATGATTTGACGGAAAAGATGATAGCCGATCATAGACGTACCCCGGTTGGGGCATTAGGCCCAGTCCACTAAAAGACCACTAGATTCACCAGAGGTGGCCCAGCATTCAAAGTGATCTGGGCGTTAGGCCTAGATCCCTAGGGATCGGCCGAAGGAAGGGGGGTCCAAAGTGAAAGGGCGTCCTGGCAAAGAACCGAAGCGATCATTCACAGGTCGGCGGACCTGTGCAGCAGAGTGACCGGCGCTGGAGGTCTGTATCACTGGGTACAGAGTGCTGGTAGGTGGATCGAGGAATAAAGTAATCCAAGTAATAGACTCGGATCACCCGCTTTAGCCCCAGCTGGGAGAGGTTGAGTACTGGGCATAGGATATTGAGTGAGCCCTCTCGGGAGTCAGTGCAAGGGGCTGTGCAGCTCCGGTGCTGAACCCCTGCAGGGGGAACTCTGAAGATTCAGCCTAGTAGATCAAGGCAGCGGTGTGTTCATAGAAGGGCACAAACAGGGCCGGCTGGCCGGGAAGAGAAAGGGAGGGACAGCTGAAACGAGAGTGTTTCCGCTAGAGGCGTATTGTTCCCAAGCCTAGTTAATATAGTGTGTAAGATGACGTTTATTTGTTGTTTACCCTGAATCTTCTCGTTGTTATAGCAGAGAGTTTACGGAGGAAGTTTCTGGAAGTGAAGTTCAAGCTTCCAGGCATACCAAGAGGTAACCCAGTTGGTACAGCATTGTTTGCGTGTTTGTCCAGGAAGGAAGGGGGATTGTTTTGTTTAATTCTCATGGGCGGCGGACGACTCGTCAAGGTGACAAGGGGTCTAGTGTGAGTATCTCTCAGTGTCTGTCTGTCTTTCATTGGAGCGTCCGATAGGGGATCTCTCACAACGGTGAGAGATCCAAACAGTCTATACTTTCTCTTCCTCTGTCTGTTCTTCCCTTGAACACCGGTTAGGGGATCTCGCACAACAGTGTGAGATCCAAACTACACCTGAGTGTGTGAGCACTGTATAGGTGAAAACTGGGTAGCTGAGGCCCCGTGCCAATGATGACCATTCACCCAACTGGTGAAGGTCGCGTTCATCCCTAGCGGTTATTGTGTCACCAAGCATAGGAGGATCGTTACTGAATACACCATTCTTTTACAGCCTCAGGCTGGTTTGAACCTGATACTAAAACGGTGAAGAGGATCCGGATCATAGATCAGTTGGCAATTTGGGAACGAAGGCTCTAGGACTCTGCCGCGGAAAAGTGGTGAGTGTTGGCTAACGAGTTATCGCTAGGGTTTCACATACACACACATGGTGCTCATAGCCACACACACACCTGGCCCCCATAGCTGCACACACTCACTGCCCCCATAGCCTCATACACACACACTGCCCCATAACCACACACACACACACACTTCCCCATGGCCGCACACACACACTGCCCCCATACAGTAGCTGCACGCACACACACTGCCTTACTGACAGGAATACCCCTTACTGACACAGACTCATTCATTTATTATGCATCCACACAGCACAAATTTTCAAATTTTTAAAATACATACCTTCTTCTAAGGTAATACACATCATAATGAGTGGAGTGCTTTAGATTCATGATCTTGGTTATTTCCACCCAGATCTCTTGACGAAATTCAAATGGAATGTCATGCCCAGGATATCATCTGGTTAGTGCCTCTTGGATGAGGGTATCCGTAACCACACAAGAAATAATTTAATCTTGTATCCTGCCATCTGAAGGTTCAGATACATTTGGAGTAGGGGTGTGCACCATCCACTTTTCGTGTTTTGGATCTGGATCTTTCTTCGTTGTTTGGATCTGGATTGGTTTTGCCAAAACCACACTTCCGTGTTTTGGGTTCTGGGTTTTGGATCTGTAGTTTTTTAAAATAAGCATAAAAACAGCTAAAATCACAGAATTTGTGGGTTTTTGTGCTCCTATGCTATTATTAATCTCAATAACCTTTATTTCCACTCATTTCCAGTCTATTCTGAACACCTCACACCTCACAATAGTGTTTTTATGTCCAAAAGGTTGCACCGAGGTAGCTGGATGACTATGCTAAGCGACACAAATGGGCGGCACAAACACGTGGCCCATCTAGGAGTGACACTGCAGTGGCAGACAGGATGGCAGTTTGAAAAACTAGGCCGCAAACAGTACATAATGCAAAGAAAAAAAAGAGGTGCAAGATGGAATTGTCCTTGGGCCCTCCCACCCACCCTTATGTTGTATAAACAGGACATGCACACTTTAACAAACCAATCATTTAAGCGCCAGGGTCTGCCACACGACTGTGGCTGAAATGATTGGTTCATTTGGGCCCCCACAAAACAAGCTGGCAATTAATCTGTCCCTTCACAAACTGGCTCTAAGGAGGCAAGATGTCGTCCTCATCCTCCTCATTCACCGATTCCTCATTCTCTTCAGTGTTGTGTACATCCTCATCCTCAGAGTATTAATTCGTCCCCACTGGAATCCACCACCACAGGTCCCTCTGTACGTTATGGAGGCTGGTCTCCATGGAAGAGTTGATAATTCATTTTTATGAACATCATCTTCTCCACATTCTGTGGAAGCAACCTCCTACGCCTTTCGCTGACAAGGTTCCCGGCTGCACTAAACACTCTTTCGGAGTACACACTGGAGGGGGGGCAACTCAGGTAAAATAGAGCCAGTTTGTACAGGGGCCTCCAAATTGCCTCTTTTTCCTGCCAGTACAGGTATGGACTGTCTGACATGCCTACTTGGATGCTGTCACCGATGTAATCCTCCACCATTCTGTCAATGGTGACAGTATCATATGCAGTGACAGTAGACATGTCAGAAATTGTTGCCAGGTCCTTCAGTCCGGACCAGATGTCCAAACTTGGTCCTGCCTGCCCTGCATCACCGCCAGCGGGTTGCTTAGGATACCTAAGTTTTTTCCTGGCAGCCCCAGTTGCGGGAGAAAATGAAGAAGGAGCCGTTGACGTGTCACGTTCCGCTTCAGCTGACAGTGTGTTCACCAGCAGGTCTTTGCACCTCTGCAGGCTTGTGTCGGCCGGAAAGAGAGACACCACATAGGCTTTAAACCTAGGATCGAGCACGGTGGCCAAAATGTAGTGGTCTGATTTCAACAGATTGACCACCCTGGAATCCTGGCAAAGCGAATGAAGGGCTTCATCCACAAGTCCCACATGCCAAGCGGAATCGCTCTGTCTTAGCTCCTCCTTCACTTTCTCCAGCTGCTTCTGCAAAAGCCTGATGAGGGGAATGACCTGACTCAAGCTGGCAGTGTCTGAACTGACTTCACGTGTGGCAAGTTCGAAGGGCTGAAGAACCTTGCACAACACGGAAATCATTCTCCACTGCGCTTGAGTCAGGTGCATACCCCCTCCTTTGCCTATGTCATAGGTGGATGTATAGGCTTGTATGGCCTTTTGCTGCTCCTCCATCCTCGTGAAGCATATAGAGGGTTGAGTTCCACCGCGTCACAACCTCTTGCTTCAGGTGATGGCGGGGCAGGTTCAAGAGTGTTTGCTGGCGCTCCAGTCTTCGGCACGCAGTCGCTGAATGGCGAAAGTGGCCAGAAATTTTTCGGGCCACCCAAAGCGTCTCCTGCACGCCCCTGTCGCTTTTCAGAAAATTCTGCACCACCAAGTTTATTGTGTGAGCAAAACATGGGACGTGCTGGAATTTGCCCAGATGTAATGCCCGCACAATATTGGTGGCGTTGTCAGATATCACAAATCCCCAGGAGAGTCTAAGTGGGGTAAGCCACTGGGCGATGATTTCCCTCAGTTTCTCTAAGAGGTTGTCGGCGGTGTGCCTCTTACTGAAACCGGTGATACACAGCGTAGCCTGCCTTGTAACGAGCTGGCGTTTCTGAGATGCTGCTACTGGTGACGCTGCTGCTGTTGCTGCGTAAGGTGATACATCTACCCAGTGGGCTGTCACAGTCATATAGTCCTTAGTCTGCCCTGTTCCACTTGTCCACATGTCCGTGGTTAAGTGGACATTGTGTACAACGGCATTTTTCAGGACACTGAGGACACTTTTTCTGACGTTTCTGTACAGTCTCGGTATCGCCTGCCTAGTGAAGTGGAATCTAGACGGGATTTGGAACCGGGGACACACTACCTCCATCAATTGTCTAAATCCCACTGCACTAATGGCGGATACCGGACGCACGTCTAACACCAACATAGCAGTCAAGGCCTCAGTTATACGTTTTGCTTCAGGATGACTGCTGTCGTACTTCATCCTCCTCGCTAAGGACTGTTGGAGGGTCAATTGTTTAGTAAAAGTAGTGGTGTTCCTACTTCCTCTCTGGGATGATGAACGACTCCCAGCAGCAGCAGCAACAGCAGCAGCGGCAGCAGTAGGCGTAGCAATGCAGGATCCTCCGGAGGAATCCCGGATAGGAGAGTCAGTCATGCCAGTGATATGGCCTGCAGGACTACTTCCGATCCTGACTAAGGAGGAAATTGACGAGGAGGGAGTTGACGGTGTGGTTTGCAGGCGCTTGGATACAACAGGACAACGGGATTTAGGTGTCCCTGGACTGCTTACGGTCTGAGCCAAAGTTTCTGAACTTGACAGTAACTTTTTATGAACGCGCTGCAGGTGCCGTATAAGGGAGGATGTTCCTAGGTGGTTGACGTCCCTACCCCTACTTATTTCACCTTTACATACTGCTCCCACAGGCTGCATAGCCGGAGGCTGCCATAGTCTGTGTTAAGATTCAAAGTGTTCTGATTATAAGTGTAAATACAATTTGATAACTAAGTCGGAGTTACGCTGGAGTTAAACTGGAGGAAAACGAAACTCAAAACCAGAACACTTTCTGAACAACAAGAAACAACATACTTATGTGAATGAACAAAATCAACATCTACTGCTGTATCCAGGCAACTACTTACTGCACTCACTGCTTGGACACTGCAAGTGCTCCCCTGTCTGTGTGCTGCTCTTGTTGATTGATCTTTGTTGATCAGAACACTTTGGACTGGATCAGCTCGGGTACATTGTAATTTTGTCCTCATTCATTTTGTATTGCCTTTTCCAATTGTGTCACATCTATCCACATTAATCATTTGTTTATAAACTAATTCCTGCACCCACTACTCACATACCTCTCCTTTATATATCACTTTTGGAGCTGCGCTCATACATTAGCAGCACTGTTCTTTACATGTATTTTTGAACATTTAACAACTTTAATCCACACTGACTCTATATCTCACTGTCTCTACATCACACAGCCTCCACATTACACTGTCTCTATATCTCACAGCCTCCACTCCAGTTTACATCTCAATTATTACCTTGTCCACAGCATGAACACCCTTACTTCACACAACCCCCATATTTTATGTCCACATAATCCTCTACTTTATCCGTCCCTCTCTTCCCCCTCCTGTTTCCTCCACTTGCTGTTCTTCCTTTTTTTCTCTCATCAGTCTGCTTCCAACCCTCTGCTTCTTTCCCCCACTTCTCCTATACCTCCACTCTCAACCACCTCCCTCCATGGTCTTGTTACCCCACTACTAAGCCCCATTCCCTCCTCGTTCTGTCTGTCACCTCCAGGGCTGCCAAGAGAAATTCTGGGCCCGGGTACTGCAACATCCTGTGGGACCACATCATGTATGGCTGCACCCTTTTGTGAGTGGGTCTAGCATGTGAGATGCACCCACTCACAGGAGCATGGCATAGCACCCAGCAGCTGGAACTAAAGTAGTCACTACTGTATTAGGATGGCGGGACAGTCCCATAATAGCTGCATTTCTTGTCAGGCTGTATATAGATGCTAAAATGTAACACACAAATTAAAGTGCTTCTACTTTACTTTGTTTGTGTTATTTACATGAGAGATGTACAATCTATTTTCTATCATAGAGATAGATGTATGAAGGACTTAATTTTTACATAACATCAGGTCGTCTTATACACACACATTCCGCAGCACATATCCTAACCCACTGCTCCATGCTCCTTCTTCACTATCTACCCCTCTGTGTCGCCCCTGTCTGTCTGCCCTTCCCCTTTAGAATGTAAGCTCTCACGAGCAGGGCCCTCATCCTCACGTGCTTCTCCTCCCCCTACTTATAGTATAATTTACTCCTAACTCCCTACAATGGCACCTACCACCTGGTTGCTCATGTCCTGCTGCTTGTGTTTTGCAGCTGAGTTTATAACCTTGTCCTTGTCCTGCATTGTTTTGTATTACTATTAACTGTTTTTCTTGTGTGCTCATTTATGTACTGTGTAAGGCGCTGCGGAACCTTTGTGGCGCCATATAAATAAAGGATAATAATAATAATAATAACATATGGTACATATGGCAAGACAGTTGTTGTCCGGATTTGGATAGAAATATTGCCAGACCAAAGAGGTGGAATGTTTGGTCTTCTGCCCAGGCATGACCGTGATGGGCTTTTTCATCCCACGGACAACAACTGTCTCCCCCGGAGCCTGATTTAAACAAACCACATCACCATCAGAATCCTCCTCGCCAACTTCCTCCTCAGCGCCAGCTACACCAGTATCCTCATCCTGTTGTACTTCAACAGTGACATCTTCAATTTGCATATCAGCAAGTGGACTGTGGGTGCTCCTTTCAGCACTTGCAGGGGGCGTGCAAATGGTGGAAAGAGCCACCTCTTCCCGTCCAGTGCTGGGAAGGTCAGGCATCGCAACCACCACCACACTTGGACTCTCCTTGGGGATTTGTGATATCTTCTTAGAAAGCACAGTTCTTCGCTGTGCTTTTGCCAGCTTAACTCTTTTGATTTTTTTAGTGGGAGGAGGGCTTCCATCGTCATGTGAAGCTGAACCACTAGTCATGAACATACTAGGGATCGACCTTAGCCGTTCCTTGCCACTCCGTGTCGTAAATGGCATATTGGCAAGTTTACGTTTCTCTTCAGCTGATTTAAATGTCTTTTTCAAGGTCATTTTCCTGAACTTTGCCATTTGGGATTGTATGTGCCCTCTACTATGACATTGGGCATCGGCCTTGGCAGACGACGTTGATGGCATGTTATCGTCTATGTCATGACTAGTGGCAGCAGCTTCAGCACTAGGAGGAAGTGGTTCTTGATCTTTCTCTATTTTATTTTTATCGGAGAAAGTTTGGTCCTCCATTTATGTTATATCGATTTGATATATACGTGCGGCTAAACACAGAAAATAATTTTTTTTTTGGTTTGGACTGGAGTGTACTTTGTGGGTTACAGCACCCTTTAACGGTCAAGCCAGCCGGCCCTTTACTTATGACACAGGCGCACTCTTGGCACTACTTTGTTGATGCACGTGCGGCTACTGCGCACACAATTCACAAACACAGAAAATAATTTTTTTTTGGTTTGGACTGGAGTGTACTTTGGGGGTTACAGCACCCTTTAACGGTCAAGCCAGCCGGCCCTTTACTTATGACACAGGCGCACGCTTGGCACTACTTTGTTGATGCACGTGCGGCTACTGCGCACACAATTCACAAACACAGAAAATAATTTTTTTTTGGTTTGGACTGGAGTGTACTTTCGGGGGTTACAGCACCCTTAACGGTCAAGCCAGCCGGCCCTTTACTTATGACACAGGCGCACGCTTGGCACTACTTTGTTGATGCACGTGCGGCTACTGCGCACACAATTCACAAACACAGAAAATAATTTTTTTTTGGTTTGGACTGGAGTGTACTTTCAGGGGTTACAGCACCCTTAACGGTCAAGCCAGCCGGCCCTTTACTTATGACACAGGCGCACGTTTGGCACTACTTTGTTGATGCACGTGCGGCTACTGCGCACACAATTCACAAACACAGAAAATAATTTTTTTTTAGGTTTGGACTGGAGTGTACTTTCGGGGGTTACAGCACCCTTAACGGTCAAGCCAGCCGGCCCTTTACTTATGACACAGGCGCACGCTTGGCACTACTTTGTTGATGCACGTGCGGCTACTGCGCACACAATTCACAAACACAGAAAATAATTTTTTTTTGGTTTGGACTGGAGTGTACTTTCGGAGGTTACAGCACCCTTTAACGGTCAAGCCAGCCGGCCCTTTACTTATGACACAGGCGCACGCTTGGCACTACTTTGTTGATGCACGTGCGGCTACTGCGCACACAATTCACAAACACAGAAAATAATTTTTTTTTAGGTTTGGACTGGAGTGTACTTTCGGGGGTTACAGCACCCTTAACGGTCAAGCCAGCCGGCCCTTTACTTATGACACAGGCGCACGCTTGGCACTACTTTGTTGATGCACGTGCGGCTACTGCGCACACAATTCACAAACACAGAAAATAATTTTTTTTTTGGTTTGGACTGGAGTGTACTTTCGGGGGTTACAGCACCCTTAACGGTCAAGCCAGCCGGCCCTTTACTTATGACACAGGCGCACGCTTGGCACTACTTTGTTGATGCACGTGCGGTTACTGCGCACACAATTCACAAACACAGAAAATAATTTTTTTTTTGGTTTGGACTGGAGTGTACTTTCGGGGGTTACAGCACCCTTAACGGTCAAGCCAGCCGGCCCTTTACTTATGACACAGGTGCACGTTTGGCACTACTTTGTTGATGCACGTGCGGCTACTGCGCACACAATTCACAAACACAGAAAATAATTTTTTTTTTGGTTTGGACTGGAGTGTACTTTCGGGGGTTACAGCACCCTTAACGGTCAAGCCAGCCGGCCCTTTACTTATGACACAGGCGCACGTTTGGCACTACTTTGTTGATGCACGTGCGGCTACTGCGCACACAATTCACAAACACAGAAAATAATTTTTTTTTTGGTTTGGACTGGAGTGTACTTTCGGGGGTTACAGCACCCTTAACGGTCAAGCCAGCCGGCCCTTTACTTATGACACAGGCGCACGCTTGGCACTACTTTGTTGATGCACGTGCGGCTACTGCGCACACAATTCACAAACACAGAAAATAATTTTTTTTTTGGTTTGGACTGGAGTGTACTTTCGGGGGTTACAGCACCCTTAACGGTCAAGCCAGCCGGCCCTTTACTTATGACACAGGCGCACGCTTGGCACTACTTTGTTGATGCACGTGCGGCTACTGCGCACACAATTCACAAACACAGAAAATTATTTTTTTTTAGGTTTGGACTGGAGTGTACTTTCAGGGGTTACAGCACCCTTAACGGTCAAGCCAGCCGGCCCTTTACTTATGACACAGGCGCACGCTTGGCACTACTTTGTTGATGCACGTGCGGCTACTGCGCACACAATTCACAAACACAGAAAATATATTATTTTTTTAGCACTTGGGGGGAGCACCCCTGATGGACAGAGCACCCCCTGGACAACACTACAGCACCCCTTTAGGACTGGGACACTGCACAGGACTTTGGAGTGGACACAGCCCCTATGGAGAACTGACTGCACAACACAGTCCAGCCAGCCCCTATGGACTTTGAAGTAGTGGACACAGCCCCTATTAACAACAGCAGCACAGCACAACACAGCCAGCCCCTATGGACTTTGAAGTAGTGGACAACAGCAGCACTACACTACACTACACAGCACTAACTCCCACCCTCCCTCTTCACTGTCCACAGCCGAGTGAGAAAATGGCGCCGACGCGGGTACCTTATATAGGATCCAAAACCCGCGAGACTCGGAAGGCGGGATGATGACGTTTTGCCTCGATGTCAGATCCGAGTCAGGCGGGAAAAGTCGAGCCTGACTCGGATCGGACTCGGATCGGGGGGGCTCGGGGGGGTTCGGATTTCAGAAATCCGAACCCGCTCACCCCTACTATATATATGTATATATCTATCCTTTACTTTTGATTGATTCACTATAGTTTGGTGGTTTATCTGAGTTATTTATGTGATGTATTTAATGTTCTGATGACAGCTTCGTCTGTCTAATGTCATGTGTGTTATTGTTTACATTTGCTGGCTGTGTGATGTCCGCGAGCATCACTTCCAGTCGCCTAGGAACCTTGATGCCTTCCCCGTTGCTAAAGCTGGTGCACGATGGTTCCGTCTGTTGTCACTTCCGGTGCGACGGACGGAGCGCGTGGTCAGTGTGGAGCATGGAGTTGGCAGGGGTCCAGGCGTGGAGATGACGCGGGCGTTGACACTACACAAGTGAGTTATCTCACAATTTAGAAGGTGGGGTATTTAACAGGCTATGGGTGCATTGTTGTTTTGTGGTTCCCTGAGGAAGGTAACCCGAAACAGCTGTTGGAACCATCCGGGTTCAGAGCTTGGCTCCCCGGGCCCTGTGAAGGCTGCTTATCAAAAATAAGTGCTGAGTATATCAATAAGCTTTTTCAATGGCATTATGGCTTGTCAATATACCCTGATGGTAACATTTTAACTATTAAAAACAGTTTTTTGGATCATTCTCAAAGAGGTGTGCTGGATATTGTCCACATGGGACTTGCTGCTATTAATTATTTTTGATCCTGGCACCCTTGTCTAAGTTTTGTGTGTGACCTAAAATAAGTTTTTGTGTATATATGTATGTATATATATATATATATATATATATATATAATAGTGACAGATAAGTGCTGATTTAGAATACATTATATATATATATAGAGAGTTATATGTATATATGTTATTGATATACATATATTTCATATTAATAATAAAATTAAAAAAAAAGAGAGAGAGAGCTACAGTCAGGTGCATAAATATTGGGACATTGACAGAATTTTCATATTTTGGCCTCTATTCACCACCACAATGGCTTTAAAATGAAACAAACAAGATGTGCTTTAACTGCAGACTTTCAGATTTAATTTGAGGGTAATTACATCCAAATCAGGTGAACGGTGTAGGAATTACAACGGTTCCTATATGTGCACCTGACTGTATATACATACAAGATATTGTATGTGTAATGCAATGGCAGTTCATGTATGTGCATGTTGATATGGTAATGTAAGAGGAGCTGTAGCAGTGTAATGGCACCTATAGCCCAGTGCCCTCATATTGTCCTGCTGCTCTCCCCCATCAGCGAGTGATGGACTTTTCTAAAACAGCCCCAGCACTGACATCACCATTAACTGCAGGGGGGGACTTGTGCTGGATACTGCAGTGAGGGCTAGGAGAGGATATAAAGATGCCCGACAGTTGGGAGGAGTGTGCCTGAGGCAGTTAAGTGGAAAGGAGCTCCTACATTAAGTGTCCCTTACCTCAGGGACATCGGTGGTGGTGTAGAGGGAGCGGCATCCAATTCGTATTGGTCAGAGGGCAGGACAGGACCGGAGTGAGCTTCCCTAGGGGACAAGAGAGCAGGACTCATCGGAGGCTGTGTGAGAGGGTCCGCAGCCATGAGGGGAGCGCAGGAACTGGAGCTGTCAGGAAGCTGCCAGGTACATAGAGGGAAGTAGCATCCACGGGACCACCGTAAATCCCTCCCCCTCCAGAGTGACTGACAGCTGGGAGCCAGGGACAAGAGGAGATTGCTGTTCCAGGTGCTGGAGCAGGTCTGTCAGCTAAATACACATCACACCTCAGTACAACACGCTGCAGACATAATAAACAGTTATACAGCTATTGTATGGTCCTGATCAGCATTAGTATTTTATGTTAGTAGAAGAATCTACTGAACTGATATATCTAGCTTTTAGCTAAATGGCTCAAGTTAAACACCAGTAGCAGCGTTACCAACCATCATTAGTTATTAAGGAACTATAGTCATAAAGCAACCTTGTATTCAAATGTGCACCAACAAAAGGGGTATTGGCCAGACTTTGAGGGACTTGGGAGCTTACTAAGTCTTGAAATCTGTTTGTGCATAATCTGCTAATAGTTATTCCGTTATTTGCATGTACAGCAGTTTGTAAGCATAAGACTAATCCGTTTTCCCACAGTACAAGGGTACCCGCGCATGCAGGGGGGGTTTCTGAGTAGCCAGAAACCCCCCTTGACGCTCCAATTTTTTTTTTCAGAGACAGCGCTCCGCCTCTGACCTCTGCGGCTTCCTGCACTGTGAACAGTGGCCTCTGAAGTGATCGGAGGCTAAAGAAGCCTCTGATCACATCAGAGGCCAGCATTCCCAGTGATGCACAGCGCGGATGATGTGGAAACCCCCCCTAAAAACCCTGCATTTGCCACTGTAAGGCCCCCATTTACTAACTAGTTTTATCACCAAAACGAGTGATAAATTTCACTGTGTATAATAAATGGTGCTCCAGTCAATCAGCTCCCAACTGTCATTTTTCTAACAGTTGACAGTTGGGAGCTGATTGGCTGGAGCACCATTTAACATACTGTCACGATCCAGTGCAAGAATTCCTGAGTGGAGGACGGTGAGCTGAGGGGTTTGGGTGACTAGGGGAGTGACTAGACTAGGTCTCCTAGTTGCGGCCAAACCCAGGTTTGGCTAGACCTGCCCAGAGGCACGGAGTCTAACTCACTTGGTGGTTTTCTCCAGTGACCCCTCCAATTGGGATTTGGTTTTCAGCTGCACCAAGTGAGCAGGTCGCGGCCCTCTGGACAGGTACCTGGGAATGGCAGAAGACCGGAAACTATAATGAATGCAATAGCACTGGAGGTGAATGGAATGAATGAACTCTGGAAATGGAACTGAATGCTATAACACAGGCATGGACTGGAAACAGTTAAGTATGCAGAAAAACACAGACATATACTGGGGATTGCAAAGGCAAGAGCAGAGTGGACTCAGGGAATATATGGGAATGCTAGAAATGATTGGAGCAGATTACCAGAGACAAGACACTGAGCAAAGAACACAGACATATACTGGAGATTGCACAGACAAGAGCAGAGTGGACTCAGGGAATATATGGGAATGCTGGAAATGATTGGAGCTGATTACCAGACACAAGACACAAAGAGAAGTCAGGCATACACTAGGAGAGTGCTAAATGCAAGTGCAGATTTGCACTGACAAGACACAGGGCAGATTGACACAGATATGTGCTGGGATGTCCAGCCGTGAGCTAATTAATACCAGCAGGTAATCTGACACCTCAGTGACACAAGAAAGCTGCAACACTAGCAGCACATATACAAAGACACACAGACATAGAAAACAAAACAGTCTGGATACTGGGAGAGAACTACTCTCAGACTAAGAATAGCTTGGAAGCTAACACTGGAAACTGGAGAACTGTGAACAGGCTGAAGTAACTCTCTGAAAGATTAGCACAGAGCAACGCTGGCATCACTGGAACAGAGAAGAAGTAACTCTCTGAAAGATTAGCACAGAGCAACGCTGGTATCACTGGAACAGAGAAGAAGTTGAACAGCAACTTCCTGGAGTTCTGGAGGTGGATTTATACCCAGGGGTAGCAGATTACTGGAGCACAGCATCAGCTGACTGAAATCATGCTACCATAGGTTAGGAGTACTGTCACATGAGAGGAACTGTCATGGCAGCGCCCATGATGGGAACTCCGATCCCCAGCACACACAGCCGACCATGGAAGCTTGCAAAAAGCACCTAAGGCAGAATACTCAGCCCCACATCCATCACTGCACCAGACGTCTGACCGCAAGGAAGTCAGGGGAAGCCGGCAAGGAGGTGAGAGAGGCCGATCCTAGGCTGAACCCTGACAGTACCCCCTCCTTTTAGGGTGGGCACCGAACACCCATAAAGGCTCAACTGGAACTCCTCAGAAAGACACAAAAAATATATTTGAAAAACACAGGAAACTCGAAAATCTTGCTTGATGATACAATAAGAACTGGAAAATTTAGAAGAACAAGGTTCCCAATACCAGATGGATTCTAAGACTAATAATTGGAAGAAATAGTCAACTTGGTCCAAGAAAGGTTGGTCACCAGGAAGTCATTGATTCTTCTTCTTTTTCCGAGACTTTTTCGAACCACTTGAAGAAGAAGAAGACTTAAGTTGCAAAGTGTCTCTCATGGGAACTACCGAAATTGTTTTTTCATCGTACTCAGGATCATAGTCAGAATCTGTGTTATAATTCATCATCCTTATGCCTCCTTGAGTCTTATCCTTCTGGACAGGTTGTTTTTGTATTGGATCTTTTTGAGAAGGACTCAAAGAAATGCATCTGAGCATAATAGCAGAGGGTGGTACCCCAGAACTTGAGACTTTGTTGAGATGAGTATTCCTGAGAGAACTGTCAGGATAAGTTGGACCAAATTCTTTAATGTCTGCCGCAGAAAAGGCTACTAAATCTGACAGCATCAGATCCTTTGAATCATAAATAGGCTCAACCCAGTCCCAGGGTTTACCTCGGAAAGATGAAATTATAAATTTTACTACATTAGTAGGCGTGATTTCAGACCATGGCGAGGATTTCATAATAGCGATGAAATGATCCGCCAAGGCATAATACTGCGTTATATCTCTATCAAAAAGAATGGGCATCAGATGGATCCGGAGGGATACCCATAGATATAGTGGTAGCGTCATTTTGTAAACCTCTTAACTGATGGGGCACTAAAACGTTTGACTTTGATACAACACCAGAAGACTCTGCCTTGAGTAAAGAACCGGAGATCCTTTCTTGGTGCAAGAAATTTGAGATCTTTCCCTGGGATACGTATTTTGAAACTCCTTCTTGGGATGTTAGACTAGGGACTCCCTCCTGAGGAGTAACACTGGTAGCCTCCTGCTGAGGTATGACACTAGAACCCCCATCTTGGGGAGTAACACTTGTAAACCCTTGTTCTTGGGGTACAAGACTTGAGACCCCCTCCTGGGGTAAGACACTTGTACTCTCCTTCGGAAATGTAATACTCAAAATCCCCGCATGGGGAATGGCACTAGGAATACTATCTTGGAGTATAATACTTGAAACCCCCTTTTGGGGTAAAACACTTGGAAGTCCCTTTTGGGGAATAACACTGGAAACCCCATCCTGAGGTGAGACACTTGAAGTCCCGTCCTGGGGAAAGACACTAGGAACCCTCTCTCGGGGTAAGAGGCTTGAATCCCCCTCCTGGGGTAAAGAACTTGAAACAAGGATTTTCTCTTGGGACGTAACACTTGAAATCCCCTCCTAGGGTAGGATACTTGAAATCCCTTTCTGAGGAATAACACTTGAAATGAAGACCCTCTCTTGGGGCGTGAAACTCGAAACGAAAGCCCCCTCCTGGGGCATGAAACTCGAAGCGAAGGCCCCCTCCTGGGGCATGAAACTCGAAGCGAAGGCCCTCTCCTGGGGCGTGAAACTTGAAACAAAAGTCTTCTCCAAGGGTACAACACTTGTAATCTCTTCCTGGGTTAAAGGACTTGAAATTAACGCCCCCTCCTGGGGCACAAAACTTGTAACATCCTCCTGGGGTGAGAGACTTAAGGCCCCTTCCTTGAGTACAGAACTTGACACTCCCTGTTGGAGTATGGGACCTAAAACCCCCATCTGGGGAAGCAGACTCTGCTATTCCTTTCGGGGTATGGAACATTAAACCCCCTTTTGGGATGCGAGAACAGAGACTTCCTCCTGGGGTGAGTGACTCAAAACCTCCTCTTGAGGTTTGAAACTTGAGACCCTTTCTTGGGGCGTAACACTTGAAATGATGGCCCTCTCCTGGGGCACCAAACTTGTAACCCCCTCCTGGGGTGAGAGACTTCAAACCCCCTCTTGGGGTACGAGACTTGAGACCCCCTGCTGGAGTGCAAGACTTGACCCCCTCCTGGGGTGTGAGACTTGAGACCCCCCTCCTGGGGTGTGAGACTTGAGACCCCCTCCTGGGGTGTGAGACTTGAGACCCCCTCCTGGGGTGAGACACTTGAGGTCCCCTCCTGGGGTGAGACACTTGAGGTCCCATCTTGGAGAATAACACTTGAAATTCCCCCTTGGGGCACAACACTGGGAACCCCATCCTGGGGTGAGACACTTGAATTCCCCTCCTGGGGTATGACACTGGAAACCCCATCCTGGGGTGGAATACTTGAAATCCCTTTCTGGGGAAGAATATTTAAGGCTCCTTCTTGGGGCGTAACACTAGGAACCCCCTCTTGGAGTATAGCATTAGAGGCCCCTCCTTGGGGTACGACACTTGAAACCCTCTCCTGGGGTATAGAGTCAGGAAACCCCTGTTGAGGTACTTGACTTGAAGCCCCTTCCTGGGAAACAAGATTCGAAACCTTCTTTTGGGGTGAGAGACTCAAGGCCCCCTCCTGGAGTTCAGAACTTGACACTCCCTGTTGGAGTATGGGACCTAAAACCCACTCTTGAGGTATGGAACTTGAGACCCTCTCTTGGGGTGCGAGACTTGAGACCCCCTGCTGGGGTGCAAGACTTGGGACCCCCTGCTGGGGTGCGAGACTTGGGACCTCCACTCAGGGTAAGGAAGTTGAGACCCGTCCTGGGGCTACTGACTGGAGTCCGGTATTGGGAAAAACAGAATCCGGACTGGGACCGATGGAAATGGAATCCGGCCCGTGACCAGTAGAAATGGAATGAGTAGTGTCCCTGACTTTAGAAGGTTGAAATATCCTCCCAATATTTCTTAGACGAGGGTTGAAGCATCTTGTAGCAGGGCCCCAATTGAAAACTTGAACTTTCTTTTGCTCAGTGGACATCACCTCCTTATATGTAACTGAAGAAATGGGAATCACTGATGGATGATGGGGAGCACTGAAAGCGCAGACATTGGGAGTCACACACTTGTCACCACTTCCCAGTGGGCGCAGAGTACAGTCCTTAAGAAAGTGATCGTCATAACCTCAATATAAACAGAGATCCAGTTCCCGGTGTCGCTGACGTTCAACCTCAGTAAGTTTAGGGCGCAGGAAACTTTGATGCTTTACTTTAGTTTGTTTGGAAAAGCTGTTAGTCAAGTCAGGAGTAACACTAGAGAGCTTGGAAATAACTTGAAAAAATTTGGGACGGAGATTTTGTAGTTGTTCTAGAAGCCAGTAGAAACTCTTGAAAGGTTCAGGGTCACGCATATCAGAAAATTGGGGAACCAGAGGACACTTGAGAGGTTCACTAGCTTGCACAGAAAATTTTTCATCTGTAGGTGTAATTGAAACTTCAGAACAAAACTGTGTAGAATTCACTGGCGGAACTTGTGGTGTGTCTGGGGACAAAGCAGCTAGAACTGAATGAATAACAATCATTTGACTAGAGAGTTCTTGCAGCTGCTGTCTCATGTGCAGTCACACGAAAGAGTAAATCCTGAAACCCTGCATCACCCTGGAACCCGGCAGCTTGCATATTGGGCTGTTCAAACTGTCACGATCCAGTGCAAGAATTCCTCTGAGGAGGACGGTGAGCCGAGGGGTTCGGGTGACTAGGGGAGTGACTAGACTAGGTCTCCTAGTTGCTGCCAAACCCAGGTTTGGCTAGACCTGCCCAGAGGCGCGGAGTCTAACTCACTTGGTGGTTTTCTCCAGTGACCCCTCCAATTGGGATTTGGTTTTCAGCTGCACCAAGTGAGCAGGTCGCGGCCCTCTGGACAGGTACCTGGGAATGGCAGAAGACCGGAAACTATAATGAATGCAATAGCACTGGAGGTGAATGGAATGAATGAACTCTGGAAATGGAACTGAATGCTATAACACAGGCATGGACTGGAAACAGTTAAGTATGCAGAAAAACACAGACCTATACTGGGGATTGCAAAGGCAAGAGCAGAGTGGACTCAGGGAATATATGGGAATGCTAGAAATGATTGGAGCAGATTACCAGAGACAAGACACTGAGCAAAGAACACAGACATATACTGGAGATTGCACAGACAAGAGCAGAGTGGACTCAGGGAATATATGGGAATGCTGGAAATGATTGGAGCTGATTACCAGAGACAAGACACAAAGAGAAGTCAGGCATACACTAGGAGAGTGCTAAATGCAAGTGCAGATTTGCACTGACAAGACACAGGGCAGATTGACACAGATATGTGCTGGGAGGTCCAGCTGTGAGCTAATTAATATCAGCAGGTAATCTGACACCTCAGTGACACAAGAAAGCTGCAATACTAGCAGCACATATACAAAGACACACAGGCATAGAAAACAAAACAGTCTGGATACTGGGAGAGAACTACTCTCAGACTAAGAATAGCTTGGAAGCTAACACTGGAAACTGGAGAACTGTGAACAGGCTGAAGTAACTCTCTGAAAGATTAGCACAGAGCAACGTTGGTATCACTGGAACAGAGAAGAAGTAACTCTCTGAAAGATTTGCACAGAGCAACGCTGGTATCACTGGAACAGAGAAGAAGTAACTCTCTGAAAGATTAGCACAGAGCAACGCTGGTATCACTGGAACAGAGAAGAAGTTGAACAGCAACTTCCTGGAGTTCTGGAGGCGGATTTATACCCAGGGGTAGCAGATTACTGGAGCACAGCATCAGCTGACTGAAATCATGCTACCATAGGTTAGGAGTACTGTCACATGAGAGGAACTGTCATGGCGGCGCCCATGATGGGAACTCCGATCCCCAGCACACACAGCCGACCATGGAAGCTCGCAAAAAGCACCTAAGGCAGAATACTCAGCCCCACATCCATCACTGCACCAGACGTCTGACCGCAAGGAAGTCAGGGGAAGCCGGCAAGGAGGTGAGAGAGGCCGATCCTAGGCTGCACCCTGACACATACATAGTGAAATGTATCACTCGTTTTGGTGATAAAACTCGTAAATAAATGAGGCCCAACATCAGAAGCGTTCCTAAGTAATACAATTCCAACCCTAAGTGTGTGAAGCATTGTTAAAGGTGTTATTATTGTGCTTAATGCTATTATTAGTGTTAGTCTTTACTGTTGGCTGTTGACTTGAAAGATTATTGTTAATTGTAAATATCCTTTATAAGCTGCTGTATAATTAAATAAAACTGCAGAAAGTTCATTAATTTCACTATCCAAGTCTGCGTGAGGGTAAATCCTACAACTATGTGACTGAAGAACTCCGGGTAAGCCTCTATTGATACCACTTAATCAGGTGGGGGTGTTACAGATGTCCTGCTTATGGCTTTGATATATTGGATGAGGAACGATGAGTCTGCAGATTTCTGAAGTGAATGCATCGCAAGCACAAAAGGTGATGTTCGTACACAATACGGTGGGTGTTTTTAACTCTGGCTGTACGTGTGTGTCTTTGTGTTGCGGTGCGTGTGCGATCCTTTGTTTTGCATATGTTCCCTCTCTATGACTGGGAGCGTTTGCAGCTTAGCGAGCGTGTCTGAATCAGGCCCTGTGTTCCTCTGGGAACGGTTTAAGGAGGCACAGAAATGCATTTCTCACTACAGGCAATCTAGTTTTGTCCGAGACCCGCCGGGCCCTAGGCGGTCGCTTATGTTGCCTTGTGGAAAATCCGCCCCTGCTTGCAAGATCCAATAAACTATGCTTTGCAGATCTTGCTACATAGCATTCCATAGAAAATTATGGGGACAAATGCAGGTGACCAGAAAGAAGGAGCTATTTCCAATATCTCCTGCTTTCTGTCTTACTACAATTTAGGGATACTTAAATCTATCTTTACACATGCGGTTTCCGTATATTTTAAGAACAGAATTGCTTGATAAGTAGGCCCCTAAGTATTTACCATGCCCACTGTGTGGTTCTATTTCCTTTATACATGTGTCTCCAGTTTTCATTGTACAGTAATTATGGGCACCCCCACCAGGGCCACCATCCGGAGTTACAGGCAGTACCTGTAAGGGGCTGTAGCTGAGAGAGGCACCCTGTGGTGCAGATAATTCTGGTCCCATTTTATTTATTTTTTTAATATCCTGCTGAGGTCCTCACTCATTCTGAGTGGGGCCCCAGTTTTACATTTGCAAGGACAGCTGTACATGAGCTAGCTTTTTGGTCTGGGAGGAGGGATGGCCATTGATCATTGATGGTTTGCAACCATTGTCTATGACTGATGGCAATGGTTTTTATTATTGCCAGCGCCGCTTTGATGGTTAGGATCTGCGCATGCACAGCACTCAGCCATCAATAGCTAAACCATCAATGGTTTTCTACAGATAGTTAAAATACCTTTGACCATCAATAGTACAGGGTTCGATGGCTATTACTATCTGGGAGAGCTGTGCCCGAACCCAGCATTGCTGTGCTTCAAGTTCACAGAGACTGGCTGGCCATTTCCCTGGGCAGTACCGTCTTAACGTATGGTCTCACTGGGCAGCTGCCCAGGGCTCCACAATTCTAGGGGCCTTCAAGCAGATGCTTGTGCCTCTGGATCTTCTTGGGAAGCAGGCAGAGAATGCTGCCCGTAATCCACAATCATAGCAGCCGGGGAGCATCTTTCTCTGTGTGCCTCTCAGCTGGCAGCCCTATGCATGGAGCGAGCAACTGCATACTACATAGAGTATGCAGCCGCTCGCTCTGTGCATAGGACAGTCGTCAGGCAGGAAAAGATGTGCCCCGGCAACTCTGATTGTGAATTACACACAGAGTGTCCAGGCAGCATTCTCTACCTGTCTCCCAGCCTGCAGCAAGACAGTCAACGGCTGTCAGCATGCTGATTGATGGATGGCTGGAGCTACTACTGTATCCACCTTTCAGAGTGCTGGTAGCCATTTATTATATGGAAGCATTTGGAGAGATGGCACAGAACTGCAGGCGAAGTAAGTTTTGATTGAACTTTTTTTTTAATTTGTGGTCTGATTTTTAAAATTGCAGCAGAACAGGTCCTGCTCATGTGCAGATTCCCAATAATCGGGCCCACTATGAGGTGTGAAGTGTAACACCTCCAGTGAGGTTGATGCTGCCATGGATAGATAGATAGATAGATAGGAGATTGGTAGAGGGGTCAGTGGTGCAGTGTCTAGGTGCATAATAAAGATCAGACGCAGCATTTCAGGTTAAATGAAAATAAATGGAGCTTTAAAGTCAGCATTCAGGAACAAAATAGTAAACGTCCTTGGATGCAGGGCACACCTCCAGCGGCAAATGCAGGATTTCTAGAGGGGGGTTTCCAAAAGCTTGATTGAGTGAGTGTTGCCGGTCCATGAAGAGGGCAGAATTAGTACTTAACCAGTTTTAATGTGTCATACAAAGTGTATTGTGTGTCATAATTCCAGCATATACAAAACTAGTGATCACAGTAAACCATTAGATGCGGCAGTAGGGCCATCCTGCCTGAGCTGAATGTTTTTATTTTATATGTGGGCACCATTCCAGAGTATTGGAGCAAGTCCAGGAGCCTGGAGGATCAGCAGAAGAACCTAGCACTGCCCTGGACATATATGTACATATTGGGCTCTATAGCAGTGCATCCCTAACAGTGCATGTTTTCTAGAACTCCTAGTTGGTGCACAGGTTATTTATTACTGGCTGATACATGTTAAAAGATCTACAGGTGGTGCTATTTATTTAATTTGTGATTCTGCGAAGAACATGAAGCACTAGTAAAATTATATTTCTATTGTAGTCATGGGCTGGGGAGGGGGGTTTCCAGGCAGCCAGAACCCCCCCCCCCCTGTGTTTGCCTATGACCTCACTACTTGAACGCTAACTATAATGGACAGCTAGTCTGCAAACGTAATACAGTCTCAATATTTAGTCCTGTCTCTAGCAGGTGTAGACATAGCCTCCTGGCCTGGCTTGACTTATACAAAGTCTCTTTTGGTTCTCCCTGCCTACATGCAAGTATGGACACTGGTCTCCTGGCCTTTACAGCTTCAAGGTCCATTGGCCTGGTTTGGTTGCTACAACTTCACATAAACACAGTCAGAGATTTGTGGTCCTCCCTGCTTCTTTGCAGGTCTAAAAGGCAGGTCTGGACACTGGCCTCCTGGCCCCCACTAGCCTCCAGGCACACTGGGCTCTTTGGTTGCCACAGTCCCACTTGGAATGTCTCCACAGGCAGCCTGGCTGGTCTGAATACACCCAGGCTATAGGTGTGGTCCCACCTCCTTTTACTTTCCTGTATGGGCGGATCTTTCCAGCTCCACACAGAATCCATAGGCCTTCAGCTTCTGTAGTACATACAATGTAATATTCAGCATACTGTTCATTGGGAAGTCATCTGAATTGGTCCCTGATTAAGATTATCCATAATTTGATACTCTGTTTCCCGTCTGTGGGGCTGAACAAGTCTGCCCCCTCTCTATGCTGCTCAAGCCTCCAGGAGCCATTTACGACCACAGACCTTGCGCTCATAACCAGTTTATTGTCTGCTGGTCCACTCCATGTACACTTTAAAAACTGCCACCCTTGAACAATTCTCCAGTGCAGACATTTTGCTAATGCTCGCACCATTGCTGCGAGTGCCAACAATCACTCCATGGTCAAGTCTTCCCGATCTTGTCATTTATGTTAGAAGTGGAGTGTGCTACAGTGCAGTCTCCAACAAAATAGCTCCTCTAGGGAAACTTTATTTCCTTACCAATGGCTGGCAATAGTGTATCTACGCATGTGTGGCGCCATCTTGTCACAGTGTGCTACAGTGCAGTCTCCAACAAAATAGCTCCTCTAGGGAAACTTTATTTCCTTACCAATGGCTGGTAATAGTGTATCTACGCACGTGTGGTGCCATCTTGTCACAGTGTATGAACGATATGGTGGGGGACGGATGTTCTGCTCATAGCTCCTGAGACCCGCAAGTTCACCCTGCTATTATCGTTGTTCCAGGACCCTACTCCACTACCTTGTGCCGAGGAGACAGTCACCAGCTGGAGATCTGTCTGTACCCTGCACTGTTACAGGCTCCTCTCCATCTGACATCAAAGCTGTGTAACAGTGATAATGGCTGTACGTTAATTTGTGCTGAAGAAATCACAAAGACTGGCTAAGCCACTGGACTGGTCATTGCCTGTATTACAGCCACTGGTGTGTACAGTACATTGCTAAACCACCAAACTGCACACACATTTCTATCAGGTTATGGGCCCTGGCACAACAAGTACCAGGAACACTAAATGAAAACTATAGCGCACCGAAAATCGGGTGGTGCTCCCGGCCTCCTGGAAAGTGGGCAAGTCTACCAAAGCTGGCCACCACGCGCCCACCCCCCCATTTCCCTGCAGCCATCCACACACCATCACAGCTGTAATACCCCACTCTACTTGGTATTACGTCTGACACTGTGCATCACATTTCAGTGCATATGGATGCCATTACAAAGATGGACCACAATTTCCAGCAGCCTCTGCAGCTGCTCAGGAAGTCAGGAGCAGGTCACGTGACCAGTGTCAGGGGGTCAGACATGTGACAGTTGGAAACAAGCAGCAGTGGGTAAGGGAGAGTCTGGGGTAATAGTCTGGGAGCAGGACGCTGATGCTGGTAATGGCTCCTGACAGGTACCAGCGGCTCTGTGACAGGCAACACTGATAGTGAGCTGGCCCATGGAGACGGAGAGTGGTGCCACATATCAGTCCCTGAATTATCCCCACTCTACTGAGCACTGGGACCTGCAGTGAGAGAGAGAAAGAGAGAAACTCAATACTAGTACTGCCCCTATAACATTATAATAAAATACTCTACTGGACTGAAGAATGAATGTAATGTGTAAAGGCTGAGGAGTGACAATTAAATTTAAATTCATACAGTTAATTCCGCATGTAACAGGAGTCAGATTGTGCTGATTGGGCCATTATCACAGGGCTCCCTTCCCTCATTTTTTTTACAATTTCTTTAAGTAAATCTGAAACAGATCGCCTCTCCCATTACACATATGGGAACTGTGATCTGATTATTTTGATACATAGGCCCATAAGAGCCTTTGCTAGAACAATGGATGGATATTTTTTGTTAAATTGCAATCAGAAAAAAAATCATTTTTCCAATTATTCAAGTCTCTTAATCAAGTGATTGTACCAGAAGGTTTTAATAGGTGTCAGCAGCTCTGACATCTGTATTTAAGCTTTCCCACCTTGCAAATATGTTTTTCTACCAGACTAATCTATACTAATATAATAAGAATGTTGTGTCTGTCGTCTGTTTCAAGTTGGTGTAAAAACTACTGAACCTGAAACGATTTTTAGGAAAACTGCATCATTTTGTAGTGGAACCTCCTAGAAATAACTAGAGATGAGCGAGTCCGGTTCTCTGACAATTGGACCCACCCGAACTTCGCGATCCGGGCCGGGATCCGAGTCCGGCTAGGGTTTTCCCACCTAACTCTGATCCCAAAATGAGGCAAAACATCATCATCCCGCTGTTGAATTCTCACAGGTTTTGGATTGTATATAAGTCTCTCCCTATGGTGATCGGCGCCATTTGCTTGCTGAGTCCCAGGCAGCAGGGGCGGATTGGGCCGCCGGGCGACCGGGACAATTCCCGCTGGGCCGGCACATGGCTCCCCTCAGTGGATTACACAATCAGCCCACCCCTCCCTTTCCGGGCTGGGCCATGCCGCGCACTAGACAGCCTCCCCCCGACCGTGCTGTGCACTCCCCTCAGTGACTTACACAGCCAGCCAGCCGGCCCCCTACACCTTCCGGGCTGGTCAACACCACGCATTACACAGACAGCCTTCCCCCAACTGGGCTGTGCACTCACCTCAGTGGCTACAGACAGCCTCGATCAGAGCTCAGCTCAGATCAGGCAGCATTGACAACGTCTGCGCATGCGCAGAAGCTTTGTGTACTCTTTGTAGGGGCACAGAGAGTACTGGGACAGAGACAAGGAGCCAGTGTGAGAAGAGAACGGCGTAGGCTGCACGGACAGAAGCTCCAAGTGCAGCTACAGTGATGTGCAGAGGTAAGGAGCTCAGGGGACTGGCTGCAGTGTTACAAGGGTGGAGCATTAAACTCACAGAGCAATACTGTATACAGCTCAGTATCAAACCTTTTGTCAGCTATTGTTCCTGAGCAAAAAGTCCCCCTAAGCTCCCTAACACGTAAAATGTTCCTGTATTACCCAAATTGGCACCGTCCCTCCATGCATACCCCTGAGACAGAACTAACTTGTTAGCGTCAGCAGTGTGTGCCAGTCATGGTTCAGTCCCAGGACTCCGCAGATGCTCTGTGGGGAAGTGGCCTTCTAGGGACGATGGGGAAAAAAGTGCTGCACAGATGGAGGGCAGTAGCTCTGGTACAATCCCCCTACTTACCCTGCCCAAGTGAGAAGCTACTCAAACTGTGTGGCAAGATTCGTGTAATGGTTAGATTTAATGCCTAACAGGACTGAAGTCATGGGTGCAATTCCTGCCACAGCCATATCCATGTGGAGTTTGTATATTCTTCCTGTATGTGCTTGGGTGTCCTTCAGGCACTCTAGTATAATCCCACTATCCAAACATACACTGGTAGTTGAATTGGCTCCTGACAAAATTTTATTTTAGTGTGTATGTGGTAGGGAACATGGGCCCTGATTCAGAGCCGGACGCTCTGACCAGAGCGCTCGCTCTGAATCAGGGTCGCCCTATTTAAATTTGGAGCGGCCTTTTGGACGCTCGCATAGCTGTGGGTTACCACCCACAGCTTATGCGAGCGTCCATGATGATGGTCGCGATGGTCAAGACCATCGCGACCATCGGGCTTGCTACGAGACCCTGCAGTAGGGTCTCGCTGCCGCAAGCTCTGGAGTGATTTTGACTCTATCAGAGCCAAAGTCACTCCCACTGACATCATTACTGATGTCAGTGGGGCCGGACTCAGACGGTAGGCGTTCCCATGGGAACGCCTCCATCTGGCAGCCACGCCCCCGGCACACCCACCAAAGGGGGCATGCCGTCAATCACCATCAACAGCACGCCCCCTTTGGTGCGAGACCCGGAGCGACAGCTTGGCTGTCGCTATCCGGGTCTCGCGCATGCACACGATGGAGCTCCCTCCGTCATGCGCATTTGGGTACCATCGACCCGCTTGCGCTTGCGAGGCTGTAAGCTACACTGGGGAAGGGAATGATGTGATAGGTTCTGTAAGTGCTGCATGGTATATTTGTGCTATATAATATAATCACCCAGGAGATCTGTGTAGGATTGTCTAATATTCTGTATATTACACTGTATGAGGAGGGTGGAAACAAACCACACATACATGGAGAATATGCTGGATGAAGCCACAATCAGAGGGCTGCAAATTAACCAAATAACTATAAAATAAGCAAACGCTTGTGGCAAGAAAAGCAGCAAAAAAAACCCAAAACACACCCTACATTACCCAGGTCACTGCACACTAAGGGCCTCATTCAGACCTGCTCTCTAGACGCGATCGCTCGCTCCCAGCGTATGCAAATCCGGTGCACAACCAGCAAGGCAGGCGATGGCAAGGCATTAGCATGCCCACTATGTCTTGACGTGCGATCAATTTGTGTATGCAGACGCCCACCAGCCATTCACACCCACTTGCGCACGTCATCTCCTGGAAGAGCATGAAAACATTAGTACATCGAGCACCATCGGATGTGCTTGCAGCGCTTGAGGTTGACTACACCTGGCCGCAAGCACTGCGATCACTTCAGTGTGAAATACAATGTGATGTGTACAATGACGTTGCCTGTTAATTATGCACGCCTATGAAACGACGTTGAAACACACAGGCACGCCTGCGTTCGTACCTCCACTCCCCTGTTTCTAGTGGCCTGCCCCTGTTACCACCCACAAACGACCTCTTCTGTTACTCATTCAACTGGGCTGTCTATGCAGGGCGAGCGAGCGCTTCCCGATCTGTCGCAGTGGTTCGCGCAGGCGCATTGTGATGCATACGCATGCGCAGATTGCAAATATCGGCCAAGTACGAGTGATTACATCCTAGCGAGCAGGTCTGAATCAGGTCCTAAATTATATCATGGACTGCACTGGATACTATGAAAATGAGCTATGGCTCCTTTATAAATGACTGTCCTGCATGCACCTTTCCCCCTTACTCTCCCCTGTGTTCTATCCAACAGTCTGTAAGAGAAATGCTACACTGCTACATGTCACGTTTTAAAGTTATGCAAAAGATGTCTATAGTAGTTATGATCCCGGCTGTCAAGATGCTAGCACTCAGAATGCCGTCGTCAGAATCCCGACACCAGTCAGAATCCTGGTACCAGCATCCTGACTGTTGACATCCCAACGGTTAGTATTGGGGTTAGGGTTAGGCACTAGGGAGAGGGTTAGGGTTAGGCTGCGGGGAATGGAGGGGAGGGTTAGGTTTAGGCTGTGGGGAGGGTTGGGTTTAGGGGTAGGGCTAGGGTAAACCTACTTACTGGTAGGTGTCAGATCATTCAGGGGCATATTTATCACATTCCGCAGTTTTGATGTAGTTGTGATGTGATAACATCATCCCCAAAATTGCAAAGCAAAAATTATTATTTGTCAATCTTTAGGTGTCAGGACAGAGCTTGCAAGAACTGTTATCTTGGAGGAGAGTTAAAAGTAAATGATTAAGGTTATATAGTACGAATATTAATGTAATGTATAAGTGACCGGGGATAATATATTATACAGGGCTAGTTGGAGTAAGGTGGCCAATTTTTTAATCAAGTTGAAACTGAATAATGTTGAGGCTAATCAGGAGAGAAAATCCTAAAGTGTTAATCTTTGTAGATTATAGACCCCACCCCCTCCCTCCATAGACTCCTCCCCCCACCTTGGCTTTCCCACCACCACCCATTTAGGGCTGCTTTCAAAAATTTCCTGGGCTGGTTTTCCATCCCAATCCGCCCCTGCCAGGCTGTCAGGGCTGTGCTTCATGCAAGGGGAGCTGTATTATCCAATACAGAGGTCTGCTGTGCTGGGCTATGTTGTCCAATCCAGGCAGGGTGTTCAGTGCTCTGTCCAGGGGTCTGTGTTATTTATCATTGCTTTCTGTCCATGGGCTGTCCATGGGCTGTAAAAGAAAAAAAAACTAAAAGTTTGAAAAAAATATTATGTTAACCACTTGCCTGGCAAGGTCGCAATTTTCCAACCACACCAGGCAGTTCTTTATCTGTTCTGGTTGCAAAATTTCGACCAGTCAGATAAACATGAGGGCGGCTGCAGGAAGAGAATCTTCCCGCAGCTGCTACTCTCAGACGGACCTTCCTGCTTGCCTGTACCCTCTCACCCTGTGTCTGCTGTGCTGCCGATCATTGCTGGCTGCGCCAGCCCTCTTCCCTGCGTCCCTTGCCTGCCACTGCGATGTCTAGTCCATCTACTGAGGAGCAGGGATAGTCAGTGAACTGGTACAGTCAGTGGACTGGTTGTCTTTGCCTGAAGAAGGTCTTATCTAGACCGAAACATCGCATCTTCATATGATGTAAACTATTGGAATAAGGGCCTGATTCAGACCCGGTCGCAAGCGCTGAGCGCTCGCAACCGGGTCGATGTTTGCCCACTGGGCATGCGCACTGGTAACAGCGACAAGTGTTTTTTTATGACAGTGACAGAGACAGCTACACCGATGACAGTGACAGCTATGCCGATGACAGTGACAGGTGTTTTTTATGACAGTGACAGCTACAATGATGACAGTGACAGGTTTTTTTATACTGCAAATGTTTGATCTATGATTATAGATCACTATAATGCGCTCAAAACCTGTGACTGAATAGTCTGTGTCAATTATAGATATGTGAATTAATAATATTGATAATCAATAAGTTATTGAAGAATTTTATTGGGTAAAAGTAAATAGCTTTAAATCTCAGGGATGGTAGTTCCTGGGCTGAATATGACAGTTTTGCTCACACAATAAACTTGGTGGTGCAGAATTTTCTGAAAAGCGACAGGGGCGTGCAGGAGACGCTTTGGGTGGCCCGAAAAATTTCTCTACCTCACCGTAGCCGCAGTTTTGTAATGATTTATTAATTCACTATAATTAAAGAAATCAAGGCTGAATGGGAGACGCTGCTAACATATGCAAATTGGCAGTAGAACTAATCCAGGAACACCTAAGACTGACCTCCTGCCAACCAATTAGAAAGCGAGGCGTATCCGGAAGTTGTGTACTTAAACAAACCGAGAACTCAGACACACCACCAATCCCACCCAGAGGAAGACCCCACGTGGGTCGAAACGCGTTGGCCACATCACCGTGAAAGAAACAAGGAAGCAAGGAACTGGACACCAGAAGGACATCACACGTGAGCAGACAGCGCTGAACAGACATCATTTCCAGCAGCTGACTCTGCCGAGAGATACTGGAGAAGAGGAGGACGCGACTGCAACACGCCAGCAAGGGGAAGAGCGGACTCTGCTGAGTCCCTGGGAGGTGAGTCCACAGCGTAGTAGGGGAGACGGTGCCTGGTTTCAGTACCACAGCCGTCTCTCCCCCTCTTGCTGCATACCTAACCGTGGACCGGCGGGACGCACCACAGACCACCTGATATCGCCGGGTGAGCTGCGGAAGCGATCTGCAGCTACGGTGAGGTTTGGCAACACACCTCCAGACACTTGGTAGAAGGTCCGTGCTACTTACCCCGGGAAGATCACACTGAGAACCGCCAGCTGTGTATTATCCATCAACAGCCCCGATTACTACTTAATCACAAGTGCGGGACGCCGCACCAACATCCAATTACACTACAATACTGACTATACACTGAAAGGTCTCCAGTTCCTGCTCCACCACTGGAGCAATATTGCTTCCACAGATCCAGAGTGATTGATTTTGGAATTTTTTCTTGTTTTATCAAACTTTCTATCTTTGCTTTCAGAGACTGAACATTGCCATTAGACGGCATATGTCCAAAAGATTGACTGTCATATTCAGCCCAGGAACTACCATCCCTGAGATTTAAAGCTATTTACTTTTACCCAATAAAATTCTTCAATAACTTATTGATTATCAATATTATTAATTCACATAACTATAATTGACACAGACTATTCAGTCACAGGTTTTGAGCGCATTATAGTGATCTATAATCATAGATCAAACATTTGCAGTCTAATTAGGAGGGTAGACACCCGTCCCAATAGTGCAATAGTGCAGCTCACCTGTAACAATTCCTTCTAGAATCCAGTGCGCAATACCTCCCTATATTTCTACAGGTTTTTTTATGACAGTGACAGCTACGATGATGACAGTGACAGGTGTTTTTTTTTTCTGCACAGCTACGCCGATGACAGTGACAGCTACGCCGATGACAGTGACAGCTATACCGATGACAGTGACAGATATGCCGACAGCAATATCTATCTTTATACAGTATATATATATATATATATATATATATATATATATATATTAGGGGTGTGCACCGGCCACTTTTCGTGTTTTGGATCTGGATCTTTCTTCGTGTTTTGGATCTGGATTGGTTTTGCCAAAACCATCCTTCCGTGTTTTGGGTTCTGGGTTTTGTGTTTTGGATCTGTATTTTTTTTTAAAAAAGCATAAAAACAGCTAAAATCACAGAATTTGTAGGTTTTTCTGCTCCTATGCTATTATTAACCTCAATAACCAATTTCCACTCATTTCCAGTCTATTCTGAACACCTCACACCTCACAATAGTGTTTTTATGTCCAAAAGGTTGCACCGAGGTAGCTGGATGACTATGCTAAGCGACACGAGTGGGCGGCACAAACACGTGACCCATCTTGGTGTGATACTGCAGTGGCAGACAGGATGGCAGTTTGAAAAACTAGGCCCCAAACTGTACATAATGCAAAGAAAAAAAAGAGGTGCAAGATGGAATTGTCCTTGGGCCCTCCCATCCACCCTTATGTTGTATAAACAGGACATGCACACTTTAACAAACCAATCATTTCAGCGCCAGGGTCTGCCACACAACTGTGGCTGAAATGATTGGTTCGTTTGGGCCCCCACAAAACAAACTGGCTCTACGGAGGCAAGATGTCATCCTCATCCTCCTCATCCACCGATTCCTCACCCTCTTCAGTGTGTACATCCTCATCCTCACAAAGTATTAACTCATCCCCACTTGAATCCACCACCACAGGTCCCTCTGTACGTTCTGGAGGCTGGTCTCCCTGGAAGAGCTGATAATTCATTTTGATGAACATCATCTTCTCCACATTCTGTGGAAGCAACCTCCTACGCCTTTCGCTGACAAGGTTCCCGGCTGCACTAAACACTCTTTCGGAGTACACACTGGAGGGGGGGCAACTCAGGTAAAATAGAGCCAGTTTGTACAGGGGCCTCCAAATTGCCTCTTTTTCCTGCCAGTACAGGTACAGACTGTCTGACATGCCTACTTGGATGCTGTCACCGATGTAATCCTCCACCATTCTGTCAATGGTGACAGTATCATATGCAGTGACAGTAGACATGTCAGAAATTGTTGCCAGGTCCATCAGTCCGGACCAGATGTCCAAACTTGGTCCTGCCTGCCCTGCATCACCGCCAGCGGGTTGCTTAGGATACCTAAGTTTTTTCCTGGCAGCCCCAGTTGCGGGAGAAAATGAAGAAGGAGCTGTTGACGTGTCATGTTCCGCTTCAGCTGACAGTGTGTTCACCAGCAGGTCTTTGCACCTCTGCAGGCTTGTGTCGGCCAGAAAGAGAGACACCACATAGGCTTTAAACCTAGGATCGAGCACGGTGGCCAAAATATAGTGGTCTGATTTCAACAGATTGACCACCCTGGAATCCTGGCAAAGCGAATGAAGGGCTTCATCCACAAGTCCCACATGCCGAGCAGAATCGCTCCGTCTTAGCTCCTCCTTCACTTTCTCCAGCTGCTTCTGCAAAAGCCTGATGAGGGGAATGACCTGACTCAAGCTGGCAGTGTCTGAACTGACTTCACATGTGGCAAGTTCGAAGGGCTGGAGAACCTTGCACAACACGGAAATCATTCTCCACTGTGCTTGAGTCAGGTGCATACCCCCTCCTTTGCCTATGTCATAGGTGGATGTATAGGCTTGAATGGCCTTTTGCTGCTCTTCCATCCTCTGAAGCATATAGAGGGTTGAGTTCCACCGCGTTACAACCTCTTGCTTCAGGTGATGGCAGGGCAGGTTCAAGAGTGTTTGCTGGCGCTCCAGTCTTTGGCACGCAGTCGCTGAATGGCGAATGTGGCCAGAAATTTTTCGGGCCACCCAAAGCGTCTCCTGCACGCCCCTGTCGATTTTCAGAAAATTCTGCACCACCAAGTTTATTGTGTGAGCAAAACATGGGACGTGCTGGAATTTGCCCAGATGTAATGCCCGCACAATATTGGTGGCGTTGTCAGATATCACAAATCCCCAGGAGAGTCTAAGTGGGGTAAGCCACTGGGCGATGATTTCCCTCAGTTTCTCTAAGAGGTTGTCGGCGGTGTGCCTCTTACTGAAACCGGTGATACACAGCATAGCCTGCCTTGGAACGAGCTGGCGTTTCTGAGATGCTGCGACTGGTGACGCTGCTGCTGTTGCTGCGTAAGGTGATACATCTACCCAGTGGGCTGTCACAGTCATATAGTCCTTAGTCTGCCCTGTTCCACTTGTCCACATGTCCGTGGTTAAGTGGACATTGGGTACAACGGCATTTTTCGGGACACTGAGGACACTTTTTCTGACGTTTCTGTACAGTCTCGGTATCGCTTGCCTAGTGAAGTGGAATCTAGATGGGATTTGGAACCGGGGACACACTACCTCCATCAATTGTCTAAATCCCACTGCACTAATGGCGGATACCAGACGCACGTCTAACACCAACATAGCAGTCAAGGCCTCAGTTATACGTTTTGCTTCAGGATGACTGCTGTCGTACTTCATCCTCCTCGCTAAGGACTGTTGGAGGGTCAATTGTTTAGTAAAAGTAGTGGTGTTCCTTCTTCCTCTCTGGGATGATGAACGACTCCCAGCAGCAGCAACAGCAGCAGCGGCAGCAGGAGGCATAGCAATGCAGGATCCTCCGGAGGAATCCCGGATAGGAGAGTCAGTCATGCCAGTGACATGGCCTGCAGGACTATTTCCGATCCTGACTAAGGAGGAAATTGACGAGGAGGGAGTTGACGGTGTGGTTTGCAGGCGCTTGGATACAACAGGACAACGGGATTTAGGTGTCCCTGGACTGCTTACGGTCTTAGCCAAAGTTTCTGAACTTGACAGTAACTTATTATGAACGCGCTGCAGGTGCCGTATAAGGGAGGATGTTCCTAGGTGGTTAACGTCCCTACCCCTACTTATTCCACCTTTACATAAGGTACATATGGCAAGACAGTTGTTGTCCGGATTTGGATAGAAATATTGCCAGACCAAAGAGGTGGAATGTTTGGTCTTCTGCCCAGGCATAAATGTGATGGGCTTTTTCATCCCACGGACAACAACTGTCTCCCCCGGAGCCTGATTTAAACAAACCACATCACCATCAGAATCCTCCTCGCCAACTTCCTCCTCAGCGCCAGCTACACCAGTATCCTCATCCTGTTGTACTTCAACAGTGACATCTTCAATTTGCATATCAGCAAGTGGACTGTGGGTGCTCCTTTCAGCTCTTGCAAGGGGCGTGCAAATGGAGGAAAGAGCCACCTCTTCCCGTCCAGTGCTGGGAAGGTCAGGCATCGCAGCCGCCACCACACTTGGACTCTCCTTGGGGATTTGTGATATCTTCTTAGAACGCACAGTTCTTCGCTGTGCTTTTGCCAGCTTAACTCGTTTGATTTTTTTAGTGGGAGGAGGGCTTCCATCGTCATGTGAAGCTGAACCACTAGTCATGAACATAGGGAAAGACCTTAGCCGTTCCTTGCCACTCCGTGTCATAAATGGCATATTGGCAAGTTTACGTTTCTCTTCAGATGATTTAAATGTTTTTTTTAAGGTCATTTTCCTGAACTTTGTCATTTGGGATTGTATGTGGCTTCTACTATGACATTGGGCATCGGCCTTGGCAGACGACGTTGATGGCATGTTATCGTCTATGTCATGACTAGTGGCAGCAGCTTCAGCACTAAGAGGAAGTGGTTCTTGATCTTTCTCTATTTTATTTTTTATCGGAGAAAGTTTGGTCCTCCATTTATGTTATATCGATTTGATATTTACGTGCGGTTAAGGCGCACACAAACACAGAAAATATTTTTTTATTTTTGCTGGAGAGTAGTGCACTTTGTGGGTTACACCACCCTTTAAGAAATGAGCCAGCCGGCTCTTTACTTATGGGACACAGGCGCATGCTTGGCGCTGCTCCTTTGTTGATACACGTGCGGCTACTGCGCACACAATTCACAAACACAGAAAATATATATTTTTTTGGTTTGGAGTGTACTTTGGGGGTTACAGCACCCTTTAACGGTCAAGCCAGCCAGCCCTTTACTTATGACACAGGCGCACGCTTGGCACTACTTCGTGTTTTGGATCTGGATTGGTTTTGCCAAAACCACCCTTCCGTGTTTTGGGTTCTGGGTTTTGTGTTTTGGATCTGTATTTTTTTTAAAAAAAGCATAAAAACAGCTAAAATCACAGAATTTGTTGTATAAACAGGACATGCACACTTTAACAAACCAAACATTTCAGCGCCAGGGTCTGCCAAACGACTGTGGCTGAAATGATTGGTTCGTTTGGGCCCCCACAAAACAAGCTGGCAATTAATCTGTCCCTGCACAAACTGGCTCTACGGAGGCAAGATGTCGTCCTCATCCTCCTCATCCACCGATTCCTCACCCTCTTCATTGTTGTGTACATCCTCATCCTCACAGAGTATTAATTCGTCCCCGCTGGAATTTACAACCACAGGTCCCTCTGTACGTTCTGGAGGCTGGTCTCCCTGGAAGAGTTGATAATTCATTTTATGAAAATCATCTTCTCCACATTTTGTGGATGCAACCTCCTACGCCTTTTGCTGACAAGGTTCCCGGCTGCACTAAACACTCTTTCGGAGTACACACTGGAGGGGGGGCAACTCAGGTAAAATAGAGCCAGTTTGTACAGGGACCTCCAAATTGCTTCTTTTTCCTGCCAGTACAGGTACGGACTGTCTGACATGCCTACTTGGATGCTGTCACCGATGTAATCCTTTAACAGACAGACGCACGCTTGTCGCTGCTGCTTTGAGGATGCAAGTGCAGCTACAGCTCACACAATTCACAAAGACAGAAAAAAAAGAATATTTTTATTGTTTGTGGAACGCACTTTGAGGGTTACACCACCCTTTAACAGACAGACGCATGCTTGTCGCTGCTGCTTTGAGGATGCAAGTGCGGCTACAGCCCACACAATTCACAAAGACAGAAAAAAAAAGAAGAATATTTTTATTGTTTGTGTAGCACACTTTGAGGGTGTCACCACCCTTTAACAGACAGACGCACGCTTGTCGCTGCTGCTTTGAGGATGCAAGTGCGGCTACATCGCACACAAGTCACAAACACATTAAAAAAATTGTTTTTTATTTTTTGGAGCACTTTGAGAGTTACACCACCCTTTAACAGACAGACGCACGCTTGTCGCTGCTGCTTTGAGGATGCAAGTGCGGCTACAGCCCACACAATTCACAAAGACAGAAAAAAAAAGAACAATATTTTTATTGTTTGTGTAGCACACTTTGAGGGTGTCACCACCCTTCAACAGACAGACGCACGCTTGTCGCTGCTGCTTTAAGGATGCAGGTGCGGCTACAGCCCACACATTTCACAAAGACAGGAAAAAAAAGAACAATATTTTTATTGTTTGTGTAGCACACTTTGAGGGTGTCACCACCCTTTAACAGACAGATGCACGCTTGTTGCTGCTGCTTTGAGGATGCAAGTGCGGCTACAGCCCACACAATTCACAAAGACAGAAAAAAGAAGAAGAATATTTTTATTGTTTGTGGAGCGCACTTTGAGGGTTACACCATCCTTTAACAGACAGACGCACGCTTGTCGCTGCTGCTTTGAGGATGCAGGTGGAATCTAGACGGGATTTGGAACCGGGGACACACTACCTCCATCAATTGTCTAAATCCCACTGCACTAATGGCGGATACCGGACGCACGTCTAACACCAACATAGCAGTCAAGGCCTCAGTTATACGTCTTGCTTCAGGATGACTGCTGTCGTACTTCATCCTCATCGCTAGGGACTGTTGGAGGGTCAATTGTTTAGTAAAAGTAGTGATGTTCCTACTTCCTCTCTGGGATGATGAACAACTCCCAGCAGCAGCAACAGCACTAGGAGGAAGTGGTTCTTGATCTTTCCCTATTTTATTTTTATCGGAGAAAGTTTGGTCCTCCATTTATGTTATATTGATATATACGTGCGGCTAAAGCGCACACAAACACAGAAAATATTTTTTTATTTTTGCTGGAGAGTAGTGCACTTTGTGGGTTACACCACACTTTAAGAAATGAGCCAGCCGGCCCTTTACTTATGACACAGGCGCACGCTTGGCACTGCTCCTTTGTTGATGCACGTGCAGCCACAGCGCACACAATTCACAAACACAGAAAATAATTTTTTTTTTGGTTTGGACTGGAGTGTACTTTGGGGGTTACAGCACCCTTTAACGGTCAAGCCAGCCGGCCCTTTAATTATGACACAGGCGCACGCTTGGCACTACTTTGTTGATGCACGTGCGGCTACTGCGCACACAATTCACAAACACAGAAAATAGTTTTTTTTTTGGTTTGGACTGGAGTGTACTTTGGGGGTTACAGTACCCTTTAATGGTCAAGCCAGCCGGCCCTTTACTTATGACACAGGCGCACGCTTGGCACTACTTTGTTGATGCACGTACGGCTACTGCGCACACAATTCACAAACACAGAAAATATTAATTTTTTTTGGTTAGGACTGGAGTGTACTTTGGGGGTTACAGCACCCTTTAATGGTCAAGCCAGCCGGCCCTTTACTTATGACACAGGCGCACGCTTGGCACTACTTTGTTGATGCACGTGCGGCTACTGCGCACACAATTCACAAACACAGAAAATAATTTTTTTTTTGGTTTGGACTGGAGTGTACTTTGGGGGTTACAGCACCCTTTAACGGTCAAGCCAGCCAGCCCTTTACTTATGACACAGGCGCACGCTTGGCACTACTTTGTTGATGCACGTGCGGCTACTGCGCACACAATTCACAAACACAGAAAATATTTTTTTTTTGGTTTGGACTGGAGTGTACTTTGAGGGTTACAGCACCCTTTAATGGTCAAGCCAGCCGGCCCTTTACTTATGACACAGGCGCACGCTTGGCACTACTTTGTTGATGCACGTGCGGCTACTGCGCACACAATTCACAAACACAGAAAATAATTTTTTTTTTGGTTTGGACTGGAGTGTACTTTGGGGGTTACAGCACCCTTTAACGGTCAAGCCAGCCAGCCCTTTACTTATGACACAGGCGCACGCTTGGCACTACTTTGTTGATGCACGTGCGGCTACTGCGCACACAATTCACAAACACAGAAAATATTTTTTTTTTTGGTTTGGACTGGAGTGTACTTTGGGGGTTACAGCACCCTTTAACGGTCAAGCCAGCCAGCCCTTTACTTATGACACAGGCGCACGCTTGGCACTACTTTGTTGATGCACGTGCGGCTACTGCGCACACAATTCACAAACAGAAAATATAATTTTTTTGGTTTGGAGTGTACTTTGGGGGTTACAGCACCCTTTAACGGTCAAGCCAGCCGGCCCTTTACTTATGACACAGGCGCACTCTTGGCACTACTTTGTTGATGCACGTGCGGCTATTGCGCACACAATTCACAAACACAGTAAATAATTTTTTTTTTGGTTTGGACGGAGTGTACTTTGGGGGTTACAGCACCCTTTAACGGTCAAGCCAGCCGGCCCTTTACTTATGACACAGGCGCACGCTTGGCACTACTTTGTTGATGCACGTGCGGCTACTGCGCACACAATTCACAAACACAGAAAATATATATTTTTTTGGTTTGGAGTGTACTTTGGGGGTTACAGCACCCTTTAACGGGCAAGCCAGCTGGCCCTTTACTTATGACAAAGGCGCATGCTTGGCACTACTTTGTTGATGCACGTGCGGCTACTGCGCACACAATTCACAAACACACAAAAAATATTATTTTTTTAGCACTTGGGGGGAGCACCCCTGATGGACAGAGCACCCCCTGGACAACACTACAGCACCCCTTTAGGACTGGGACACTGCACAGGACTTTGGAGTGGACACAGCCCCTATGGAGAACTGACTGCACAACACAGTCCAGCCAGCCCCTATGGACTTTGAAGTAGTGGACACAGCCCCTTTTAACAACAGCAGCACAGCACAACACAGCCAGCCCCTATGGACTTTGAAGTAGTGGACAACAGCAGCACAGCACAGCACAGCACAACACTACTCTGCACTACACTACACTACACTACACAGCCCAGCCAGCCCTAACTCCCACCCTCCCTCTTCACTGTCCACAGCCGAGTGAGAAAATGGCACCGACGCAGGTACCTTATATAGGATCCAAAACCAGCGAGACTCGGAAGGCGGGATGATGACGTTTTGCCTCGATTTCAGATCCGAGTCAGGCGGGAAAAGTCGAGCCTGACTCGGATCGGCCTCGGATCGGGGAGGCTCGGGGGGGTTCGGATTTCAGAAATCCGAACCCGCTCACCCCTAATTTATATATATATATATATATATATATACAGTACATATATATATATATATATACTGTACTGTATGTGTATATATATATATATATATATATATATATATTAGGGGTGTGCACCGGCCACTTTTCGTGTTCTGTGTTTTGGTTTTGGATCTTGATCTTTCTTCATGTTTTGGATCTGGGTTTTGTGTTTTGGATCTGTATTTTTTTGAAAAAATGCATAAAAACAGCTAAAATCACAGAATTTGTGGGTTTTTCTGCTCCTATGCTATTACTAACCCCAATAACCTTAATTTCCACTCATTTCCAGTCTATTCTGAACACATCACACCTCACAATAGTGTTTTTATGTCCAAATGGTTGCACCGAGGTAGCTGGATGACTATGCTAAGCGACACGAGTGGGCGGCACAAACACGTGGCCCATCTAGGAGTGACACTGCAGCAGCAGACAGGATGGCTGTTTGAAAAACTAGGCCCCAAACAGTACATAATGCAAAGAAAAAAGAGAGGTGCAAGATGGAATTGTCCTTGGGCCCTCCCACCCGCCCTTATGTTGTATAAACAGGACATGCACACTTTAACAAACCAATCATTTCAGTGCCAGGGTCTGCCACACGACTGTGGCTGAAATGATTGGTTCGTTTGGGCCTCCACAAAACAAGCTGGCAATTAATCTGCCCCTGCACAAACTGGCTCTACAGAGGCAAGATGTCGTCCTCATCCTCCTCATCCACCGATTCCTCACCCTCTTCAGTGTGTACATCCTCATCCTCACAAAGTATTAACTAGTCCCCACTTGAATCCACCACCACAGGTCCCTCTGTACCTTCTGGAGGCTGGTCTCCCTGGAAGAGCTGATAATTCATTTTGATGAACATCATCTTCTCCACATTCTGTGGAAGCAACCTCCTACGCCTTTCGCTGACAAGGTTCCCGGCTGCACTAAACACTCTTTCGGAGTATATACTGGAGGGGGGCAACAAAGGTAAAATAGAGCCAGTTTGTACAGGGGCCTCCAAATTGCCTCTTTTTTCTGCCAGTACATGTACAGACTGTCTGACATGCCTACTTGGATGCTGTCACCGATGTAATCCTCCACTATTCTGTCAATGGTGACAGTATCATATGCAGTGACAGTAGACATGTCAGAAATTGTTGCCAGGTCCTTCTGTCTGGACCAGATGTCCAAACTTGGTCCTGCCTGCCCTGTATCACCGCCAGTGGGTTGCTTAGTATACCTAAGTTTTTTCCTGGCAGCCCCAGTTGCGGGAGAAAATGAAGAAGGAGCTGTTGACGTGTCACGTTCCGCTTCAGCTGACAGTGTCTTCACCAGCAGGTCTCTGCACCTCTGCAGGCTTGTGATGGCTGGAAAGAGAGACACCACATAGGCTTTAAACCTATGATCAAGCACGGTGGCCAAAATGTAGTGGTCTGCTTTCAACAGATTGACCACCCTGGAATCCTGGCAAAGCAAATGAAGGCTTCATCCACAAGTCCCACGTGGCAAGCTGAATCGCTCCGTCTTAGCTCCTCCTTCACTTTCTCCAGCTGCTTCTGCAAAAGCCTGATGAGGAGAATGACCTGACTCAAGCTGGCAGTGTCTGAACTGACTTCACGTGTGTCAAGTTTGAAGGGCTGGATAACCTTGCACAACATGGAAGTCATTCTCCACTGTGCTTGAGTCAAGTGCATACCCCCTCCTTGCCTATGTCATAAGTGGATGTATAGGCTTGAATGGCCTTTTGCTGCTCTTCCATACTCTGAAGCATATAGAGGGTTGAGTTCCACTGCGTCACAACCTCTTACTTCAGGTGATGGCGGGGCAGGTTCAAGAGTGTTTGCTGGTGCTCCAGTCTTCGGCACACAGTCGCTGAATGGCGAAAGTGGCCAGAAATTTTTCGGGCCACCCAAAGCATCTCCTGCACGCCCCTGTCGCTTTTCAGAAAATTCTGCACCATCGAATTTATTGTGTGAGCAAAACATGGGACGTGCTGGAATTTGCCCAGATGTAATGCCCGCACAATATTGGTGGCGTTGTCAGATATCACAAATCCACAAACACAGAAGAAAATGTTTTTTTGTTGTTGGAGTGCACTTTGGGGGTTACACCACCCTTTAACAGATGAGCCAGCTGGCCCTTTATTTATGACACAGGCGCACGCTTGGCGCTGCTCCTTTATTGATGGACGTGCGGCTACAGCGCACAATTCACAAACACAGAAAATAATATTTTTTTTTTGGAGTGCACTTTGGGGGTTACAGCACACTTTAACGGACAAGCCAGCTGGCACTTTACTTATGGGACACAGGCGCACGCTTGGCGCTGCTCCTTTGTTGATGCACGTGCAGCCACAGTGCACACAATTCACACAGAAAATAATTTTTTATTTTGTTTGGAGTGCACTTTGGGGGTTACACCACCCTTTAACAGATGAGCCAGCTGGCCCTTTACTTACGACACAGGCACACGCTTGGCGCTACTTTGTTGATGCATGTGCAGCTACTGCGCACACAATTCACAAACACACACAAAATTTATTTTTTATTTTTTTGGGAGTGCACTTTGGGGGTTACAGCACCCTTTAAAGGACAAGCCTGCCGGCCCTTTACTTATGGGACACAGGTGCATGCTTGGCGCTGCTCTTTTGTTGATGCACGTGCAGCCACAGTGCACACAATTCACAAACACAGAAATAATTTTTTTTTTTGGAGTGCACTTTGGATGTTACAGCACCCTTTAATGGACAAGCCAGCCGGCCCTTGATTTATGACACAGGCACATGCTTGGCGCTACTTTGTTGATGCACGTGCGGCTACTGCGCACACAATTCACAAACAGAAAAAAAAAATGAATTTCTTTTTGGAGTGCACTTTGGGGAAGCACCCCTGATGCACAGATCACCCCTGGACAACACTACAGCACCCCTTTAGGACTTTTGCCTTTATGAGACACTGCACAACACAGTCCTGCCATCCCCTATAGTCTTTGGAGTGGACACAGGGCCTGATTCAGAGCCGGACGCAAGTGGCCGTTCGCTCGTCCGCCATAAGAGCGGAAATATTAAAATTCAAACGCTCACTCGTAAGTTCGCTCGTAGCTAATTTTCCGCCCCATAGTCTCCCAACCCCTCCTGTAGTTAGCGACCGTTCAAAATAGCGACCGTCCGTCTCCTCTTTGGTTGCAGGGAACGCTCGCACAAGTCAATTCCGGAAGTGGCCCTGTCAGTTTTCGATTGCTTGCTATTTCATTCTTCAAACATACTTTAATTGTTTCATGGCAATCACTATATTAATTACCTTAATTGCTATTCACATGTTTTCAATCCAGTTTTTTTCACATTGTCAATAAACTTTATTCTTGTCAGTGTGTGTCATTTGTACCGCAGAATATGTACGGTTTCACCAATGGTATTGTTTTTCGAATGTAAAGGTTTTTTGGAATGATACTGTTGTGTTTATTTAAATTAGCTTATGCATGTCACTGCATCAAGCCTATCATAACTCACATTATATTTGTGAGGCTGTAGGTCACATGACTCATACAATAACCAATAGAATGGTTCCTGTTAATTTACAAAGTACATTAGCCAATCAAATTTTTTCTAGGGCCTTTATTAAAACTGTTTTGTGTAAAAAAAATCATTGCCATCATGAGAGCCTCCGCGTTTTGTAGGCGTGAGCTCCTGGTCCTCACAGAAGTGATGGACCAGAGAATCACCTATCATCCTCTCCCCATCACAAACCTCCGCAAGCGGATGGTGTACGCGGAGGTGCACCGCCGCTTGCGCTTCCTCGGCTATCGCTGAAATATCGGCCAACTTGAGCGCAGGTGGTCGGATTTGCGCTGCCGAACCCCACGCCTGCTTGCACGTTTGCGTCTCCAGATTCTGGAAAGTAAGTGTTTATGTGTTTGTATATCTTTTTTTTTTCTTTTTTGTGGCCCTACCTGCGTGTGCATGTTTCCAGTATAGCCCTGTTTGTGTTTTTTGGCCCTACCTGCGTGTGCATGTTTCCAGCATAGCCCTGTTTGTGTTTTGTGGCCCTACCTGCGTGTGCATGTTTCCAGTATAGCCCTATTTGTGTTTTTTGGCCCTACCTGTGTGTGCATGTTTCCAGTATAGCCCTGTTTGTGTTTTTTGGCCCTACCTGCATGTGCATGTTTCCAGTATAGCCCTGTTTGTGTTTTTTGGCCCTACCTGCGTGTGCATGTTTCCAGTATAGCCCTGTTTGTGTTTTGTGGCCCTACCTGCGTGTGCATGTTTCCAGTATAGCCCTGTTTGTGTTTTGTGGCCCTACCTGCGTGGGCATGTTTCCAGTATAGGCGTGTTTTTTTTTTCAGGTTTTTTTTTTTAAAAAGATAAACAAAAAAGCATTGTAATTAAATATGTTAGTCTCCATCATTTAGGGGCCGAGCGGAGAATGAGATGGCGCAGACGGGTGTCTCGACCCCTATCCCCCACTCCCACCCAAACATCCTCTGCCCACTCTTCTCCAAATTCCCCCTCCATCCCAGACCTTGCTGCCTGTCAGTCCCCTCCCTCTCCTCACCTTACCATCCCTCCAACTTCCCCCTCCCCTCAAAACCCCCCTCTCTTTTCCTCACCCTCCACTTCCTGACAAATTACACCTCCTCCTTCCCAGAGCCACTGGCCAACCTCTGAAGAGGAGGATTTCGGTGCCCCAGGGCCAGGCTCCATTTTATCTGGTATGTTTACATTTTAAACTATGGTTTTTTTATGTTTTTTGTCATTTGAGTTGATGTTTTCCTTTTGCCTGTGCAGTTCAAAATATTAAAGTAGTTCCAATGTTTTTGATATATATCTTTGTGAAACAATGTCAAGGATGTTTTATCCTTACACATATGTCACATGTCCAAACACTCACACTTGTGTCTTTCTTGTTAATGCTACCCACAAATGTTGTATTTTTTCCCCTTTATCGTTTTTTTTAGTTTTGTATTCTTTTTTTTGGGGGGGCCCTTATTTGTTTTGAATCTGTTCGTTTTGCATACCTTTCGTTTTGGGCCTGTTTCTGCTTTTTTTTTTTTAACGATAGTCTGAATTGTTAGATTTGTTTAAAAATATAAATGAAGGTGTAATTTTACTAATCCACACATTTTTTTTTACCCACAGAGGAGCAGAGGCGGAACGAGGCATTGTCTGCGGGCTTAATGGAGCTACGGGGCCATGTCGTAGCAATGCTGGTCTCCTTGGATCATATTTTGGCGAGCCTGCACCACTAATGTTTTTTACTTTGCAAAAACAGTTTGTTTAAAAATAAAGTTTATTTTGATTTATTTAAGTCTCATTCCTTGTGTGTAAATCTTAGATTGTTGAACCTTACATAAGTCTACTATTTTTCCCTGATTTTTAAAGTAATGTAAATTTGTTTGTTGAAAGCTCAAGTAAGTATGTAAGCTTGCACATTAAACACATAACAATACCAATAGGTTTGGAGAAGTAACCTCAAAATGTGATTATTTTTTGGTGTGGGTAATGTTAAAGTTAAAGCTACCTGCTTAGGCCTACAATTGCAAACATACTGATTCACCATAATACCTTTGGTGTTTGTTTAGAGCAACAAAGCAGGGTACTAAACTTTTCCAAATAAGAAATTACAGTATTAGGCATTAAGCAACTTCGCATTTTTAGAAACAGGTTACACTTGGTTGTAATTTACGATGGAAATGGTTGGTTAACGTAAAATTTAATTTTAATGCACACAAATAATAAACACCAAGTGAATACACACAATAAGTTCAAAAATTCAAAACACACACACACAAGTCAAAACACACCAAAACCCCCCAAAAAACACAATCAGGAACTGTTTGAAGTAGCATGCCGACATGAATCCACAAATGAGGAGAAGAAATCATTGTTCCCGAAGTTATATCCAATGTGTCCACATAAAGTCATTTGTGTTGATCAGGTAGTAGGCATGGATTTTTAGGGTCATTTGAGGGATTTAAAAAAAAAAAAAAAACAGTTAAAAGTGTACATTAAAATATTAAATGTCTACATTGTGGCAATTTTAAACATTATGAGGAAATAATTACCTAAAAAATCTGGCCACAACTTCATCGTGTATGGCCCCCCACATACTGACCTCCGACCATCCTCGGGGGGCCTGTCCTCAGGCAAGGCATCCTCTGGCTGCATTGGGACACCACTCCTTATGGCGATGTTGTGAAATATCCCACACAGGACCACAATTTTCAAAACTATAGCCGGCAAATACATGAGGTCGCCACCAGAGCGGTGGAGGCATCTGAATCGGCCTTTTAAAAGGCCAATACAGCGCTCCACCACCTGCCTGGTGGCTGTAAGTGCGGAATTATACTGACTTTGTGGCCCTGGTGTGGGAACCAAATAAGGAGTGAGCAGCCAGGGCGTGCAAGGGTAACCACTGTCTCCTGTGAAAATATAAAAAACAACATCAGGACCATTGTGTACCAAGCTTTGCATTGGTTTCAACAGAAGGTTTCAACTTACCCAGAAGCCACGCATCACCAGCTTGTAGGTTGTTTAATTTGTGCCAAATCCCTGATTGCCGGATGACAAAGGAATCATGTGCACTGCCTTGCTGGAGGCTGAAGTGGTATGTGAGTGCCACACACAACCCCTATTATGTGTGGGAAGCCAGCTATTTGGTAAAAATTAGCCTTCGCCACATTAAGGGAACCCATATCCAATGGCATTTTAATAAAATGATGGAGGTGTTTAAAAAGTGCCTCCATCACTGCCCTCAGGATCCTTGAAAAGGAGGATTGGGATATTCCAGCGACTATTCCCACAGTGGTTTGAAATGATCCTGAGGCAGAAAAATGTAACACCGACATTAATTGCGTAAGTGGTGGTATTGCTGTAGGACTGTCAATTTGCCGTTCAAGATCACTCTCTATTAATGAGAGAGTGTCTATGATGAGTTGTGGTGGAAGACGGTAGCGCCTTAACACCTCATCATCTGGCATTCCAAAAAGGGTGACACGTGTTCTATGTAGCTGGGGCCTTGCACGCTTACGAGGCATACGCCTGGGACAAAGTTGAGGTTGGTCGGGTTCTAGAACCATGGCCAATATAATATGACCAACATCAACCTGAAATGTTAAGCAAGGTAGTTATTGGTTTAGACTAGGGATGTGCAGGCTCGGTTCTCCTCGGTTCCGTTCGGGTTTTTTTACCGAATCTTATTGGCTATCCAAAACTCGTGACAGCTGAAACCCAATAAGATTCAGGAAAAAAACCCAAATGGAACCGAGTAGAACCGAGCATGCACATCCCTAGTTTAGACAAATGTGTTAAGAAAAATATACTTATCTTTTCAAAGAAAACCAAAGATGCTTACAGGCCTGGGACGTGTCATGTGCAAATCAACCTACATTTCAAAATTAGAAATTTTTTTATAGATTAATTTAAAAAACTATGATTGAAAACAAATTTCGTATTCGAAAAAATAGAGAAGGGAGCACACATTAGTTCTCAAAATAGTACGTTACATTTAGTGGTAAGACATGATTTTACACAGAAAAATTCAATAAACATTAGTTCGCTAAATACTACGCTACTTTTACAGTTAAAACCACTAAAACATTAGTTCGCTAAATAGTACGCTACTTTTACAGTTAAATAAGGACACATTAGTTAGCTAAATACCACACTACTTTTACAGTTAAAACCACTAAAACATTAGTTCGCTAAATAGTATGCTACTTTTACAGTTAAATAAGGACACATTAGTTCGCTAAATACTACGCTACTTTTACAGTTAAAACCACTAAAACATTAGTTCATTAAATAGTACGCTACTTTTACAGTTAAATAAGGACACATTAGTTCGCTAAGTAGTACGCTACTTTTACAGTTAAATAAGGGACACATTAGTTTGCTAAATAGTACGCTACATTTAGTGGTAAGACATGATTGTTCACAGATAAAAAAAAACATTACTTAGCGAAACATATGCTAAGACCAACACATCGAATTTGTAAATTCATGAAACCAAAAACACTTACCAAAAACAGACAAATATCCCAAAGTTATAAAACGTCACTGGGTCACTGCCAAAATAACTGTAAAAAAAAAAATATAAAAAAAAATGTAAACTATTTACTATTATTTTTACGGTGGTTTTTTAAATACTTACTCAAAAAATCAAATAAAAAAAGCCAAAAAATAATCAAAAATGCTAATGGAAAATAAAGAAGTAAGAAAAAAAGCAAAAAAATCCCAAAAAAACAAGTCCTCCTTCTACACAACAATCACCAACAATCCACTCCAACGCAAAACCTCCTACAATCATAACATGCCACCTCGACTCGAGTCACACCAAGCCATAAATAGGCTTTATTTTCCCGCTCAAATTAAGGACGGACAATAGGAGCACACAAGGAATGATGCGGCCGAATAATGCTGACGCATGTCTAAAAACGTCACTCAAGGCCAAAATCGGTCGGCTACATTGAGAAAAAACAATGAGTACAGAGCAGCAAAGTACTAGCCAACAGGCACTATGTAAGTGTTTTTATTTTTGATGGGAAAATGCGTATGTTTAACATTACATTTTAAAACATTTTACTTAAAATATTAATAATATCAATATCAATACACAAAAAAAATATATATATATTTGTTTTTGTGTGTGTGCATTAGCAACTTAGCTGGTCTATTATTGTTTGGTGACACTGCCGGCCAGACCGCAGTTTATCGTCCAGGTATTGTGATATTATAATTCATAGTGCAGTGTGTTATTCTTATTCTTATATAATTAATCTTGTGACAGTGTAAGTGGTAGCGCAGTGTGTTTATTCTTACTCATAAATAATTAATCTTGTGACACTGTAAGTGGTAGCGTAGTATAATATTCAAATTTTCACTTCTTTCCTCAATTATAGATAAATGATTAGTCTACATGCCGACTACAAGACCACAACAAAGTGCCAAATAACATGCACTATATTATATAAAACATAATGACATCACTATAAGTGGCAGAGCAGTGTGTTACTCTTATTCATAAATAATTAATCTTGTGACACTGTAAGTGGTAGCACAGTGTGTTATTTTTATTCATAAATAATTAATCTTGTGACACTAAGTGTTAGCACAGTGTGTTATTCTCATTCATAAATAATCCTGTGATACTATGTTAGCGCAGTGTGTTATTATTATTCATAAATAATTAATCTTGTGACACTAAGTGTCAGCGCAGTGAATTATCCTTATTCAAAAATAATTAATCTTGTGACACTGTAAATTGTAGCGCAGTGTGTTATTTTTATTCATAAACAATTAATCTTGTGACACTAAGTGCTAGCACAGTGTGATATTCTTACTCAGAAATAATTGATCTTGTGACACTATGTCGTAGCGCAGTCTGTTATTCTTAAATACTTAATCCTGTTACACTAAATGTTAGAGCAATGTGTTATTCTTATTCATAAATAATTAATCTTGTGACAATGTAAGTTGTAGCGCAGTGTGTTATTCCTATTTATAAATAATTAATCTTGTGACACTAAGTGGTAGTGCAGTGATTTATTCTTATTCATAAATTAATTATCTGGTGACACTAAATGTCAGCGCATTGTGTTATGCGTATTCATAAATAATTAATCTTGTGATGATGTCAGTGGTAGCGCAGTGTTACTTTTATTCCTAAATAATTATTATTGTCACACTGTAAGTGGTAGCACTGTGTTATTCATAAATAATTAATCTTGTGACATTAAGTGGTAGCTCAGTGTGTAATTCTTATTCATAAATAATTATTCTTGTGACACTGTTAGTGGTAGCACAGTGTGTTATTCTTATTCATAAATAATCTTGTGACACTAAGTGTTAGCGCAGTGTGTTATTCTTATGCATAAATAGTTAATCTTGTGACACTGTAAGTGGTAGCACAGTGTTATTCATAAATAATTAATCTTGTGACATTAAGTGGTAGCGCAGTGTGTAATTCTTATTCATAAATAATTATTCTTGTGATACTGTTAGTGGTAGCACAGTGTGTTATTCTTATTCATAAATAATTAATCTTGTGACACTTATAAGGGTATTCAATATGGGAGCGAAAACATCGTTTTTACGTTAATATCACACCTATGACGTCATTTTCGCAGGATTTACTTTTACACCGTATTCAATTTCAAAGACTTATCGCAGGTTCGAAAAGTCTTTGATAAAAAACGGGGATAACTTTTCACCATTGAATAGGTGTCGAAAAAAGTGCAGAATTGGGGTTTAGGGGTGCAGGCTTAAAAAAAATAGCCTGCACCCCTGGGAATGACATTTAAAAAAAAACTGTAAAAAAAAACTTTAAAAAAAATAGGGACACCCCAAAATATTAATTTAAAAAATGGGGTGAAAAAAAAAAATGGGAAAAAATTGTTTACCAATAGGGAAATAGGTTCAGGGCTATTCTGCAAGTATGCGGCAGGTGTTTTCTAGAATAGATTTATAACGGCAGGTGCACAATTGCAGAATTTTTAAAAACTTACTTTAGGGACTTAAAAATATGCTAGTACCGATTTTCATGTACCCCAAATTTGATGGGACCACTTCTGCATCACTTCTTCAATGTCAGGAAACAACACCTGCTGCGGCTATTTAAATCCCCTACTTTCATTTAAAGGCTAAAACGGGGGTACCCATAGTGATCCCCCATGTTTTTACAACTTCAGGGGGGTCCTACAATTTTTTTAAGGAAAAATGTGTAACTTTACGCAAATCCAACTTCGCAGGCTCCCGTTTTCGTTAATTTCATATTGAATACGGGGATAAGCGGGCGCGCGCCCGATACTTTAATGCAGGTAAAATCTCTGATATGAAACGTAAACTTCGACAGCGAAGTTTACGTTTCATATTTAATTCCCCTCTAAGTGTTAGCGCAGGGTGTTATTCTTATTCATAAATATTTATTCTTGTGATACTAAGTGGTAACGCAGTGTATTATTTTTATTCAGAAATAATTAATCTTGTGACACTAAGTGCTAGCGCAGTGTGATAGTCTTACTCATAATTAATTAATCTTGTTACACTAAGTGTTAGCGAATTGTGTTATTCTTTTTCATAAAAAATTATTATTGTGACATTGAGTGGTAGTACAGTGTGTTATTCTTATTCACAAATAATTAATCTTGTGACATTGTAAGTGGTAGCGCAGTATGTTATTTTTATTCCACATGCCGACAACAAGACCACAACAAAGTGCCAAATTACATGCGCTATATTATATAAAACATTATGTCATCACTCTAAGCAGCAGCACAGTGTGTTATTCATATTCATAAATAATTAATCTTGTGACACTAAGTGGTAGCGCATTGTGTTATTCTTATTCATAAGTAATCTTGTGACATCAACTGTTAGTGCAGTCTGTTATTCTTATTCATAAATAATTAATCTTGTGACACTGTAAGTGGTAGCGAAGTATGTTATTTTTTTTCATAAATAATCTTGTGACACTAAGTGTTAGTTATAAACAATCTTTTATTTATATAGACACCATATACCAATGCGTCTAGTGATATGGATGGCTATTTTAGACTCTTATATGTCTCCTTTCTGGTAGTAGGAGTATGATGGTAAAATAATCTAATAAAAATTATATATGATGATTAAGTCCTATATGGAAGGATCAAGGTATGTATGGGTGGCAGGTGTGCCCTTGAGGGGGTTACCTTTCCGTAAATATATACGGTACCCTTATGTTATAATATCAGCTCAGTATTTGTCCATACCGACTAGTAGCCAAGAAAAAGTCAGCCAATAGGACTGATCCCAAGTGGGTAAATAATGTCCGGGTGGTAGGTGTGCCCTTTGAGGGGGCTACCTTCCCGTAAATATATACGGTACCCTATGTCTAAAAAGACAAGTATGTGTATGTCCCTTTGGCTACTTGCAATGTGCTAGGGAAGTGAGGGTAACCTTATGTAGAAAGGTACCTCTCCGTATGTGGATATCCACGTACGTGTCCCTGCACTGTCTGAAGCAATGTCCCGGTGATAGAGTAAGCCGTGCAAAGTGTGACTGCAGCGTCCCGCTAGCGGGGCTTACCGGTCGGCGTCTTCACTGAATGTCACGTGTTGCACTGTCCATGCGGTGTGTGGAGGAGGGGAGCAGTGCGGTATGATTTCAATTGCCGCAGTCAGTCCAGCCGGACCACTCGCTCAACCCTCTGCTTCTAATGCACGCTGCTCTGTAGTATGGCAGAGGAGGGTGCTGTTTCCTGCTGTTTCCTGTTAGGAGGATAAGGAGTAGCAGCGTGAGGCTGTGCACAAGGCTCTCTGCTTCCTTAGTCATGTGTGTGGAAAACTGGGCGCCGACGCGTTTCGGCCAATCAGGCCTTCTTCAAGGATGGGTGTGTTCTGATGCTGGCTGGTTAATATGTTATCAGGCAGCCAATCATCTATGAGGTGGGACTCCCTTAATAATAGGTCTGATGACTCAATCGTCTGTGTAAAAGCATCTTTGGGCTGTTGTTCTAACTTTATAAAAATATATAGTAGAAATCTGATATAAATGGTTAAGCAGTCGCTCAATATAGATCACATAAAGAAAAAGAAAAAGAAAAATTGAATATATAGACATGCAAGTGTGAAGATTGAGGAGTCCACAACATACTATTTTAAAGTTGTGGTGTGTCAGACTTTTTCTTTTTTATGGTACTGTGTCCAGTCTCTGAATTTGTCAGATTGTGTTATGCAAGGATAAAAAAGGGGGGGGGGAAGGGGAAAAGGAACTACTCTCTCTATGAATTCAGATATATTAATCTTCAACATATATATCCTACACATTATCTATGAATCACTAATCCATAAATCTAAATTCCTATCTTTAATCCATTTCTGATGTACATGAGCACTCAAAGTTAGGTAAATTGAATGATTCATTTAAAAGGAAGAGAATCCTTATATGTTGGTGTTAATTAATTAATTAATTAATATTCTGTTATTGAATTCAATATTCAAACCTTTGGGGGTCTCCAGTACCAAGCAGCCCCCTAAAACAATAAACATCTTGTTGAGCGCTGTTCACATTTTCCATTTCTAAACATATTATTTAGTCCATAGTGAATCAGCAGCACTTAAAATAATCCACTACAGACCATCACATATGGTGATTTTAGATGTTAGGCACAATAGGTTAGATAGGGCAGCCACAGAATTAAGATTTCTAGAAAGTGACACTCTAACAACTTCAATTAGTCACACATGACTAAGGAAGCAGAGAGCCTTGTAAACAGCCTCACGCTGCAACTCCTTATCCTCCTAACAGGAAACAGCAGGAAACAGCACCCTCCTCTGCCATATTACAGAGCAGCGTGCATTAGAAGCAGAGGGTTGAGCGAGTGGTCCGGCTGGACTGACTGCGGCAATTGAAATCATACCGCACTGCTCCCCTCCTCCACACACCGCATGGACAGTGCAACACGTGACATTCAGTGAAGACGCCGACCGGTAAGCCCCGCTAGCGGGACGCTGCAGTCACACTTTGCACGGCTTACTCTATCTCCGGGACATTGCTTCAGACAGTGCAGGGACACGTACGTGCATATCCACATACGAAGAGGTACCTTTCTACATAAGGTTACCCTCACTTCCCTAGCACATTGCAAGTAGCCAAAGTGACATACACATACTTGTCTTTTTAGACACAGGGTACCGTATATATTTACGGGAAGGTAACCCCCTCAAAGGGCACACCTACCACCCGGACATTATTTACCCACTTGGGATCAGTCCTATTGGCTGACTTTTTCTTGGCTACTAGTCGGTATGGACAAATACTGAGCTGATATTATAACATAAGGGTACCGTATATATTTACGGAAAGGTAACCCCCTCAAAGGGCACACCTGCCACCCAGACATACCTTGATCCTTCCATATAGGACTTAATCATCATATATAATTTTTATTAGATTATTTTACCATCATACTCCTACTACCAGAAAGGAGACATATAAGAGTCTAAAATAGCCATCCATATCACTAGACGCATTGGTATATGGTGTCTATATAAATAAAAGATTGTTTATAACATTCATTAGATCTGTTGTCATCTCCACATTTTTTACCTTAGCTACATTTTCTATAATATGATATATAGACAAGGTGAGCGCATGGTACAAACTCTATTTTTATCAGTATAATTTTGTTGGAGACAGGACATCTCCAGTACCAAGCAGCCCCCTAAAACAATAAACATCTTGTTGAGCGCTGTTCACATTTTCCATTTCTAAACATATTATTTAGTCCATAGTGAATCAGCAGCACTTAAGATAATCCACTACAGACCAACACATATGGGGATTTTAGATGTTAGGCACAATAGGTTAGATAGGGCAGCCACAGAATTAAGATTTCTAAAAAGTGACACTCTAACAACTTCAATTAGTCTGCATGACACATTTAGTCATTTAGAAAAATTACTCCATAAAGAGACACGGATATGGTGGGACAAATATATACTCAATTGGTATGCTTCCAGGGACATTATCCCAAAAGGCCTGAGCATTAAAAAGGCTCCCACCCACCACACAGAAGATCTAAAATTTATGACACAGTGGAACAAAATTCTACATAATTGTTCAATTGAATTAATCAGATTGATTAATAGAAAACATGAGGAAGACCTACTCACTCTGGCTAGGGAAATACAAATCACAAATGAACAGTTAGATCCATTTAGAAAGACCACAGAATATACAGAAGTTGAATCCATTACTCAGATGAGATTAACTACTAAAGAAAATACATTGATACAAATGAAAATTAATAAAATTGTCAGGGATAAATTCAAGACTAGAGATATAAGACACTCTCATAAAACCCCCAAAAAGCGACAATTCGTTCATAAAAATCAGAAGATTACAAAACAATGCGTTAAGCATTCACCTCCCAAATATAAAGACACTGGATTAACGTATCAAGAATATATGACACGGGTACATCAAAATAAAAACAAAAACAAACCATCCCAAATACTCCATAGTGTAACATTTAAATCCACATCAGATGTAGATGAGGACCAGTCGGCTACATCCTCAGATTCGTCATTCTCTATTTATGATATAGATGATGAGTCTGCATTCAACGAATTGACCAAACTATCATGGGATGGTAGCTGGGTCAACACACAAAGAGGAGAGAGACTGAGAAACACGGCTGAAGCAACAGACGTACATAATACCATAACAGACAAAATCAATCTATGTGAACAAGATACATTAAGTCTTGATATAGATACAAAGACAGAAGAAGTCACAATACTAAACATAGAATCAACTACTAATAAACCATGGGGGGACAGTTTTTTAGACTTGGAGGCAGGCGCTCATGCCTGCAGCCCACTAACCATAAATGCACCAAAAATCAAGAGGAAAAATATAGAGTCAGACGAGGATGTAGGGGGGGAAAACACTCCAAAAAAGCTAAAAACAAAGACATAATACCAAAGGTTATGAATGACCACGATCAAAAAGAGTCCTTGTGTATTTTTAATTTGAGTAACACCAAAGTGACAACACAACATGAACAAGTCCTATCAAAAGGATTAAAATTTGCACCGACACGTGCACCTAATAAATTTGAAATATATTGTGATCTACAGGCATTTTTGAGGAAATTAACACTCAAAAAAATATTTTATGAATAACCCAATAATAAAAAATCATTCAGAAACAGGAAAATTTAAACACACCAATCTCAAACCTAAATCAGATTTTTTCCCAAGCCATTTGAAAAATCATTACATCAAAACTTTTGAGGCTTTGGTTATCAAAGACCTCGAACAAATACAACCTGAAATTACTAAGTATAGGAGGACACAACAGCAGGGGCCATCACAAAATATTACTAAAAAAGAGAGACTAGCGTTAACAGAACTAGAAAGGGATAAAAATATTGTGATTAAACCAGCGGACAAGGGGGGGGGGATTGTGATCCTTGATAAAAAGAATTATATTACAGAAGCCCACAATATTCTGAGGGATAATGATACATATCAGATACTCAAGGGAGATCCCATACATAAATACAAACAAGAACTAGACACCATACTCAAGCAGGGACTCCAGGACGGTATTCTCTCGAAACAAGAATTTCACTTTCTAAATAACCCACATCCGGTCACGCCTGTTTTTTACTTTCTCCCCAAGGTCCATAAAGATCCACTGAACCCACCCGGGCGTCCAATAGTTTCTGGCATTAAATCACTTATAGCGAATTTGGCACAGTATGCAGACACTTTTTTACAAAATATAGTCAAAGGATTACCTTCCTATATTAGGGATACCACAGATATAATCAATACTTTAGAGACAGTGGAGTGGCATTCAGATTACTGGTTAGTCACCAGTGACGTGTGCTCACTCTATTCGGTTATTAAACATACACAGGGCTTGGAAAGCACCAAATACTTTCTTGAAAAAGACCAACAATTAGAACAAGCACAGATAGAATTCATCATCAAGGCCATTGATTTCATATTGCATCATAATTACCTGTGGTTTGAGGATACATTCTATCTTCAGACCACGGGTACCGCCATGGGATCAAAGGTTGCCCCGAGCTATGCCAACCTGTTCATGGGCAAGTGGGAGGAGGAGCGCATATGGGGGGGGCATGGCTTTGGGGCAAATTTGATCCTATGGCGGAGATATATAGACGACATCATTTTTATATGGAACGGCACCAAAGCAACTCTTGATGCCTTTTTAGAACATGTTAATGATAATGACCGTAATCTCAGTTTTACCACACAGATGAGCAGAGATAGAGTTGTCTTCCTGGACCTAGAGATTTACATTGATAACAATAGACTACATACTCGGACGTATAAAAAGAACGTGGACGTGAATAGTTATATTCTATCCACTAGTGGCCACTATAAGAGCTGGCTAGATAACATACCTAGGGGACAATTTAGGAGAATACAGAGAAACTGCTCCAAGATTGAGGATTATCAGGAACAAGGACATGAATTAAGTACACAACTCACTAATAAACTTTATGACCCTAAATTAATACAACAGGCATTTTTAGAGGCTGGACAATTGGATAGGAGAACAATTTTGAACACAAAAAATAATGATGAAACAATATCAGCATCCCAACAACAAGATGTCCAATTCATCACTCAATATAACAAATCGGGATATCACATTAAACAGATTCTAAAGAGACACTGGGACATCTTATTACAAGATGATGATCTGGATAAAGTCCTCAGCAGAGTACCTAAAGTTATCTACAGGAAAGCCCCAGATATCAAACAGAAATTGGTCAAAAATCATATTCCTCCAAAAACATTTGTACAAAAACAACTACCCTATATGTCACAAACAGGAGGTTTCCGCTACTGTGGAAAATGTACAGTGTGTAAAGTTACACACACCCGTATCAGTAAAAAATTGACACATTTCCACTCATCAACAATTGACAAGAACTTTAAAATTAGACAGAATATGTCATGTGAATCCCGGGGGGTGATTTACCTTTTAAGATGCGAATGTGGCCTCGAATATGTGGGTCGGACGATTAGACCTCTTAAAAATCGTATCTACAAGCATATCAGGAACATCAAAATTGGCTATGAGAATCATAGCGTGTCCAAACATTTCAAAGAAGCACATAATTCGGATCCTACCAATTTATTCTTCATGGCCATAGAACAACCGCAGGTCAATTGGAGGGGGGGAGATCATCTTAGAATTATAGATAAAATTGAAATGAAATGGGTTTTCATTTTACACACCATGACCCCCAAAGGTTTGAATATTGAATTCAATAACAGAATATTAATTAATTGATTAACACCAACATATAAGGATTCTCTTCCTTTTAAATGAATCATTCAATTTACCTAACTTTGAGTGCTCATGTACATCAGAAATGGATTAAAGATAGGAATTTAGATTTATGGATTAGTGATTCATAGATAATGTGTAGGATATATATGTTGAAGATTAATATATCTGAATTCATAGAGAGAGTAGTTCCTTTTCCCCTTCCCCCCCCCCCCTTTTTTATCCTTGCATAACACAATCTGACAAATTCAGAGACTGGACACAGTACCATAAAAAAGAAAAAGTCTGACACACCACAACTTTAAAATAGTATGTTGTGGACTCCTCAATCTTCACACTTGCATGTCTATATATTCAATTTTTCTTTTTCTTTTTCTTTATGTGATCTATATTGAGCGACTGCTTAACCATTTATATCAGATTTCTACTATATATTTTTATAAAGTTAGAACAACAGCCCAAAGATGCTTTTACACAGACAATTGAGTCATCAGACCTATTATTAAGGGAGTCCCACCTCATAGATGATTGGCTGCCTGATAACATATTAACCAGCCAGCATCAGAACACACCCATCCTTGAAGAAGGCCTGATTGGCCGAAACACGTCGACGGCCAGTTTTCCACACACATGACTAAGGAAGCAGAGAGCCTTGTGCACAGCCTCACGCTGCTACTCCTTATCCTCCTAACAGGAAACAGCAGGAAACAGCACCCTCCTCTGCCATACTACAGAGCAGCGTGCATTAGAAGCAGAGGGTTGAGCGAGTGGTCCGGCTGGACTGACTGCGGCAATTGAAATCATACCGCACTGCTCCCCTCCTCCACACACCGCATGGACAGTGCAACACGTGACATTCAGTGAAGACGCCGACCGGTAAGCCCCGCTAGCGGGACGCTGCAGTCACACTTTGCACGGCTTACTCTATCACCGGGACATTGCTTCAGACAGTGCAGGGACACGTACGTGGATATCCACATACGGAGAGGTACCTTTCTACATAAGGTTACCCTCACTTCCCTAGCACATTGCAAGTAGCCAAAGGGACATACACATACTTGTCTTTTTAGACATAGGGTACCGTATATATTTACGGGAAGGTAACCCCCTCAAAGGGCACACCTACCACCCGGACATTATTTACCCACTTGGGATCAGTCCTATTGGCTGACTTTTTCTTGGCTACTAGTCGGTATGGACAAATACTGAGCTGATATTATAACATAAGGGTACCGTATATATTTACGGAAAGGTAACCCCCTCAAAGGGCACACCTGCCACCCAGACATACCTTGATCCTTCCATATAGGACTTAATCATCATATATAATTTTTATTAGATTATTTTACCGTCATACTCCTACTACCAGAAAGGAGACATATAAGAGTCTAAAATAGCCATCCATATCACTAGACGCATTGGTATATGGTGTCTATATAAATAAAAGATTGTTTATAACATTCATTAGATCTGTTGTCATCTCCACATTTTTTACCTTAGCTACATTTTCTATAATATGATATATAGACAAGGTGAGCGCATGGTACAAACTCTATTTTTATCAGTATAATATTGTTGGAGACAGGACATCTCCAGTACCAAGCAGCCCCCTAAAACAATAAACATCTTGTTGAGCGCTGTTCACATTTTCCATTTCTAAACTAAGTGTTAGTGCAATGTGTTTTTCTTATTCATAAATAACTATTCTTGTGACACTGTAAGTGGTAGCACACTGTGTTATTCTTATTCATAAATAATTAATCGTGTGACACTGTAAGTGGTAGCACAGTTTATTATTAAACTTTTCACTTCTTTCCTTAATTATGAATAAATGATTAGCTTACCTGCGGACTACAAGACCACAAGAAAGTGCTACATAACATGCGTTATATTATATAAAACATAATGACATCACTATAAGCAGCAGCACAGTGTGTTATTCTTATTCACAAATAATTAATCTTGTGACACTAAGGGCCCTATTTATTAACATTATTTTTACAAAAATGAAGTGAAAAAGGGTGTTTTCACACCCTTTTCACATTATTTTAGTTTCACCTAAAGTTACTATAGGGCAATTGGAGTAGAATTCGTAAAATTCTACTCCAACCCCTAAGAATCACTTATTTTTAGTAAGCAGATCGCATTTCCCATAATTGTAAAGGGATATGTGATCCGACCAATGTTACTAAAAATAAATTGTAAAAAAATACCGGGGAGAGCCCTGTGATAATAACGCCACCTGGAGGTCGCATTACCCAGGGTCTCCCCCGGTTACCAGGCTCCTACTCTGCTCTAAATGGCAGAGCAGAGCCTGGAGCTGGTCCCAGTGATCAGCTGTGTGGTCTAAACAGACCACACACTGATACACTGCAAAAAAACAAAAGTTTAAAAAAAAATTCACTTACCTGACTCCAGGGACCGATGGTTGGGGCTCCGATGGAGACTCCCCTCCGGTCAGCTGGTCTCCCATGCTGCACTGTGGCCCGGTCATCAGGTGATCAGGTCCCAGTGCAGTATGGGATATCGGCTGACCGGAGGCATGGAAGACATCACCGGAGCACCAATGACTGCAGGTAAGTGCTATTAAGGGAGGGGGGGTCCATGATCATTGGGGGTGGGGCTTAGTGGCAGGGGTGGGGCTTAGCGCTGCAGGGGTAGCAGCAATGGTCAGTCGGCGCATGCGAAAATATCATGACTAGAGTGCGGGGGGGATTCGCAGGGACAGAGCTTTCTTGCAAGCTCTGTCCCTGCAAGGGATTTGTAGTAAATCCCTGTGATATTGCCTGAATTTGCAATGCGAATTCAAGGCCTGATTCAGACCCGGTCGCAAGCGCTGAGTGCTCGCAACCGGGTCGATGTTTGCCCACTGGGCATGCGCAAGACGGAGCCGGCTCCATTGTGCACATATACGAGACCCGGCTAACAACGGGTGCTCCGTCACTCTGGGTCTCGCACCAAAGGGGGCGAGCTGTCGATGGTGATTGACAGCTCACCCCGTTTGGTAGGCGTGGCCGGGGGGGTGGCTTCACAAACGGAGGCGTTCCCAAGCAAACACCTGCCATTTGTGGGCGGCCCCACTGACATCACCAGTGATGTCAGTGGAAGACTATTAGAGCCAGAAGCTCTCTGGGGCTTGCGGCCATGAGACCCTACCACAAGGGTCTCGTCGCAAGCCCGATTGTCGCAATGGTCTTGAACATTGCGACCATCAAACTGGCCGCTCACTATAGCTGTGGGTGGTCACCCACAGCTATGCGAGCGGCCAGGAGGCTGCTCCAAAAAAAAAAAAAAAAGCCCTGATTCAGAGCGTCCGCCTCTGAATCAGGGCCTCAGTTGGTAATATCACACTACAATCTGCATTACCAATGTGGATTGTAGTAAATAGAGCCCTAAATGTTAGCGCAGGGTGTTATTCTTACTCAAAAATAATTAGTCTTGTGATACTGTGTTAGCGCAATGTGTTATTCTTATTCATAAATAATTCATCTTGTGATACTAAGGGGTAGTGCAGTCTAATATTCAACTTTTCACTTATTTCCTCAATTATGAATAAATGATTAGTCTACACGCCGACTACAAAACCACAACAAAGTGCTACATAACATGTGTTATATTATATAAAACATAATGACATCACTATAAGCGGCAGCGCAGTGTGTTATTCTTATTCATAAATAATTAATCTTGTGACACTAAGTGTTATTCTTATTCATAAATAATTAATCTTCTCACACTGTCAGTGGTAGAACAGTGTGTTATTCTTAGTCATAAATAATTAATCTTGTGACACTGTAAGTGGTAACACAGTGTGTAAATCTTATTCATAAATAATTAATCTTTGACACTAATGCTGGGCACTATACAATTTACTGTCAGATATCTGTCCAATCTGCCTGGTTGGAATGAAAACCTAATAATGTATGGGAGCCTACGACAGTCGATCATATGGTTTTAAGCACTGAAAAAAGGACAAAAAAATTGTTCAAATTGGTTAAAATTTTGAGTTTTAGCCAATTTGCCTGAACAACCATTTTTGGCTATTTTCCAGTGTTTGTGAGCAAATGGACGATTGTCATCAGCTGCGATACATTACCAGGTTTTCATTTCAACCAGCCATATTGGACAGATATCTGACAGAATATTGTATAGTGGATGCCCAGCTTTAGTGTTAGAGCAGTGTGTTATTCTTATCCATAAATATTTACTCTTGTGACACTGTAAGTGGTAGCGCAGCCTAATATTCAACTTTTCACTTCTATGCTCAATTGTGAATAAATGATTAGTCTACATGCCGACTACAAGACTACAAAAAAGTGCCAAATAACATTCGCTATATTATATAAATCATAATGACATCACTCTAAGCAGCTGCGCAGTGTGTTTTTCTTATTCCTAAATATTTTTTCTTGTGACACTGTAAGTGGTGGCACAGTGTGTTATTTTTATTCATAAATAATTAATCTTGTGAGATTTAGTATTAGCGCAGTGTGTTATGCTCATTCCTAATTAACTAAACTTGTGACACTAAGTTGTAGCACAGTGTTATTTTTATTCATAAATAATTATTGTTGTGACACTAAGTGTTAGCAGTGTGTTATTCTTAGTCAAAATTATTAATTTTGTGATACTGTAAGTGGTAGCACAGTGTGTTATTCTTATTTATAAATAATTAATCTTGAGACACTGTAAGTAGTAGCACAGTATATTATTCTTATTCATAAATAATTAATCTTGTGACACTAAATGTTAGCACAGTGAGCTATTCTTATCCATAAACAATTAATCTTGTCATACTGTAAGTGATAGCACAGTCTAATATTCAACTTTTCACTTCTATCCTAAATTATGAATAAATGATTAGTCTACACGCCGACTACAAGACCACAACAAAGTGCCAAATATCATGCACTATATTATATAAAACATAATGAAATCATTCTAATCAGCAGCACAGTGTGTTTTTTTCATTCATAAATAATTAATCTTGTGAGACTGTCAGTGGTAGCACAGTCTGTTATTCTTATTCATAAATAATTAATCTTGTGATACTAAGTATTAGCGCAGTATTATTCTTATTCATAAATAATCTTGTGACACTGTAAGTAGTAGCACAGTGTGTTATTTTCATTCATAAAAAAATCATTTTGTGACACTGTCAATTGTAGCACAGTGTGTTTTTTCTTATTCATAAATAATTAATCTTGTGACACTATGTGTTAGCACAGTGTTATTCTTTTTCATAAATAATTAATCTTTTGACACTAAGTGATAGTGCAGATTGTTCTTATTCATAAATAATTAATCTTGTGACACTGTAAGTGGTAGCGCAGTGTGTTATTCTTATTCATAAATAATTAATCTTGTGACACTGTGTCAGCGCAGAGTTGTATTCTTTTTCACAAATAATTAATCTTGTGACACTGTAAGTGGTAGTGCAATGTGTTTTTCTTATTCATAAATATTTATTCTCGTGACACTAAGTGGTAGCACACTGTGTTATTATTACTCATAAATAATCAGTCTTGTGACACTAAGTGTTAGCGCAGTGTGTTATTCTTACTCATACATAATTATTCTTATGACACTGTAAGTGGTAGAACAGTGTGTTATTCTTAGTCATAAATGATTAATCTTGTGATACTGTAAGTGGTAGCGCAGTGTGTTATTCTTATTCATAAATAATTAATCTTGTGACACTGTGTCAGCGCAGAGTTGTATTCTTTTTCACAAATAATTAATCTTGTGACACTGTAAGTGGTAGTGCAATGTGTTTTTCTTATTCATAAATATTTATTCTCGTGACACTAAGTGGTAGCACACTGTGTTATTATTATTCATAAATAATCAGTCTTGTGACACTAAGTGTTAGCGCAGTGTGTTATTCTTACTCATACATAATTATTCTTATGACACTGTAAGTGGTAGAACAGTGTGTTATTCTTAGTCATAAATGATTAATCTTGTGATACTGTAAGTGGTAGCGCAGTTTGTTCATATTCATAAATAATTAATCTTGTACCACTGTAAGTAGTAGTGCAGTATGTTATTCTTATTCATAAATATAATATTGTGACACTAAGCATTAGCACAGTGCGTTATTTTTATTCATAAATAATTAATCTTATGACACTGTAAGTGGTAGCGCAGTGAGTCATTCTTATCCATAAATAATTAATCTTGTGATACTGTAAGTGGTAGCGCAGTCTAATATTCAACTTTTCACTTCTATCCTAAATTCTGAATGAATGATTAGTCTACACACCGAGTACAAGACCACAACAAAGTGCCAAATAACATGCGATATATTATATAAAACATAATGACATCACTCAAAGCAGCAGCGTATGTGTTATTCTTATTCATAAATAATTATTTTTGTGACACTATAATTGGTAGCACACTGTGTTATTCTTATTCATAAATAATTAATCTAATGACACTGAGTGTCAGCGCAGTGTGTTATTCTTATTCATAAATAATTATTCTTACGACACTGTAAGTAATAGCGCAGTTTGTTATTCTTTTTCATAAATAATTAATCCTATGACACTAAGTATTAGTGCAGTGTGTTATTCTTATTCCTAAATAATTAATCTTGTGACTGTTTCAAGTCCAGTCCAGAACTTGTCTCCTGCCAGTATTCCTCCTGCTCCTGACCATGCTTCTAGGTTGCCGGTTGCTAGGAGACCCAGACGTCAGAGGATTTCACATGTTACCTCCTAGTGTTGCCTGATTGGCAGCTGATCCTATTTGAACTTCCTGGACTGTCGCCGCCCTGTCAGCTATAGAGTTTTCATATGGAACTTTTGGTTATGCAAGCTGCTCTCTGTGCATCCAGACTTCCAGCTATATTTTCTACATGCTGCGTATATTCTGCTTACCGGCTTTCAAGTACCCTGGGTCCAAGCAACGCTGTCTCCAGGGCCCTCCAGGCCATACAGTTATCCTGATTCTATACCACGTTTCAAGTAATGCTGTCTGCGGGCCCCTCCAGGCCATACAACTATCCTGCTTCTATACCACGGTTCAAGCATCGCTGCCTACTGAGCCCTCCAGGCCATACAGCTATCCTGCTTCTATACCACGGTTTAAGCATCGCTGTCTACAGAGCCCTCCAGGCCATACAGCTATTCTGCTTCTATACCATGGTTCAAGCATAGCTGTCTGCTGAGCCGTCCAGGCCATACAGCTATCCTGCTTCTACACCACGTTTCTAGCTACGCTGTCTACTAGGCCCTTCAGGCCATACAGCAATCCTGCTTCAACACCACGTTTCAAGCACCGCTGTCTACTAGGCCTTTCAGGCCATACAGCAATCCTGCTTCAACACCACGTTTCAAGCACCACTGTCTACTAGGCCCTCCAGGCCATACAGCAATCCTGCTTCAACACCACGTTTCAAGCACCACTGTCTACTAGGCCCTCCTGGCCATACAGCAATCCTGCTTCTACACCAGGTTTCAAGCATCGCTGTCTGCTAGACCCTCCAGGCCATCCAGCAATCCTGCTTCTTCACCACGTTTCAAGCATTGCTGTCTACTAGGCCTCCTGGCCATTTAACAACTTTAGTTTGGACTGTAAACCTACAGTATATTCTATTGACTGTTCTATGGTTTCAGCTCCTTATTGCACCATTGACATGTTGTGTTTTCACTGGTCCATCATATCATTTATTTAGTAAACTGCCATGATTTAACTATACTTCTTGTGTTTGTTCTTTGATGTGCCACGTATCTCCAACACCTCCATCTCGGTCCAAGCAATTGCTAGAGGATCGTAACAGTGACACTGTAAGTAGTAGCGCAGTGTTATTTTTATTCATAAATATTTATTCTTGTGACACTAAGTATTAGCAGAGTGTTTTATTCTTAGTCATAAATAATTAATCTTCTGACACTAATTAGTAGCGCAGTGTTATTCTTATTCATAAATTAATCTTGTGACACTGTGTTAGCGCAGTGTGTTATTCTTATTCATAAATAATTATTCTGGTGACACTGTGGGGCTATTCATCAACACTAAAATAAAGTTTTTAAGGACATTTTCCTTAAATAACGTTATTTTGGTATTCATGTAGCCACTTAGCACAGGAGATATCACAGATATCTCCTTGCTAAGTTCCCCTGCGTTAATTTCCACACTCCCCATACATTAGTATGGGGATGTGGAAATTGTGGTATTCATCAAATTCCGAAAATTATCAATTTTCGGAAATTGATGCAGTTACTATTCGCCACTGTGAGGTGGCAAATAGCAGGTGAAACTTACCTGTATCCGTGTGTGCAGGTCCCCCGACGAAGTCCCTCCGGTGCTCTGCTCCGTCCTCAGGCTCCGGAGGCTGGTCGGACATGCGTGCTCCCCAGCAGAGCACAAGAAAGTTTAAACAAAAAAAAAAATTTTTTTTTCCTCTAATCTGTCATGTGGTCTGCTGGGAAACCACATGACAGACCAGCAGGACAGAGCGTGGACAGGTAAGTCGGGGGGAGGGAGGTGAGGGGAGGGGGGTGGGGGGGGGTGTGGGTGGGCCGGGGGGGGGGATACACAAACTTACTGCATCTGTAGGCAGTTCTGCGCATGTGCTGGTTTTACAGATGTAACAGCGCATGCGCAGCACTGTTTCCAGATGCGATAAGGTAGTGTAGGCAGGGAAAAGTATCTATTTCCCAAAAAGCTGTCATCACAAAAATTACAGCTTTTCGGAATAGATACTTATGGAGAGGTGGAATGATGAATTCCACCTATAATTAGCTAGAACTCCATGAGAGTTCTAAAGCTAATTATCTCCAGAGAATTTTTAGGTTTAATGAATAGGCCCCTGTAAGTGCTAGTTCAGTCTAATATTCAACTTTTCATTTCTTTCCTTTCTTTCATTATATAAAACATAATGACATCACTCTAAGCAGCAGCGCAATGTGTTATTCTTATTCATAAATAATTAATCTTGTGACACTAAGTGGTAAATATGCTAAGATTTGAGTTTTGGTGGGTTTGCATTCTCACACAAGTTTAGTCTGTGTTTCCACCACACAAATTTACTAGGGGCAAACACAAGTGAACTCGCACTAAACAGACATAAAAACTCGCATGAGTTTTCAAAACTCAACGAAATACACCATCGTCAAAACTCATAAGTACTTCCCATAGAAAGTAATACAACTCGCAAATTTACCAAGATTCGAGTTTTGAAACTCGCACTGGAAATTCTCAAACTCACACCAAAACAGACTTTTCAAATAGACGACCTCCTAAGGTGAGTGTTTTGCGTGAGTTTGGATGTGTTTGCAACTCTTCACATGTGTTTCTTCAACTAGTAATCACTGGCCACAGATTGATGATGCATATAAAAGGCTCACAAAGTGCTGCCTTTCTTTGTGTGCAGCAGAAATAGCAGAGTTTAGTTCCACTGCTTGCAACTTCATGTGGCTGGGATTTCAGAGGCTCTACTAGCAGGCTGAAAACAGCCAGGAGCATGAAACTGAGCAGGCTTAGGAAGTAATGAGGGTACCAGAAAGGCTGCGCAGGCCAAGTTTTTTTAGGAGGCGTTTGAACCTGAACACATTGGCTGATGTCGAGGTCATACACATGTTCCGGCTGAATCATAACAGCATATTCCATCTATATGACTGTGTCAAACAGGACCCAGACCCTGACACAGCACGTTCATACTCTGTGTCAGGCCTGCATAAGCTTCTGGCTGTGCTGCACTTTTGGCTCCTGGGAATTTTCAGTCCGACACGGGTAGAGTTCTCGGTCTATCCCAGTCCACATTTTCAAGATACATCAAACAGGTACTGGTGACATTCCAACCACTAATTGATTCCTGCATCTGCTTCCCTAGCCATGACAGTGGCATGCAGTCATGGTAGCTTTTTATAACATGGCAGGCATGCCAAATGTCTTGGGTGCTATTGACTGCACACACATTGAGCTGAGACCACCTAGAGGGCATGCGCACACACATTGAGCTGAGACCACCTAGAGGGCATGCGTTCATTTACCTCAATAGGCATCATGCACATTCCACAAATGTGCAGGTGGTTTGTGATGCAAAAATGAAAATCGTGAGTGTTGTAGTCCGCTACTCTGGCTTATGTCATGAAGCCTTCATCCTTAGGCAATCATCCTTTCATGCACGTTTTGAGGCCGGACAAATGCCGGAGGGATGGTTGCTGGGTCAGTAAATTTGTCAGTGTCACTTTTCTGTTGATGTCTGTTTTTTGTTTTTATTGTTTTTTTTACTCTGTTTCCGGATTTTCCTGCTGAGCAGAATTATAATGGTGCACATAAGTCCACTCGATCTGTGATAGAGCATACATTTGGCCTGCTAAAATGTTGTTTCAGATGTCTTGATAAATCAGGTGGCCTTTTGTTATAATCTTGTTTAAAAGTGTTGGATATTGTGCTCAGCTGCTGTCTTCTGCATAATTTGTGTTTGCAGCAGCCACTTCCAGCTGATATGCTTTAGACCATGAGCAAGCAGGGGACTCTGTTGTATCTGGTGACAATTTGAGCACAGAGAGTGGGAGGCAGATCAGGCTCCAGCTCATCAATCAGCATTTCCAGGGTAAGCTTTATCCTTTTTTTGTATGTAGTTACCTACCCCTGTTTTAGCCTTTAAAAGATCAGATCACCTTTTTAATTTTACATTTAATGTTGCCAGTAGTGTACACGTTTTTAAGGTAAAGTCCAACATCTCAAATTTTATGTATAAACCATGTATGCCCCATTAAATTTGTCACAATAATTTGTTTGTGGCTTGCTTAGTTGTGTAGGACTTGTCCATTTCAATAAACCTCATTTGATCTTTCAGCATTGTAATATCCTTCTGCTAGGGTGCAATAGGTTTGCTACCAACATTTTTTGAGGTACCGTTAATTTTAGGGTGGTCATTCGAATCTAACCTAGACCAATTTTTAAGCATTGTGCTACACAAATATTTAAGGTTAAAATCAATTAAGGAAAACACAAGCCACACTTTGGTCATTTCTCTTTATTGGAAATGTTTTTTTGGTTATGTATTATCCATTGTTCAAATGTTCACATACAATACAATCAAGGTTATTATTAGTCAAATGGTGACAATTTTTTTTTTTATTAACCCATCATTTGTTTTCTTCTCATCTTCAGCAATCTGATTGTGGCAAAAAGCTAAGGGCCTGATTCAGAGCCGCTCGTAAGCGGCCGCTTGTTCGTTCCGAGCGATGTTAGCCCAACTGCGCATGCATACGGATTTTAATACGCATGCGCGAACCAGTCAGTGTGGCCGAAAATCGTTTATTCGCTAAATAGCGAATGCCTGCTATTTTGAGTGACAGGAGGAGGCATATGTGGGTGGTAACAGGGGAAGGTGCTTGAAAACGGGGAGTGGAGATCAGAACGCAGGCGTGCTTAAAGGTCAAAACGGGCGTTTTATGGGTGTGCATAATTAATACAGCAGCGTCATTGACCACGTCACTGGGTTATTTTATAGTCAGAACTGCTCACAAGATTGTGGTAGGAAAAACCAACCACAAGAATAGCGAGCAGTTCATACGCTGGTCGATGTACTCGATTAATCGAATAAATAGCGGACATGACGTAGGATGCGAGCGGTCAGGGGGCGTAGTTATCCAAAAAATGACCGCAAGTTTTGTTCACTCGTTCAGACATGGAGGCGTCAACAGACCGCAAAGAGCAAATGGTTCATTTGAACAGCCACCCCCTTTTCCTGAACAACCGTCCGCAAATAGCTGTTATGGAATGTTTCCTTTTTTTTTGAAGTCCAATAATTTTTTGGGGGGAGAAAAGTTAATTCCAAAAATATAAAACAGTGTGTATTGATTTCCAAGGCAACATGCACAGTCCTCTTTGTGCCCGAAATGTGGTTACCAAACAATATTATATATAATCACTATAATGTATTTTACATGTACATATAAGTATATTTGTTGTTTGGAGAAAAAAAGTGTACATTCTTCTAAACATACATGACATTAACACTTGCATGTTCCCTTAAGGTATATTAAACACATACATATACACACACAATCTTTAGTTTCCATAATGTTTTTTAAAATGGAATATTTAAAGTGAAATGGTGTATTATAAAAGTATAAAGCATATAAAAATTTAATGTACACACCACAATTTACACCATATCCATAGGTTTGTTTGGACCAAAAATTGGTGTAAACTTGTAAGGCCACCACAACTGCATATTTTCATATTTGTTTAATTTTTAAAATTGAAAGCATCATGGCCAACTTTCACACAAGATGAATGCTTTGTGTTTGTGCCTAACATTTTTAATTTAAAACTTACCCATAGGTGGGAATTTACCACCCCGTGCCACTTGCATTCCACCTCTAGTGCGTGGTGTCTGTCTTGGTGGTGTGCTTGCAGGTATATTTGTCTGGGAAGTACTGGCTCCAGAAGTGCTTACGCTTGGGTCGGGTAAGCATCCTAAGATTTGGGTCCCAAGATTAACCATTGTGGCATTTATGTCCTGTAGAGCAGTGTTTTGGTTCTCAAGTAGATGCAAGTAAGTTGCATGAAAGCGGATATTAGCTTCCTGATATCTTTCTTGATTTTCCTGCATCAATAAAAGTGTGTTTTGGAACCTACTATTGCCCTTTCTAATTTGCTCAAGGCAGTTGGCCAATCACGTGTGTTGTACTGTTTGACCTGACACAGACTTATTACACCTGTGTGAATGTTTGTTTAACATATTAATTTGACAAATTTGTGTGGTGAGAAGATTGAGCTGCTGCTTTTGATACTCTAACATAGCTTGGTAATAGGTCAGATCATGCTGACCAAGAGGAAGAGGAGGAGTAGGGTTTGCCTGTAGTTCTGGTGTTGTCTGATGTTCTATATGCTGTGTTGTCATGGATGGAGACACCGGTACCATAGTTAGAGTAACGTGATCATCATCTGCTTCTACTGGATCCAAATTGCTGATGTCTTCCATCAGATCCGCAAGTGTGTCATGCAAGCCTTAAAAAGAGTTTAGGGTAAGTATTGTTTGGAACACACATATGTAGAAAATATACACAAGGCTTTACAACATATTTTGTCTGATCCAAACATAATTACATGTTTCAAGTCATATAAACCATCAATATGCTGAAAATGTTCTTATCTACCTTGCTTTAATGCTATATTTCCACAACCATCCAGATGTACGGGGTGTGCATTAATTAGGCAAACATAGTCAAAGATATAACACAAGTTTAAAACTGTTTCCACACTTTGGGGTTTAGGTGTAAAAGTGTATGTTCTTTTAAGGTGTGCTTTCTCAACTTTAAAATACGCTACTAATGGTTTTGCCCTAGTTTACTTATCCCGGATATCTGTTTGAAATGTTTTACAAATAAGAGCAACATCTCCACTTCGCCAAAGCAACACTATATTAAAATATCCACTTTGGGTCAGAGGCCATGGACAAATCTTGTTATTTCTTGCAGTTTGTTTTTGTAAATGTAACAAGCAAGTTTAAACAAGTGCATCTAAATGTATTTATCAATTTTGCGTGTTCCAAATGCTTTAAACAATTAATACCCGCTCATTAAGTCATCTCAACACTTACAATTGGCCTTCAGAGTAGGAGGTTTTGGGGTAAGGTAACCTGGCCAGATGTAGTTTTTTAATGTTATTATTCATTTAGTGTTTCTGATGGCAAATATACTAACATCTAAGTTAATGGGCCTATCCATTTAACAACATGAAAGTCTGAACATCCAGCGTTCAAACTTTCATGTCGTTGAGGTGCGGGCACTGCACTGAAAGACGTTCACTGCAGGAGCCCAACCTCCCTATCTATTAACATGCCGAACCTGACGACCGTCGTCAGGTTGACCAGCATGTTCGATAGATAGTCGGGGTTGGCAAGGACCCAGCGTGCACGCACATCACTGATCCTTGCCGGCTATCCACTACCAGATTTTCTGCACGTTCTGACCAAAACCATCGTGCAGGAAGTCGGCAAATGGATAGGCCCCTTTACCTTTGTTTACTTTATAGGGTCAACAGCTGTGTTTATTGTCATTTCCTAATTTTACAATTGGGCCTGAAATTGGATTTGCAACTTGGAACTTGGAAACGTAATCTACTTTGAGCCGGTAATCCGAACCCAAATGTATTCATATGTAGGATGTTAATAACTTGATACCTGAGGAAAATAATGATCATGCAGATATATATGTATGTTGCTTAGTTTTGAAATGTATCATGCAGTTTTAAGTTAATCGAAGTAATGGATGTATAATGTATGAAATTCACAAAACAAGATGGTGTGTGCCCATGCTGGTGTGTGTCCCCTCACCTATAAACAGTACCTTATTTGGGCACAACAGTACCCCTCACAAAATAACCCAATACATTTTAAAGATGCTAATGTTCTGATCCCTGGAAGCACTCAATTACAACCCATTTCAAGATAAATATAAGTATGTGTATATGAAACTTTGGGGAACAACTACAAATGTTGTAGTGTGCAGTATAATTGTTTCTTTACTGTAATCACAGACTCACCTTCCAGAAGTGGGGATTCTGGACTAGAAGTCAGATTCAGTGAGGACATTGTTGGACCAGTACCATGCTGTAGGTGTGTTGAGGGGGTTATTTGTGCTTCAGGCAAGGAGGGGCCTAAAAGAAATATGTTACATACATTAATCTTAACTTTTTTAATCTTGTCTGCAGGTAGACGAATAATGTTTCCATGTAATTACCTTCATCATCCAAATCCAGAACTTGAAGTTGCCTGGAGTGGCTTTTGCTCTGTGCTGGTTGCTGTGGCCTGGCTGGAGCTTAATGCCAAATATTTAAATTTTTACATTGGTACTTGTAAATGTTGAAAGCACAGACAACAATGTTAGACATTAATTACATGCAGCATCAGTGTCCAAGGCCCGCTCTTGGCTACGTAGCCTTCTTCCTGATGCTGGTTGCTGTTATCTGGATGGGCCTGAAAGAATGCTAGTTATATATTTTACAAGGTTTCTTCTTACTGTTGTGTACAGGTGGAAATACTTTGTGCAATTATTTACCGGCCTCTTCCAAATCTGTATCCTCCTTTTGCCTGAGTTTTCTTTTTTTTGGAGATGATTTTTTGCCGGTTTAAAAATGCAAAGCATATTAACATTATTAAGTTTGTGTTTGTATTCTGTTTATCATGGTTGAATTTGTAATCTGCACACCAAACATTGAAAAGTTAAAGCACATTTTTTGTTGGTATAAAATAAAACATTATTTTATGTTGGAAATTTACATTAGTATAGTTGTCTGTGGCTAAAATAGGTAAGTTTAAGATTTTAATGTTTGTTGGCAAACATTTTCAGTATACACATGAATTAACTAGCATACACAATAATAAACATAACACAAACACAGAACCTTAACAAAAGTTTATAGAGCACCAAATCCCAGATCAGAGCAGGTAGGTGATCTTCCAACATATTGCTCCATGTGAGACACCTACTTTAAAATATGGCAACAACAAAAGAAGAACAAGCCATAGTGGGGTGTGAAGTAGCAAAGCAAGTGTAGTGTGATTATCACTGAGTTAATGTGTTGGCCCATGAAAAACACAGACATGGCAAGCCGGGTCTACATTTCAAACAAAAAAATACAACCCCCCAAAAAAATTAAACTATGAAGAAAAAAAAACATTATGGCAAAAATAAAAAACGTGTTGGTCAAAAAGGCCACCTCCAGCTGCTGTGGCACTACACATCTCAGCATGGTCTAGAACAGAAAACATATAAGGACATGCCAACACTGTAGCATGCCGTGCTGGTATATGTAGTTCCACAACAGCTGTAGGGATGCATATTACCCACCCCTAGGCTACACAATAATATGACTCCTTTGCAATGTGAAACTAAACTAAAACTGTATAGGGTCAGCTGGGGCGGTTTGGCAGCTGGGGTTAAAAGCACCAAGTGTTAAAGGCACAAAGTGTGATAACATAACAGTTAATCAAACAGTTATCCTGCATGAATATGGACTAATTATCTGTTTATGTCATTTCATCCCTCAGGTATGTGATATTTGCTCTCTCATCCTGCCTACTGCATATATACTCTGCATAGACCTTTATGCAATCATGTGCAGTTTTAAATGTATGTGATATTTCCTCTCTTGCATATATTTGTTTTTACATGTATAGTCTATATTGTTCTGTGTAGCATAGTTTATGGTATATATATCTGGTCTGATTTTTGCTCCAACTGAAAGCAAGTTATCTCCTTTGATCAGCAGACCAATTGAGTCAGATGTAGCCTCTTAATCAAGGATACCACTCCTTTATATTTAGTATAGAGGCAGCTGGGGCTGTTTGCAGCTGGGGTTAAATGCACAAAGTGTTAAAGGCACAAAGTGTGATAACAGTTAATCAAACAGTTGAACAAACATTGACCAACATCTAAGGTAATTTCACATTTAGATAAATTTTAAGGAAATCAGTTTTTTTAAAGTAACAAACCTAATACTCACCATGTACTTACTACACATTTCTTTTCATCAAAACTATTCTTTAAATTTTCTCTAAGGATATAACATCCTTTACTCTCCCTGCATCTCACCTCTCTGTGCTCATTGCAGCCGTATTCACTCCCCTCATTGTGTCACTATAAAAACTTTTACACACCTCCTACAACTATATCTACTTCTCTATCCTTCTGCTTTTATTATCTGGTGACGTATCACCAAATCCAGGCCCCACACAAACACACAGTGGTTTTAATATGGAATTACCCTCCAAATCAATAAATGTGCCTTATGGAATTCACACTCTATCACAACTTATCATTATTTTACATCTGAACATCTCTTTACAGCAACTACTTTCACCAATTTCTACATTTACCTGAGACTGCTGGTTCACACCTTAACCATACAGTAACAACCATGGCTTTCCACAGACACCTACAAATACTGTCACATAAGCAAAAATTTCAGAGGTGTAAATCTTACTCCATCTTACTTGCTCACATAATGTAAAACAGGAATCCACCCATCTGTCATTCTAACCCTCTGTTCCATGCTCACTGTCTACCCCATCTGTGTCACCCCTGTCTGTATGCCCTTCTCCTTTAGAATGTAAGCTCTCTGAAGCAGGGCCCTCTTCCCTCATGTGCTTTTCCTTCCTTTACCTATATTGTTATGTACTCTATACTCCTTATAACAGCACCTAACCCTTGACTTTTGCCATCCTGCTTCTGTTGCAGCAATGTTTATATACCATGTACTTGTCCTGCAATGTCTTATACTGTATGTCAGTGTTTTCTTGTTCTGTTCAACTGTTTTTATGTACTGTTTCTGTACTTTGATTTTGTACTTGTTAGGCGCTGCGGAACCCTTGTGTCACCATATAAATAAATTATAATAATAATAATAATAAAAGCAAAACAACAATGAAACTCTTTGAAAAATAAAAATATTAGACTATGACCGACTCCAAAAAAACCCCCCAAAAAACCCAAGACAATCCTTAATGTTATCCAGAGTGTGGCAAGTGGTCCCTTCAGCATTTACAGCACTCTCCACGGATGCTCAGATGGCATTCTTGCAATGGGCAGATGTGCTTGCAGCCTTACGACCAAACAGCAGGTAGAATAACACACTGTGCTAACACTTTGTGTCACAAGATTAATTATTTATGAATAAAAATAACACACTGCGCTACCACTTACCATGTCACAATATTCATTATTTATGAATAAGCACAACACAATGCGCTGACACTTAGTGTCACAAGATTATATATGAATAAAAATAACACACTGTGCTAACACTTACAGTGTCACAAGATTAATTATTTATGAATAAGAATAACACTGCGCTACACACACAGTGTCACAATATTAATCATTTATGAATAAGAATAACACACTGCACTAACACTTAGTGTCACAAGATTAATTATATATGAATAAAAATAACACACTGTGCTACCACTTACAGTGTCACAAGATTAATTATTTATGAATAAGCATAGCACACTGCACTGACACTTACTGTCACAAGATTAATTATTTATGAATAAGAATAACACACTCTGCTGACACTTAGTGTCACAAGATTAATTAATTATGAAAAAGAATAATACACTGCGCTACCACTTAGAGTCATAAGATGAATTATATAAGTATAACACACTGCGCAGACACTTACATTGATGTCTTTGTATTTTATACAATATAACGCATGTTGAATATTAGACTGTGCTACCACTTAGTGTCATAAGATTAATTATTTATGAATAAGAATAACACACTGCGCTAAAACTTAGTGTTACAAGAATAATTATTTATGAATAAAAATAACACACTGCGCTGACACTTAGTATCACAAGATTAACTATTTATGAAAAATAATAACACACTGCGCTACCACTTAGTGTCATAAGATTAAATATATAAGAATAACACACAGCGCAGACACTTACAGTGATGTTTTTATGTTTTATAAAATATAACGCATATTATTTAGCACTTTGTTGTCGTTCTGCAGTCGGTATGTAGACTAATAATTTATTCACAATTGAGGAAAGAAGTGAAACGTTGAATATTAGACTGCGCTATTAGTGTCATAAGATTATTTATGAATAAGAAAAATACACTGCGCTACTACTTAGTGTCACAAGATTAATTATTTATGAATAAAAATAACACACTGCGTTACCACTTACAGTGTCATAAGATTAATTATATAAGAATAACACACTGCGCAGACACTTACAGTGATGTTTTTATGTTTTATAAAATATAACGCATGTTATTTAGCACTTTGTTGTGGTCCTGCATTCGGTATGTAGACTAATCATTTATTCACAATTGAGAAAAGAAGTGAAACGTTGAAGTTTAGACTGCGCTACTACTTAGTGTCATAAGATTAAATATTTATGAATAAGAATAACACACTGCGCTAAAACTTAGTGTCACAATATTAATTATTTATGAATAAGAATAACACTGTGCTACCACTTAATGTCACAAGATTAATTATTTATGAATAAAGAATAACACACTGAGCTACCACTTAGTGTCATAAGATTAATTATTTATGAATAAGAATAACACACTGCGCTAAAACTTAGTGTCACAAGAATAATTATTTATGAATAAAAATAAAACACTGCACTGACACTTAGTATCACAAGATTAATTATTTATGAAAAATAATAACACACTGCGCTACCACTTACAGTGTCATAAGATTAAATATATAAGAATAACACACTGCGCAGACACTTACAGTGATGTTTTTATGTTTTATAAAATATAACGCATATTATTTAGCACTTTGTTGTCGTCCTGCAGTCGGTATGTAGACTAATAATTTATTCACAATTGAGGAAAGGAATGAAACGTTGAATATTAGACTGCGCTATTAGTGTCATAAGATTAATTATTTATGAATAAGAAAAATACACTGCGCTACTACTTAGTGTCACAAGATTAATTATTTATGAATAAAAATAACACACTGCAATAAAACTTAGGGTCTCATTCAGACCCGCTCGCAAGCGGGTCAATGTTGCACAGCGTGTGCACAAGCCCCGGAGCAAGAGAGAAATTCTCTTGCTCCGAGACTCACTACAAAAGGGGCGGCTGTCGATGGTGATCGACAGCTCGCCCCATTTTCTAGGCATGGCAGGGGGGGTGGCTTCACAAACAGAGGTGTTCCCAAACGAACACCTGCCATTTGTGGGCGGCCCCACTGACATAACCAGTGATGTCAGTGAGAGAGCTTCCAGCTCTATTAGAGCTGGAAGCTCTCTGGGGCTTGCGGCAGACGAGACCCTACCACAAGGGTCTCGACGCCAGGCCCGATGGTCTTGAACATCGCGACCATCAACCTGGCTGCTTGCTAAAGCTGTGGGTTGTCACCCACATCTTAGCAAGTGGCCAGGAGGCCGGCTCTTTTTAGAGATGTGGCCGCCCTCATTCAGAGAGAGTGCTCGCATTTTGCGAGCGGCTCTGAATGAGGTCCTTAGTGTCAAAAGATTAATTATTTATGAATAAAAATAACACACTGGGCTACCACTTACAGTGTCACAAGATTAAATATTTATGTATAAGAATAGCACACTGTGATAACACTTAGTGTCACAAGTTTAATTATTTATGAATAAGAATAAAACATTGCACTACCACTTACAGTGTCAATAGATTATTTATTAATAAGAATAATACACTGCGCTGCTGCTTACAGTGATGTCATTATGTTTTATATAATATAACGCATGTTCTTTACCATTTTGTTGTGGTCTTGTAGTCGACGTGTAGACTAATCATATATTCACAATTGAGGAAAGAAGTGAAAAGATGACTGCACTACTACTTAAAGTGTCACAAGATTAATTATTTATGAATAAGAATAACACACTGCGCAGTGTGCTATTCTTATTCATAAATATTTAATAAATAATCTTGTAACACTAAGTGTTACGCATTATTATTAATTATTCATAAATAATTAATCTTGTGACACTAAGTGTCAGCGCAGTGTTATTCTTATTCATAAACAATGAATCTTGTGACACTGTTAGTGGTAGCGCAGTGTGATATTCTTATTTATAAATAATGTCTGTGACACTAAGTCGTAGCGCAGTCTAATATTCAACTTTTCACTTCTTTCCTCAATTGTGAATAAATGATTAGTCTACATGCCAACTACAAGACCACAACAAAGTGCTAAATAGCTTGCATTATATTATATAAGACATGACTGTAAGCGGCAGTGTAGTGTGTTTATTCTTATTCATAAATAATTAATCTTGTGACACTCAGTGGTAGTGCAGTGTGTTATTCTTATTCATAAATAAATAATCTTGTGACACTAAGTGTTATGCAGTGTTATTCTTATTCATAAATAAGTAATCTTATGATACTGTAAGTGGTAGCGCAGTGTGATATTCTTATTCATAAATAATTATTCTTGACACACTAATTTTTAGCAGTGTCTTATTCTTATTCATAAATAATTAATTCTGTGCCACTATAAGTGGTAGCTTAGGCCCTCATTCAGAGCCGTACGCTCTGAGCAGAGCGCACGCTCTGCATGAGGGCCGCCCTCCATAAAAATGGAGCGTCCTCCTGGACGCTCGTATAGCTGAGGGTCACCACCCACAGCCTATACGAGCATGCAGTTTGATGGCCGCGATGGTCGTGACCATCGCGACCATCGAAACTGCGAGCCGGAGCCTGCAGTTGAGGTTTTCAACCGCAAGCCCCGGAGTGATTTTGGCTCTGTCAGAGCCAAAATCACTCCCACTGACATCACTAGTGATGTCAGTGGGCCGGCTTCTGACGGGAGGCGTTCCCGTGGGAACGCCCCCGTCAGGGAGGCACGCCCCCGGCACGCCCACCAAAGGGGGCGTGCTGTCAATCAACATCGACAGCACGCCCCCTTTGATCAGACACAATGAGCGAAGGACTTTCCTTCGCTCGTCGCGTCTGGCGCATGCGCACGACGGAGCTCCCTCCATCATGCGCATGCTCAGTGCAGACCATCGACCCACTTGCGAGTGGACAGCCGCTTGCGAGTGGGTCTGAATCAGGGCCTTAGTGTGTTATTCTTGTTCATAAATAATTAATCTTGTGACACTGTAAGTCATAGCGCAGTCTAAGATTCATCTGTTCACTTCTTTCCTCATTTGTGAATAAATGATTTGTCTACATGCCGACTACAAGACCACAACAAAGTGCTAAATAATATGTGTTATACTATATAAAACATAATGACATCACTGCAAGCGGCAGCGCAGTGTGTTATTCTTATTCATAATAATTAATCTTGTGACACTGTAAGTGGTAGCACAGTATGTTATTCTTATTCATAAATAATTAATCTTGTGACACTAAGTATTAGTGCAGTGTGTTATTCTTATTCATAAATAATTAATCTTGAGACAATAACTGTTAGCACAAAGTGTTATTCTTATTAATAAATAATTAATCTTGTGACACTGTAAGTGGTATCGCAGTGTGTAATTTTTATTTATAAATAATTAATCTTGTGACACTAAGTGGTAGCGCAGTGTGTTATTTTTATTCATAAATAATTAATCCTCTCACACTGTAAGTGGTAGGACAGTGTGTTTTGCTTATTCATAAATAATTATTCTTGTGACACTGTAAGTGGTAGCACACTGTGTTATTCTTATTCATAAATAATGAATCTTGTGACACTAGAAGTGGTAGCGCACTGTATTATTCATTAATAATTAATCTTGTGACACTAAGTGTCAGTGTTATTCGTATTCAAAAATAATCTTGTAACACTGTAAGTGGTAGCACAGTGTGTTTTTCTTATTCAAAAATAATTAATCTTGTGACACTGTAAAAGGTAGCGCAGTGTGTTATTCTTATTCATAAATAATACATTTTTTGATACTGTATGTGGTAGCACAGTGTGTTATTCTTATAGATAAATAATTAATCTTGTGACACTGTAAATGGTAGCGCAGTGTGTTATGCTTTTTCATAAATAATTGATTTTGTAACGCTGTAAGTGTAGCACAGTGTGTTATTCTTATTCATAAATAATTAATCTTGTGACAGTGTAAGTGGTAGTGCAGTGTGTTTTTCTTATTCATAAATAATTAATCTCATAACACTGTATGTGGAAACATAGTGTGTTATTCTTATACATAAATAATTAATCTTGTGAAACTAAGTGGTAGTGCAGTGTTATTCTTATTCATAAATAATCTTGTGACACTAAGTGTTAGCGCAGGGTGTTATTTTTATTTATAAATAATTAATCTCCTGACACTGTTTGTGGTAGACCAGTGTGTTGTTCTTGTTCATAAATAATTAATTCTATGACACTGTAAGTGGTAGCACAGTGTGTTATGCTTATTCATAAATAATTGATCTTGTGACACTCTAAGTGGTAGCACAGTGTGTTATTCTTATTAATAATTAATCTTGTGACACTAAGTGTCAGCGTAGTGTGTTATTCTTATTCAAAAATAATTAATCTTGTAACACTGTAAGTGGTAAACCAGTGTGTTATTCTTATTCATAAATAATTAATCTTGTGACACTAGAAGTGGTAGCGCACTGTCATCCTTATTCATAAATAATTAATCTTGTGACACTAAGTGTTAGCACAATGTGTTATTCTTATTCTTAAATGATTAATCTTGTGACACTGTTAGTGCAATGTGTTATTCTTTTTCAAAAATAATTTATCTTGTGACACTAAGTGTTAGCGCAGTGTATTCATTCTTATTCATAGATAATTAATCTTGTAACACTAAGTGGTATAACAGTGTGTTATTTTATTCATAAATAATCTTGTGACACTGTAAGTGGCAACGCAGTGTGTTATTCTTTTCTTATTCATAAAAAATCTTGTGACACTGTAGGTCATTGATACTCCTGTCTAGTATTTACATTGGCACAAACTGACATGTGTGCTGTACCACATTTTATTCATGTTTGTTAATATGGCAAATATTAAGTTGAGTCTTGAGAGGAGAGCAGGAGCCACATACTAGTGTGGAGCTGCTGCCAGTGCCACCAGTCATGATGATACTAGTCCATCTACATAATCTACTAAAGCTGATGCCCAAGGTCATACAGGGCTTAAGTCAGGGAATCTAAAATAAAGACCCAATCTTTTACAGTGGTAAAGAAGAAAACGTCAAAGGGAAAGTTAGCTGCAGAAAGACATAAAATTGGCAATATAAGAGTTTTACCACATGAAGTGGCAAGGAAAGGCTTATGACTGGTGGTTCTGCCACTTATGATAATGTAAGCACAAGTGAACATGCTGACATAGAAATTGAGAATGCTTCCGTGGAAGTGCACCAGGGTGAGCAGGATAATTGTGTAGCTGACGCTTAATTTTGATGACGAGGATGTTGTTGATGAGGATGTTGTTGAAGAGGATATAGCATTTTAGAATAAAATAGAACAGGGCTATCATTCAGAAATTGCTGCAAAACTGCTACCAAACCCCCGGGGTTTAGAACAGAATAGAACCCGCCACCAAACCACCGGGGTTTAGAATAGAATAGAAACCGCCATAAAACTGCTGCTTATTAAATTTTGCCCAGCGTCTTCACCCCTTCTGGGATGAAATTCCAATCCCAACAGTAGCAGCAGGCATAGCACTCAAGGATTCTCAAGAAAAGACACAACGTAAGACTTAAACTTTAAATATTTCATTTGCTCTGTTTTGCTTGTCCACATATCTGTGTTTAAGTGGACAGTGGGTACAACAGCATTTTCAAGGCCACTAAATAAGTTTTTTTTAATGTCCCTGTATAGGTTGGGAAATGCTTTTCTAGTGAAGTGAAATCTATGCAAGGTGGTGTTTAACAGTCAATTGTTTTTGAAAGTACTACTAGTAGTTTTCCTGGTCCCCTTCTGAGATGAAATTCACTCCTAGTTGCAGCAGGCATAGCAATCAAGGATTCTTCAGGGGCAAGGACTGATGTGAATGAGTAAAATATTTTTTGTAAGTGACTTAAACCTTAAATCTTAAATCTTGCATTTGTTCTGTTTGGCTTGTCCACATATCTGTGGTTAAGTGGGCAGTGGTTACAATGGCATTTTGGAGGCCACTAATTTTTTTTAATGTCCCTGTACAGGTTGGTGTCACACTCTGCTCAAATTGTGTGACTTACATTATCATTTGCTGCAGGTCAGGATTTCTGCCTGACTTTGTTCGAGAACCATGCACTGACATCACCATCATGCACTATGTCAGCTGCTAGCATTCTTCCAGTGGGAGTGCCCCTGCCTCAGCTGATTCATATCCCATGTGAGAACTCCCACTAGTGCCAGAGCAAAGAGTTACTTCCTAGTGTTAGTTCTATCCTGTGGCTCCTTTGTGCAGAATACCATCACTGCCATCTGGCTCAATATCTACAGTTCCTGTGTCCTGATTTGTGTGCTGCTGTATTCCAGTTTAAGAATCACAAGCTGTTCCACTGAACTTACTCAGCAAACATCAGTTTCAGCCTGTTATCCAGCTCAGTGCAATCACCAGCTGCATTGATAATCAACTTCTGCAAGTCTGTTTCTGACCCTGGCTTTGTTTCTGACCTGCTTCTGTCTAATCCCTGGTACTGCATTTGGTAATCTGGTTTGACCTTGGCTACCCTCTACAACCTGCACACGTTTGCTCCCTGGTACCTTGTTGTCCATTTGGTTCTGACCCAGCCTGTTCACTACACTGAAAGTCTTCTCCACTCAATCCAGAGTTCACCAGAACCTGTATAGGGGAACCTATTCTGAGGGCCGCGACCTGTGTGTCGGACGCAGCTAAGTCCATAACCTTTTGCGAGGGTCCCTGGTGTACACTTCCAGCACATTAGAACTGCCACGTGTTTGTGCCGCCCAATGCTGCCGTTTAGCTTAGTCAGCCAGCTAGCGTGGTGCAAATTTTGGGCCTAAACTGGATGAAAACAATATTGTGAGCTGTGAGGTGGTCAAAATTTACTATAATGTCAAAAAATAAGTGAGTATTGATAGTGCTCTGTTCAGAATGGACGTTATTCATGTGATAGCTATAAATCACATAATCCCTTTAATCTAAAAATGGGACTAAAATGAAAAGAGAATACAGATACATTTATTTATGGATTATTTTAAAAACATTGATCAAAACAATTGATAAAAATCATTCCAATGGATAAAATGAATTCAGGGATATTTGGATAGACAACACTTTATACATATTTAGAATATATGATATAAACCCTCTGGATCAAACCTTTTATTAGCGGTGGTGTGAGCAAATGTGATAGTAACTGTCCATTGTCCGGATCCAAGGCCAGTTTAGCATCACACCACTTAGCTTTTAGCCTTTAATAAATGGAGAAATGTCCAGAACAAGTGGTTGTTGAAGGTCATCCAGATCCTCAAAGTCTGCAGCACAGTGCCCACACAACGCGTTTTGGATTATTAAATCCTTTTTCAAGATGCTTGTGGAACTACAAGTGCCAGCAGTTGGCCGGCACCTGTACCCCCACTATAAAATAAATAGTTAGGGCAGCACAGATGGTGTAATGGTAAGTGTTACTGCCTCACAGCATTGTTGTCATGGGTTCGATTCCCACCACGGCCCTACCTGTGTGGAGTTTATGCTTGCGTGGGTTTCCTAGGTACTCCGGTTTCCTCCCACACTCCAAAAATATACTGGTAGGTTAATTGGCTCCCAACACAAATTAACCCTAGTGTGTATGTGTGTGCGCATGTGATAGGGAATATAGATTGTAAGCTCCACTGGGCTAGAGACTGATGTGAATGGGCAAATTTTCTCTGTAAAGCGCTGCGGAATATGTGTGCACTAAATAAATAACTGGTAATAAATAAATAGTTCAATAACCACAACACTCACACACTGTGTATATTAAAACTTTATTACATATCTGTCTACCCCACTCACACTTACTTACCTGTTGCCACCTGTTCTGTGACCTTGTCTCATAGATTCCAATGGGGGTACTTGGAAAAAAGATCCGATATTCATCTCCATCCTCATGCCGCTCTCCGTAGCATCCCCGTACTTGGCAAAATATAAAAACTACTGACCCGATCCATGCCAGACATGTGTAAGTATATGTTGTCACATATACTTACACTACGCAAAATGACAGATGATCACTGTTATCTGTATGTCCCATGGACCACTAGCCAATCAGCAGCTGTTTACATGTAGTGGCCGCTAAATTGGCTGGTTACACGTGGGTCCCACGTTTAATAAATATATATATATATATATATATATATATATAAAGACTGGCATCTGCGGCACTCAGGTAATAAACTCATGGCATAGCAATAGGTATTAGCAATCTTTTGTTAATTGTTAAAAGTAAACTATTACCACTTCTATTTTTAAAAGCATTCTCTGCAGCATTTTTTCCACATCTACCTAAAACTTTTGCACAGTACTGTGTATATATATGCACATCCCTAATATATATATATATATATATATATATACATACAGTAACACATACATATATACAGTACACACACACTAATACATATACACAATAACACATACACATATATATATACACTCACATATACATACAGAGTAACACATTCAGGATGGGTACGGGATGTTGGCACTCGGGATCCAGGCGGTCAGAATCCTGCCACCTGCATCCCGACAGGGTTAGGATACCTACACCTGTCGGTCAGTATCCTAACCCACTCCCTATCCCTAACCCTGACCCTCCCTCCCCACTGCCTAAACTTAACCTACCCTAAACCTAACATTCCCCCATTTATGCCTAACCCTAACCCTCCCCTAGTGCCTAACCTTAACCCCTAAACATAATCACTAACCCCTGTACTTACTGTTGGGATGACGTAAGTCGGGATGCGTGTGCTAAGATTCCGGCACCACCATTCTAAGCACCAGCATCCCTACTATCAGTATTATGGCCGAATACCATACATTCATACACACACTGACACATTCATACACATATATACACACTAACGCATACATACAAATACATTCGTACACATATATACTATAGCTGTGCGCCGACCCCCGTGTTTTGGTTTTGGATCTGTATCTCCTCGTGTTTTGGATCTGGCTTGGTTTTGCCAAAACTGCCCCTTGCGTGTTTTGTTTTGGATTTTGGATCTGTATTTATTTTTTAAAAAGTCATAAAAACAGCTAAACTCACATAATTTGGGCCTGGTTTTGTTCCTACAGTGTTATTAACCTCAATGACATTTATTTCCAGGCAATTTTGACCACCTCACAGTTCACAATATTGGTTTTTTCATCTAGTTTAGGCCAAAAGGTTGCATCCAGCTAACTGTCTGACTAAGCTAAGTGACAGCAGTGGGCGGCACTACAATGTGGCAGTTCAGCTTCAAAAATGGCACAGAGTGGCACTGCAGTGTTAGGTGATGAAGGAAGTACAATCTAGCATCAAGTTCTTCAGTTTCTAAAAGAAATCTTTGATCTGGATTTGTTTTTTTTATTTTTTATACATCATAATCTAATAAAAAATATTAGGTGGCCTTGCTCGTGGAGGTGCTGCTAGAACATACTGTAAACAGACATTTACTAGTTTGTAATCAGGGAGGTTGGTAGGGATAATGGGACCAAAACTTGCTGCTTACATGATGGGAAAGCAACCTGTAGTTCTTCGGCTGAATTAGAACTCTCAGCATCTGTGATGTTTGGTTGGCCTACTGTAAGTTATTTGTCAACAACAGGTGGCGTGCTTCAGGTTACCTCAGCCTGCTTTGCGCACTGTATGCACCATGTAAATATATTTGTATGTGACCAATATACACAACAAATTTTTGTATTAAACGTATTTGCAGTGCACTTTATTGCACACATCCTGGCAGGAAGATGCTCTGTGGTGCTGCTGCTCATGTGTGCCCACCCCACCAATTTGGTGGTTCAGAATTTTCTTTAAAAAAATGAAAGGGGCATGCAGGAGATGCTGTCTGTGGCCATTGCAATTTCTGGACATTCATAAACCATAAAATTAAAAATGTCAGGCAGCAATGCCCCAAACAGCACATAATACAAATAAGAGGTGGAAGATGGAATTATCCTTGGGTCCTCCAACTCACCGTTACGTTGTATACATGAAACAGGACATTCACAGTTTATCAAACCAATCACTTCAGCGACAGGGACTAAAATTATTAAAATTATTGGTTTGTTTGGACCCCCCCACCATTACAGACGCCTCTGTATTTTTTTAACTTAATTGCCAGTAAAGGTCTTCCGCGTGGAATTTGTAATTCATTTTGATGAACATCATCTTTTTGGGAAGTAACCTCCTATGCCGCTCACTGACAAGGTTCCCGGCTGCGCTGAAAACTCTTTCAGAGTACACACTGGAGGGTGGGCAACTTAAGTAAAGCAAAGCCAGTTTGTGTAAGGGACTCCAAAATGCCTCTTTTTCCCTCCAGTAGTGAAATGGACTGTCTGACAAGCCTATTTGGATGCTATCCCTAAAATAATCATCCACCATTCTCTGAACAGTGACCGTATCAGACAAAGTCACGGTAGACATGTCACTAATTGTAGGCAGTTCTTTCAGACCCAACCAGATGTCATTAGGTTTTGCTGACTGATCTGCATCACCACCAGCAGTAGGTCTCTTCAAATATTTTGTTTTTTCCAGGCAGCTGCAGAAACTGAAGGAGGAGATGCTGCCGTGTCACATGCTGCTTGATCTGAGAAATTTTTCACCAACAGCTCTTTGCATCTTTTCAGATTTATGTCCATCAGAAAGAAAGATACAAGGTATGACTTAAACCTAGGATCAAGTATGGTTGCCAAAATATAGTGATCTGATTTCAAAATATTGACGACCCTTGGATCCTGGTGAAGCGAATGAAGGGCTTGATCTACAAGTCCGACATACTTAGCGGAATCACTCCGTTTCAGCTCCTCCTTCAATTTCTCCAGCTGCTTTTGCAAAAAGTCTGATTAGGGGAATGACCTGACTCAAGCTGGCAGGGTCTGAACTAACTTCACATGTGGCAAGTTCAAAGGGTTTGAGAACCTTGCATAACACAGAAATTATTCTCCACTGCGCTTGACTAAGGTGCATATCCACTCTTTTCCCTATGTCATAGGCCGTTTGCTGCTCCTCCATCCGCTGAAGCATATAGAGGGTACAATTCCACCTAGTTACTACCTCTTGCTTCAGCTGATGGGCAAATTCAACAGTACCTGCTGGTGCTGCAATTTTCGACATGCAGTTGCTGAATGTCGAAAATATCCCGAAATCTTTCGGGCCACCGAGAGCATCTCCTGCACACCCCTGTCATTTTTCAAAAAATGTTGCACCACCAAATTAATTGTGTGAGCAAAACATGGGACGTGTTTGAATTCACCCACATGTGATGCTCGCACAATATTGGTGGCATTGTCAGAAATCACAAATCCCGAGGAGGGTCCAAGTGGGGTAAGCCATTTTGCAATGATTTCCCAGAGTTTTTCTAAGAGGTTCTCAGTGGTATGCCTCTTAGTGAAACCAGTGATACACAGAGTAGCCTGCCTCTGAATGAGCTGGCATTTGTTAGATGCTGCTGCTGTTTGCACTGTTGGAGGCAATACACCTACCCAGTGGGCTGTCACAGTCATATAATCTTTAGTTTGCCCTGTCCCACTTGTCCACATATCTGTGGTTAAGTGGAGAGTGGGCACAATGGCATTTCAGAGGACATTAATAAGTTTTTTTTTAATGTCCTTGTGCAGACTGGGAATTGCTATTCTAGAGAAGCGGAATCTAGAAAGGACATGGCAACGCAGACACAGGATCTCAATTAACTCTCTAAAACCCACTGCATTAATGGTGGATACTGTACACACATCTAATACCAGCATAGCTGTTATGGCATTAGTAATCCACTGTGCAACTGGATGTCTGCTGTCATACTTGTTCCCCATTGAAAAGGATTGTTTGACAGTCAATTGTTTTGTTAAACTACTAAAAGTAGTCTTCTTCCTGGTCCCCTTCTGGGATGAAGATCCACTCACAGCAGCAGCAGCAACAGGCATAGCACTCAAGGATCCTTCTGAGGAATCACGGATAGGAGAGGAGTCAGTCATTCTTATGAAATTGGCTGCACGATTGAGGATGTTGATGATGATGCAGGTGTCAGTGGTGGAGATTGCAGGTGCTTGGCTCTAGCAGAGAGAAGGTAGCAGCTAGGTGATACTGGACTGATTGTTATGTTTTTTTTAGCCAAAGTTTCTGGATTTGAAAAACACTTTTCAATTTGATGAATGCACTGCAAGTGAAGTAACAGGAAGGAGGTTCCTAAATAGTTAAGGTCCTTACCTCTACTGCTTGGCAAACGTTACAGATAGCTTGACAACTGGGTAGAAATGATTCCACACATGAGAAGTGGATTTTTTTTTGTCTTTTGCCCCGGCATGACAACAATGGGATTTTTTCTCACATGGGCAACAACTGTTGCCTGAACAACATCCTCGGCATCAACATCCTCATCATCATCAACATCCTCAACATCCTTGTTAGCGCCAACTACAGAAATATCCTCCTCATCCCCCTGGTGCAATTCCACAGAAGCATCCTCGATTTCTGCATCAGCATATTGACTTGTGCTGCTCATCCCCACATTTGCAGAGGGCACACAAATGGTGGAAGGAGGATCCTCTTCAAGTACAGAATTAGATAGGTCAGGCTCACACATGGCAACCGCGGACACACTTGGACTCTCCTCGGGGATCTGTGACTTTTCTGAGCACACAGGGAGAAGGGCTTACATCATCATAAGATGCAGAACCACCAGTCATAAATTGCCAGTTTTTTTGTTTCTCTGCAGCTAACTTAGCATATTTTTTTTCTTTAACTCTGTAAAACATTGCTTGCTTGATTTTAGATGCCCTGACCTAAGCCCTGTATGCCCTTGGGCAGGGGTCTTCAAACTTGGCCCTCCAGCTGCTGTGGAACTACACATCCCAGCATGCACTGCCACCTTTTTGATATAACAGCATGCTAAAACTATGTGCAGTGCATGCTGGGATGTGTAGTTCCACAGCATCTGGAGGGCCAAGTTTGAAGACCCCTGCCCTTGGGTATCGGCTTTAGTAGATGGACTAGTATTGTCATGACTGGTGGCACTGGCAGCAGCTCCACCACTAGTGCTCTCCCCTCATCTGATCGTTCTCCATATTAACACAAACACGAATGAAGTGGGGTACAGCATACACGTCAATTTGTACCAATTTTAAATATTGCACTGCAGTATTAATGACCAACAGCATGGGTAGGGAACCTTTTTTCTACTGAGGGCCATTTTGATATATATATATATATATATATAACATTATTCATAGACCTGGTGGAGGCCATGCCCCTCTGTGTGAAGTCACGCGGAGTGAGGCCATAATCGAGGGTGATTACAGCAGTGCCCGGAGCATTCTGAGGATGCTCCGTGGAGCTGCAATGCAGCAGTGTGACTGTCTGAAGCATCCTAAGGATACACCAGGCAGCACTGCTGTATAGATTATGGCTGCAGTGTGCCATTCTAGGCACCCTGCTAGCCAAATTAGGTTAGCAGAAAAAAGCTCAGAGGACCAGACTAAATGATTCCACGGGCCTTATACGGTCCCCGGGCCTGAGGTTCCCCAGCTTACTGTTAGTTCAAATGAGGGACCCTGAGAGAGAGACATTTATGTATAATCTCTTTATCTAGGATGCCTTCATTTTTTATTCTTTCTACATATTTTATTATTTTTTATTTTATTTAATATTTTTTATTTTTACTTTATAGTTCACATCTATATCTCTAGATTTGCTAGTATTATATATAATTATTTATTAATTATATTATTTATTGGTTATTATTATTTTTATATTTCTTATTTATTGTCTTCTTTATTGTCTCCTTTTGTGTCTACATATTAAACAATGGTGTCTATGTTACAAAATGATATAATGATATATATTGTTCTGTGGGGAGTGGATTGTATCTATCAGCAGTAGAGGGCTGTATTAAGTCTGCCACACAGATGGATACAATGATCACTAATTATATAATTGGATTGAGTTTAAAAGACCCTCCTGACAGAGAATTGACACGCTGTTTGCATTTTGAGAAAACCCCTGTATAGGGGAGGAACGCGTCAAGGAAGCAGTGAACTGCCGACAATTTTCATACACTCCTGTTTCCTATTTGCTGAAGTGTTTTGCCATTTGGGCTCTCCGTTCAAGATATCTGCATCCCCATGTGCTCAGCTCCCGGCAGCCACCTACACTCATCCAGCGGCTATTTGACTTCATCCCGCTCAGCCGCCGGGCTCCTGCGCTGGTCAGGACGGACACGCACCTGTTGATTGTTGCTGGTCTCCGTTATCCTCTGGGGCTCCTGAGCCGCGGTGCCCTCTGTTGCGGGCTGTTGTCCATCTGCCTGCGGTGTGTGTGGGAGCCGGTCCTTTGGTGCCATTCAGCTACATACCAGCACCCGGTGTGCACTACGTTGCACCTTTCCTCCACGGTCCTTCGATATCCACCCAAAGTGCGGGCAGGAGTCGCCTAAACGGTGTGATTCAGTCTCACATCAATGCCGCTATTATTCCCTCTTGTGAGCCTCTGTGGGGTAAGGAGTTGTAGTCATTGGACTTTACATATTGGGATGTGAGAGTGACCTGTGACATTGATTAGATTGAGAACCATATTCCTAACATTGGGCAGCTTTTTTTTACACCAACAATATTGTAATTTGCTTGTTTTTGTTTACTGGCTATTAATTAGCCGTTTGGAACAATTGGATACCATCTTTCTGAAATAACCACCCCATTCATTTGGTTGTTTGTATCATTCATGGCATTAATTTTTAACAATTATTTGTTACATGTGTGTATGTATTATTGAACTGCAGTTCACTATTGAATAAATTATATATTTGTTTTACTATAAAGGTGTCATATGCATATATAATTACCAGCGCAGATACCTCAATTCTCTTTTTTCTACATTATTTTGAGGGTTTATTGCAGAAGGTGTCAGCTGCAGGTTTTTATATTAAGACAGCAACTGAACAGATAGCGTACCTATTTGTTTTTTTTTTTTATCTGAGGTTCCCCATCCCTGACCTACAGTGTCACAGGATTTTATGAATAAGAAAACACACTGCGCTACCACTTACAGTGTGACAATATTTTTTACGAATACATTGCGTTTCCACTAAGTGTAAATATTTTTTATGAATACACTGCATTTTCCACTTACAGTGTCACAATATTTTTATGAATACACTGCATTTTCCACTTACAAGTGTCACAATATTTATTATACACTGCGCTACCACTTACAGTGTCACAAACAATATGTGTATGAATATTACACTGCAGTCTGACAGGCAGCATCACAGTAAAAAAAATAATAATCTAGTACACTGGGGTACAGCACAAAAAGATATATACAGTACCACTGGAGCGCTTCAACACAGCGGCAAAGTTTACTCCATCTGCCGATCAACAGCACAAGCGTCAAAGGAAGAAAGGAGAAGAAGGAAGAGACCGGGAGGTCCACTCACCACCATACCACACTTTGGGGGATTCATATTTGGACACCATGCATAACAACAAGATGAGGTAGAAGGTGCGTGCACCCATTCTCATTCAACAATACACACTTCCAGCTGACGAGCTGTGATTAAGAGACCATTGTGACCAAGGTACTACCTACCTAACACATTTATATCAGAACAGAACTATTGAACCCCCTTTTTCTCTTTTGCATTATTCATATGGTTGCAGTAATTGTGACCACATTTACATATCATATAAAAAAAAATTTTGTCCTGTTTTGATTTATCTTGCATAAGATTGTGTATATATGTTCTATTTTTATTATGCCAATATATCTCATTATTGACAATTTTTAATAACTTTCTGAACTTATCGATATTATTAAATCATCATTACTTTTTTACTGTACTGTGATTAGTTTCAACTCATTATTCTTTATATGTTGCGCTATTAAATAAACACTAACTTTCTTATTACATACCTATACACCGGTGATTAAGGGAAAAACCACCTGTGTCTATAGCTGCAACATCACCCTTATCCCACTCCCCTTACCATCCTAGTCCCAAGTAGCGCACTACACTATCCACAACAGTTCCCATGGGAATGCCTCCGTCTGGGCAGCCATGCCCCCGGCATGCCCACTGAAGGGGGCGTACTGTCACTCAACATCGACAGCACGCCCCCTTTGGTATGAGACCCGGAGCAACGGTTTGCCCGTCGTTATCTGCGTCTCGCGCATGGGGGGCATGCTGGGGGGGTCTCGCCCTTTGGTGGGTGTGCTTGGGGCGTGGCTGGCCAGACGGAGGCGTTCCCATGGGAACGCCTACTGTCTGGGGCCGGCCCCACTGACATCACAAGTGATGTCAGTGGGAGTGCTTTTGGCTCTGCTGGAGCCAAAAGCACTCCAGGGCTTGCGGCAACGAGACCCTACCACAAGGGTCTCATCGCAAGCCCGATGGTCTTGACCATCGCGACCATCTTTTTGGCCGCTCGCTATAGCTGTGGGTGGTCACCCACAGCTATGTCAGCGGCCAGGAGACCGCTCTAAAACTCAGAGGGACGGCACTGATTCAGAGCGAGCGCTCTGTCAGACCGTCCGGCTCTGAATCAGGCCTAAGAGTGATGTGTTCTTCCCAAGTTTACCAATTTTCTTACTCTTTCGACTGCTTTGGTTCAAGTACAGTAAGCATCAGACAGTTAGGTTACCGACTAGTGTTTGAAGAACAGTGTGAATTTATTCACAATTTTTTTTAAAAAAGAGTAATTTTACACATCAACAAAATACATTACAGTACATTACATACATGAGAATACAATAAATACACTCTGTTCCTAGCGAGATTTTATTAATCTGGAACACTTCTGTCTTTAGGCTGAAAAGAAGTTTATTAGATCATACATATAGAATATCAACTAACAATCTACAAAACATCAGTGGCCAAAGAAACTTCTTATCTCAATCACTGACTCTGAACCCCGTCAGTGACCAAATATTACTGTATGCAAATAACAGTCATAGGCATTCTCAGTTTCCCTTAAGGTCTGGACAATACCCCTTGCGTTGGTGCACGTTAGTGTAGTAGCTACTTTGTCACTTTTTCTCCCTGATTCCTGAAGGTAAGTATGTAGATTACACTAGCTCAGGTGCTGTTACTGATGTTGACGCTTGTACGTGGCAAGCCCAGGCCTGTTAATTCCTTTGGATACTGTAGGTGGTTGCGGTCCCTGAGGCTGTCTGTCATTTACTATTAAGAATAGACTCCTGCAGTTGACACTAGAGATGGCTGACTCAGCTTAGCTTTGGTGTAAAATCCTGACCTGTCTCCCGGCTCTTGTCTTAGTACGTTGAAGCTTGTGTGAATCTCAATTATTTATTTGCAACTTTAAATAATTCCATCCCTTCCAATAGCTGCATGAGGTGTTTAGTCTCACTAAGTCAGCTGGGTTTCCTCCCTGCACTGTCCTTAACTCCAAGCCCTGTTCAGTTAATGTCTATCCTCTGCTCTCTGTTATTCCTGGTAACAATATCCCTGAGAAAGTTGCAACTTGGCTTGGTTGTCAGATATCTAGGTTAGTTGTACATGCACTAAGTCTTTATTGGGTTCCTTGCAATGCATAGATCAAGCTGCTCTATATGAAGAACACATTTGTTTTGTGCTTCCTTATTTATACTGCAGCTCCTAATATATGTTGTGCACAACAGATTCAAGCATGCAAGTTGTGTACCTTACTAGCAGTTCCAAAGCCTGCTTTAGGCGTTTTCTCAAGGCATGCTGGGTCCTGGAGGAGCTGGGCTGGATATGCAGATGAGCAGCATCAGGGGGACCAAGCAGGTGTCTCTTGAGCAGTCAGTAGTAGGGGGCGGAGTCTCACAACTGAGCTGCGAGGGCTTCCTATAACTGTGGCTGAGCTGCGAGGGCTTCCTAACTGCGGAACCACTTAGGAAAACAAGAGGGACTGGGCTGATTTTACCTTTCAACATTCACTTCAAAAACTGCAGGGCAGACTGGCCTTTATTACTTTTATTAGCCAGTAATAGAAGGCTATACCTAGGGGCAAGACTTGTGGAGCAGTCACTTAACCAATAAGGGCTTTGGGGCTGGGCTGACTGATAGGTGGGCAGAAGGGCAATGCGCTGGTATTGGGAATCCTTCCTCACCCAGCTGTTGTCACTGAGATGCGGCTTCACATACACAGGCACAGTGGCCAGCAGCACCGCAGCCAGTCCATTCAGCTGGCACCTCAGAACTTCCTGGTGCTTCAGCTCTAACAGCCGACAAGTCACTGCCTGCACTGCCACCCTGACAGGCAGCACTCTGGCAGCGCAGCTCCTTCTGCTCAGAAGGTCACCTCAGCTCTCCCCTCAGGGTCAGTGAGAGCTGCTCTATATCACCTATGGCTAGGTGCCAGGATGTTTCCCGCCCACAGCACAAGCAGGTTCAAATTCTCTCTCAGCCCAACTGTCATTGGCTCCCTCAGCTGCAGTGTATCAGGGGAGAAGGGATAGGGGGGAACCCCTGCAGAGTATCTCACAGCAACATGTCCCTAATGCAGCTCACACACTACAGTTTATTCAAAGCAAAGAAAGTACATGTATATATATATAGGGAAGCCATACAAGTTCCTTTTTCAACAAAAGAGTGCTACCACATTGTATATAAAACAGATAGTCCTGGGTTGGGGTACCACATTTGTGCAGCCATCCCCCCTCCCCACCTACAAAATGGGGTGAGCTGTCAATCAACATTGACAGCCGCCTTTTCTTGTAGCGAGACCCGTTGCGACGGAGCTGCCGTCGCAGTACGGTTCTCACGCATGCCAGAGGCAGCACATGCGCAGTCGGGGACCATCCACGCACTTGCGAGTGCTGTGTGCTCGCGAGCAGGTCTGAATGAGGCCCATAGACATTATCGATATCAACATTTTGACTGTCTATATTTTGACACCAGGCTAGCAGCAGCTAAATCCACAATCAGATCAGGACCTCCCAGCCTGGGCTGGTGTTGGAAAATCAGGGATAAAACAGCATGGGGATGCCCCAATTTCTAATAACCATGACCAGGCTGAACCAGTTAGTGAGATAATGCCATAGCAGGATGATACACCGTGTGGGATCCCTTGCCATAATGTTACCAGCCACAAACTGGTCAACCCAGGGCTGAATTCCTCAGAAAGTCAGGACCCCTGTAACCCAGGTTACAGGTTAGAGCAATATACTGAATTAATATGAATGTATATATGGATGTATATTTCATATATTTACACTTGAGGGAATTTAACTAGTTAAAATTGGTAAAAGTATGTTGCATATATTAGTAAACATGTATGTGTTGCTACAAATATGTAGAAGAAAAACAAATATGTAAACCATATATATGATTTAATTCATGTATAATAAGTATATGTGATTCATGTATTTATATATGGGTTGATGTGGTACTTTTTTCTTTGGTGAGGATGTACTCCAGTGTGTGGGATGTACATGCACTATGGAGGAAGGGGGTGGAGTGATACCGCTGGGAGTAAGTTGGTTCCATAGTTGCCAAGTCCGCTTATAACTAGCGGAATTGGGCTTGTTTTTTTTCCCAGTTGCTTGTTTTTTTTGGATGGTTGCTTGTTGCTTGTTTTTGGGCTTATATTTTTTTAGGTAGCTTGTTTTTGGGCTTGATAGCCAAGTCCCACTACTAAGGTGAGCAAATGTTATATAGCTCCTTCACCAATCCATTTATGTTTAGCTGTCTGTATGTATATCTCTCTGTATATGTAGTTATTCAGATTTAGTTAACTAGAATGACTCGTTTAAACGATCAATAGAAGTTAAATTTTCCCATATGTAAGTTATTTTGTTTTGATGTGTTTATTTAAATGACTCTTTTGCCTTGTACTTTACCACGCACAGAGGTCCTGATTCAACAGTGCACACTAGTTGCTTGGGAATCTGCGCAGGACACATTCTGTGCATGTGCAGAACGGGTCCTGCTATATCGCACAGGCACCTGTATCCATTTGCTTGATTTACAGGCAGAGGAGTTTGCGGGGTGGAGACGGCTACGATCCTGGAAACGGGGGTATGTTGCCCCTGTTTTCTGCATTCCCGGAAATGGGGGCATGTAGCCCCCGTTTTCCGGGAGTGGCAAGGCTAGGATCTGCATCCATGGACGCAGACTTCCTGGCCTTGCAGAATGACAGAACACGGCCAGCTTCAGCTACCACGTCCTGACTAAAGGTGCAACCATCGTGATCAATGGTTGCAATGGTGATCCCAGACTGCAACCTCGGTCGCAGCCTGGGATCGCAAATGCAGCAAGGAGATTTCAGACACCTTCTGCTGCATTTGCATTTTAGCAAGGACGGAATTACAAAGCTGCTTGTGTGCCCTGTGCTTTACTTCGCACAGTGGAGTTTATTCGTAGAGCAGGGAAAAGCAGTGCTTTGCAAATATTTATATGTATTTTAATAAAATGAGTCAAGAGTTGCTTGTTTCTCATTTCAGAGTTGGCAACAGTGGTTGGTTCCTGTCAGAGAAAGAGAGTCCGGTTTTCAGGATAGAGAACAGCTCTCAGCACAGCTGACAGAGGGCCTGATTCAGAGGCGGACGCAAGTGGATGATCGCTCGTTCGACGAACGAGCGAGAAAATGTAAATTCAAGCGCTCGCTCGTAAGTTCGCTCGTAGCTAATCTTCCGCCCCAAAGTCTCCCAAACCCCTCCTCTAGCTAACGAACGAGCAAAATTGCGACCGTCCATCTCCAAATTTGGTTGCAGGGAATGCTCGCACAAGTCTAAACCGGAAGTGGGCCTGTCAGATTTCGATTACCTGCTCGTTCATTCTGCATACATACTTTAATCGTTTCATGCCAATCAATATATTAATTAGCTTAATTGCTCTTGTTGGCAATCCTTTTTTTTTTCCATTTTCAATAAACTTTATTCTTGTCCGTGTGTGTCATTTTTCCCGCAGAATACGTACGGTTTCACCAATGTTTGATTTTATAAAAAATACATGTTGTAACCAATGATCCTATTGTTTTCATGTGTTTGTGTTAGGCATATTTTAGTTTATTCATTTCTTTATTTAAATTAGCTTACGAATGTCACTGCATCAAGCCTATCATAACTCACATTATATTTTTTAGGCTGGAGGACACATGACTCATACAATATCCAATAGAATGGTTCCTGTTAATTTACCAAGTACATTAGCCAATCAAATTTTTTCTCTGGCCTTTATTAAAACTGTTTGGTGTAAAAAAAATCATTGCCATCATGAGAGCCTCCGCGTTTACCTGGCGGGAGCTTTTGGTGCTAACGGAGGTGCTGGACCGGTGGATCACCAGCCAGCCTCCCCCCATCAGCAACCGCCAGAAGCGAACCACCTATGCGGAGGTTCGCCACCGCCTGCGCTCCTTCGGCTCATGCCGAAATATCGGGCAGCTAGAGCGCAGGTGGTCGGATCTGCGCTGCCGCACGCCACGCTTGCTGGCCTGTTTTCGGCTGCGTATAGCTGAAAGTAAGTATTTGTTTGGTTATTTTCTGGGCTTTTTTTGCAGCCCTCTCTGCGTGGTCATGTTTTCAGTATAGCCCTGTTTGTTTATTGTGGTCCTATTTGCGTGTGCATGGTTTCAGTATAGCCCTGTTTGTTTATTGTGGTCCTATCTGCGTGGTCATGTTTTCAGTATAGTCCTGTTTGTTTATTGTAGGCCTATCTGCGTGGTCATGTTTTCAGTATAGCCCTGTTTGTTTATTGTGGGCCTATCTGCGTGGTCATGTTTTCAGTATAGCCCTGTTTGTTTATTGTGGTCCTATCTGCGTGTGCATGTTTTCAGTATAGCCCTGTTTGTTTATTGTGGGCCTATCTGCGTGGTCATGTTTTCAGTATAGCCCTGTTTGTTTATTGTGGTCCTATCTGCGTGTGCATGTTTTCAGTATAGCCCTGTTTGTTTATTGTGGGCCTATCTGCGTGTGCATGTTTTCAGTATAGCCCTGTTGGTAGTTTTTGGACAGGCCTGCGTGTGCATGTTTTCCATTTTTTTAATGTTATAACATTTGTGGAGTTGTTAATTTGTGGCCAAACCCCCCCCCAAAAAAAAAAGACTAAACATTTTTCAAACCTCATTTAGGGGCTGAACGCAGAAGCCGGCCTCACCGCAGTAGCAGACGCCGGGCTCGTCCCCTGAGTCCGACTCCCAGCACAGCAACAACTCCCCAACCTTCCCCCTCCACCCCTGACCGGCCACTACCTGAGGCCCGTCCCTCTGGAAATTTGCCCCACCACCAAAATTCACCCTCCACTCCACCCCCCCCTCTCTTTTCTTCACCCTCCACTCCACCCCCCCTTCTCTTTTCTTCACCCTCCCCTCCTCCCCCGGTGCTTTTCATCACCATCCAGCAGCTTGGAGATCTCCCCTCCGTGTAGCCACCAGCACTGGCCCACCTCCGAGGAGGAGGAGGATGGAGGGCCTCAAAACACCCAAATCCCATTAACCAGTATGTTTCCCTTTAAAATTTTTAATTTTTTTTAGTGGAGACATTTTTCATTTGATAGACAATGTCTTGGATTTTTACCACTGATACATATCACACATGTCCAAACACTCATACTTGGGTAGTTACTGTTTACCCTAACAAGGGTACTTCGTCCTTTTTGTGGTCGCCTTTTTGTGTGTTCATTTGTAATTTAGTATTTATACCATCTTTGCATTTGCCAGTACTTTGTTTTTTTCATCACAACTGGATCTTTGTTTAACCTAGATTTATTTGTTTAGTTTGTTTTGTAAACTTATAATGTAAGGTGTCATTTTATTAAGTTTCATTTTTGTTTTTTCCAACAGAGGACCAGAGGCGGCTGCATTCTATGCAGGAGGGATTGGCCGCTTTGCGTGGGCACGTTATACAAATGTTAGTGGTCCTTGACCACATGGCGGCAGCCCTTCGGAGCTGATTTTTTATTTTGCTTGTTTGTTTTTTTCCAAAACTTTGTTTCAAATTAAAATTTCTCATTCCTTGTCTGAAACAATTACATTGTTTAACCTTCCATAAGTCGACTATTTGATCATGTTCTTTAAAGTATGGTAAATTATATTGTACAAAGTGCTAGTAAGTATGTAAGCTGCCACATTAAACACCTCCCCATACCAATAGAAATTCAAACATTTTCTGGTTTTTCTTTGGGTGGGTAATGTAAATTGAAAAATAAACCTGCTTAGGCCTAGTTTTGAAAACCTACTGATTCAACATAATACCTTTGATGTTTTTTGAAAGCCACAAAGCATGTTCAAAGACTTAAACATTTCACACATTACAGGATTAGGCATTACGAAAGGTGGCATTTTTTGTGCCAGGTTACACGTGATTATAATTTTCAAAAAAACACTCTTTTTAATGGCAAACCAAATTTTAATACACACCAAACACATACAGAAAGTGAATTGTGACAAGCAATTCACACAGTGAAAAGACTCCAAAAAACAACCAACACCAAAAGCAAACAAGAAAAGAAACAATCAAGAACTGATGAAATAAGTAGCAGGCCAACATAAATCCACAAATGAGGTGATGAAATAATTGATTCCAATGTTAGATCCAATGTGGCCACATGTACACAATTTAGTGGAGCAGGTAGTAGGCATCGTTTTTTCGAGGTTTGTAAAGGTAGACAAGAAAAAAAAAAAAAAATTAAAAAAGGCACATTGCAATCGGACATGTCGACATTGTGTCAATTAAGTAAATGTTTGACAATAATTACCTGAAAAATCTGGCCACCACATCATCGCATATGGCCCCCCCACATACTGACCTCCGACCAACCTCGGGGGGCCATCCTCAGGCAAGGCATCCTCTGGCTGCATTGGGACACCACTCCTTATGGCGATGTTGTGAAATATCCCACACAGGACCACAATTTTCGAAACCATAACCAGCAAATACATGAGCTCGCCACCAGAGCGGTGGAGGCATCTGAATCGGCCTTTTAAAAGGCCGATACAGCACTCCACCACCTGCCTGGTGGCTGTAAGTGTGGAATTATACTCACTCTGTGGCCCTGGTGTGGGAGCCAAATAAGGAGTGAGCAGCCAGGGCGTGCAAGGGTAACCACTGTCTCCTGTGAAAAAACAAACACAAACATCAGGACCATTGTGTAACAAGCTTTGCATTGGTTGCCATGGAAGGTGTCAACTTACCCAGAAGCCATGCATCACCAGCTTGTAGGTTGTCTAATTTTTGCCAAATCCCTGATTGCCAGATGACGAAGGAATCATGTGCACTCCAGGGGAATTTGGCATTCAGGGACAGGATCTGGAGGGAGGCATCACATACCACCATTACATTCAGTGAATGAAAGTGTTTTTGGTTCCTATAAATAGCCTCCAGCCTTGCTGGAGGCTGAAGTGGTATGTGAGTGCCATCCACAACCCCTATGATGTGTGGGAAGCCAGCTATTTGGTAAAAATTGGCCTTCACCACACTAAGGGAACCCATATCCAATGGCATTTGAATAAAATGATGGAGGTGTTTAAAAATGGCCTCCATCACTTCCCTCAGGATCCTTGAAAAGGAGGATTGGGATATTCCGGCAACTATTCCCACCGTGGTTTGAAAGGATCCTGAGGCACAGAAATGTAACACTGACATTAATTGCGTAAGTGGTGGTATTGCTGTAGGACTGTTAATTAGCCGTTCAAGATCACTCTCTATTAATGAGAGAGTGTCTAGGATGATTTGTGGAGGAAGACGGTATCATCTTAAGATCTCATCATCTGGCATTCCAAAAAGGGTGACACGTGTTCTATATATCTTGGGCCTTGCATGCCTACGAGGCCTACGCCTGGGACGAAGTTGAGGTTGGTCGGGTTCGGGCAACATGGCCAAGATAATATGACCAACATCAACCTGAAATGGTAAGCCAGGTAGTTATTGTTTGAGACAAATGTGAATTAACAAAACAACTTATCTTTTCCAATCAATCCAAAGATGCTTACAGGCCTGGGTATTGTCATGATTTGAAAATCCTACATTTTAAAAGTAAAACGTAATTTTATTTTGATTTTTATTTAAACAATTATTCGAAACACATTTTTAAAAACATAAATATATAGAAGGGAGCACACATTAGTTAGGAAATGCATGCTACATTTACAGTGGTATTCAATATGGGATCGATAAGTCCCTTTTTGCGTTAATATAGAAATTATGATGTCATTATCTCAGGTTTTACTTTTACACCGTAGTCAATATCAAAGACTTATCTCATTTTTGAAAAAGCAAAGTGATAAATCGGGGATAAGTTTTCACCATTGAATAGGTGTGGCAAAAAAGTGCAGAATTGGAGTTTAGGGGTGCAGACTTTAGAAAAATAGCCTGCACCCCTGAGATTGACATTTAACAAAGAACTGTGTAAAAAAAAAAAAAAAAATGGGCCACCAACAAAATAAAAAAAAATTTGTGTTGATAAAAAAAACATGGCCAAAAATTGAAAGACAATAGGCAAATAGGTTCAGGGCTATTCTGCATGTATGCGGCAGGTGTTTTGAAGAATAGAATTATAGCGGCAGGTGCACAAATGCAGAATTTCAAAAAACTTACTTTAGGGACACCAAAATATGCTAGGACCCATTTTAATGTCCCTAAATTGTATGGGACCACTTAAAATCTTTTCTGAAAAATCCTAAGTGCTCTTCTGCATCACTTGCTCAATGTCGGTAAAAAAACACCTGCTGCGGCTATTTAAATCCCCGACTTTCACTTAAAGGCTAAAACGGTGGGACCCACAGTGTGCCCCCATGTTTTCCCAACTTTAGGGGGGTCTTACAATTATTTTATGCTGCGGCCAACGTGACCATTGCTCAGGCCCTGGCCGAAAATACCGGGGCCAACATCAGAATTGCCAATGCCCTGGAGCAGCTCGTTCGCCAGCACATGGTGGAGCAGGCCTCCCTTCCTGCCGGAACATCAGGATCCTCCACCTCTGGCACAACAACAGCCATCCCTCCAAATGTGCCTAGCCCTCTGCCTAGTCCAGAGGCCACAACATCTGCCTCTGGACAGGCCAGCCAAAGGACATCCCGGACCCGGTCAGGCTCCCACCCTACCCCGGCCAAACGGGCCAAAAAGCGATGACAGCACTGGCTAATTTTCCCACAATCCTTCTGTGCTTGCCCCATATTCCTTAAGGGACAAAACTTCCCTCTCCTTTCTTGTGAATTGTTTTTAATGTGTGTTATTTTCTTTTTGGCAAATGCCACTATTGTTGTGTTTTTAATTTTTATTTTCAATTTTGTTACGTTAGCCAGAGCTGAAATCTGGCAAATGCACATTAGAAAAAAAAATGTGTCTAAAAAATAAAAACATTTGAAAATCTGCTCCATTGTATTGTGACATTATTCTAAAAATGGTTTATAGGTAATCCCGGCCAAAAAAAAAAACAACAACATTATTTTGAATTCAGATTCCAAAGGGTTAAAAACCATTTAGGAGTTTTAAGGAACACTTTGCAAAAACAAAATGGATGCGATTTTTCCTGGCCCATTAAAAATGTTGCAAAAACACAAACATGATGACAATATTGTTGCAATAACACAAAACCAAAAATAAAATGCAAAAAAACAAAAAAAACAAAAATTGGTACGCTAATTGATTGTCTAATCCAGAAATTAGCAGTATTTCACCTGCGTACGGGTTTGGGCTACTAAAAAAAAACTATTTGCGAAACACATTACAAGCTGGTTTTCAATTATAAGTTGATTGTTTTTCTGGCAAGAAATGATAAATGGATTAAACATCGAAGAGGCACGGAAGGAGGACGAGACCATCGTCATTGTGGTAGAGTATACCAGACCACAAGCTGTGCGAACAGTTTGAATGGAAAGTGGATCAGACAGTGACGTATCACTTGTTCCATTCACATTGGCCGTTCGCATGAGATAATTTATGTACGCCCAAAAAACGCCTCGACACGCCTGCGTTTTCCCATCTCCACCCCCGTCAACGCCCAAAAACGGCTGTTCTGTCAATCACATTTGACATGTTAGTTCCTGTTCACTATTCGAAGAACGACTAAAAAAAAGATCGCAATCAGCCGTACGCACATGCGCAGTTTGAAACCGGCGCATGCGTGGTTTCACAACATCAGAACTCTATGAGCGTACTGCCGCTTACGAGCGGCTCTGAATGAGGGCCAGAGTCTGCAGATCTCTCCCTACAGTGTCACCCCACTGTGTCCGGATCAGTTTTGGGCGCAGGGGGGTGGAGTCAGAGAGGGAGCAGGGAAGCTGGTGGGAGAAGTGGTACTCACCCTGCCCTGCCCAGAGAGACTGCCCAAAGAGGCAATTGTGGTGGCCAATGGCTGTGTGGGAGCGGAGGTGGGAACTGACGGTGAGAAGAGGTGCCCCGCTGACATTGAAGGTGGAGTTGCAGCACATCTTCACTGCTAAGAGGCAGCGTTCCAGGAGAGGGGGCGCACCTACAGTTTAGTAGGCAAGCAGGCAGCAGTTGAGGTCAGCAGCAGCTGAGATGAGTCAGTCAGCTAAGGGGGCTTGGCTGTAATAGGAGACAATGCAGCACCTAAGGGGCCAGAATATTCAGCCACCTGGGAGGAAATGGCTGCATTTAGCAAAATTCAAGTGTCTTTCAGCTGAGCAGAGCCCGGACAGCAGAAGTCCCCTCTACTATAGGAGGTGGTGAGCACCCACATAGCACCAATGGCAGACATAGGAGATATATAATTCACCTACTGTATATATTCTCACTATAGCCGGCAGCTAGATAGGAGAACAGGTAGTGAGTGATTGGTACACAATATTACACTCAGCACTTCCAAGAAATCTTCAGCATGAGAGGAGAGCTGGGGGAGCATATTAGGAGTATTAACTGTGCCAGAGGATTACATATACTGAAATATATCCTCCCCTCACTGAGGTATCATCTATATAACAACTTTATGTGAGGTAATTCAGTGACAGGCCTTCAGGTATTCTGTCATTGGGAAAACTGCTAATTCCAGGCATTAAAGCAATTCAACTTTATACCTTGCAGCAGCTCCAACTAGAAATACTGCCAATTACAGGATATACACTTTTGTTGGGATAAATAAGTAAATTAAATTACAAATAAATTACAGTTGCAGATAGAGTATAGAGGATGTCAGAGCCACAGGTCAGCGCATAAGTTTACTCTATAGCTACTTCCTCTGCTGCCTTTATGAAACGTCATTATTACTCTGATCCAACTACTTTAATGTATGAGACTATTCACACAAGTGGACTTGGATAACTGTATATGACTGTCATATTTCAAGGGATGTCAGATTCGCTGTAAGATTCTAGATTCCTGCACCAGGGCCATAGCTAGGGCAGTGTGGCCGGTGCCATCGCACAGGGCACCACAGGTCAGGGGGCGCTGTTTGGGCATGTCAATTTCTGTTTATTATCATTCTCACTTGTAACTTCCTCTTATTTCATCTCCTGCCCTCTCCTATCTCTTCCCTGGCCCTTCCCCATGAGGCCATTCCCCTTTTTTGGGTGCATTATGTTCCTTTGAAAAATGAGGGGGACGCCAATTGTCTTTCTGGCACAGGGCACCAAAAAGTCTAGTTATGGCTCTGTCCTGCATAGTTTCTGTTTACGGATCAATATATCTTTCTATAGATTATTCTATTCTAAGTTTATTGTTCAGTTAAAATGTATGAATATATAAACATGTATAACTGTGTATTTCAAAGTTAAGGTATATAGCAAACATTTGTTATTGCCTAGGTATTACTTATTCATATAAAGATATATGAATTATAATCTAAGTGTGTTAATTAGCTGGAAGAGCACCGAGAGTTATTGGTGAACACCAAACCTAAGAGGGACAGGATATGAACAGGACTACTATTATCATTTATTTACTGGGTTATCTACCCCAAATTACTTAATTCCTATTAACATTTGGGTTTTCCCAAGTAGGCCCAGACTGACTGCTAATACTTGGGTGGAGGCATTGCTAACGAAAAGAGGTACACCACTTAACACGAGTTTAAAGGTGGGTAAAAAAAGATTACATAGGAGTTAGTAACATGGTGTCACTTTAGACGGTAAAGGGGGTTACACCCCAAAAATAAAATGGTATCCCCCCCTCCCGAGAAACAACTAGCCCTGGACTACAGTATGTTGGTCAGCTGTTGTGTCCCAATGAAAATTGGCCAATCAATGTACACCCCCCCCGAGGAAGTCCATTGATTGGCCGATAAGGGTTGGGATGCGCTGGGACATACCAGATGATTGACATACCCACGGCCCACAGCAGCACACCTGCAAGCTTGCTTGTGGCTGTATGAGCTGAGCCTCCAACTTCCCGGTTCAGCCTGGTGCCATCAAGCCGACTAGAGAGGCATCAAGTACAGGTTTGTTTTCCCCATCTGACCATCGCTGCACCACTGACAGAAACACCACCACAATTATCCCTTTATTTCTATGCCCCAGGCAGCACGTGGCTGTATGAGCTGAGCCTCCAACTTCCCGGTTCAGTCTGGTGCCATCAAGCCGACTAGAGAGGCATCAAGTACAGGTTTGTTTTCCCCATCTGACCATTGCTGCACCACTGACAGAAACACCACCACAATTATCCCTTTACTTCTATGCCCCAGGCGACAAACAAACAGGGTACCCAAAACCTGGCAGTTCAGTGAATAGCCTGGTTACAAGCAACTGTGGGACATTACATAGCGATAAACCGCAATCTCTACATCAGAATTAAACCACAGAAGCACCCCTGCCAAAGTATCCTTTACTCCCTGATGGCTCCTAAAGAGGAAAGAACTCAGTCACCAGCAGGTTAACCCCATACATAACATATGGAGAATATAGCTGCTCTGGATAATACTGAACAGTGCTGATACCTCTTAGTGTGCAGCACAATGACAAGAAGATACTGTATTTTTCCTAAAGACTTTGTCAGGTAAAGACAGCTGCAACCAGAAGCACTTCAAGGTTGACTTCACACATAAAAGAGAAGCTGCACCAGAGGTGCCAGACAAGGCTACAAACTTTCGTGAGTATACATGCGGGACATCGCAAATAAGTCTTTCTCACTCGTATGTTATATCCCTCACCATAGGTATGCATAGCATGCCATTAACATCAGTACAACTTATAGTTAATTACTGAGATCAATACAGTACGGAAGGACATTCCCTCAAAGATTGCTTTACTCCCCATGCTGAGAAGGTGATTGGGAATCCACCGCCCCCCCACCCTGAACACTACCTGATCTAGTACGCTTCTAGACATAATATTTATATTCATTAAACATTTTAATTAATAAAAAAACCTTTTTTGATATATACACATTGAAGTTCTGCTGTCTTCATTTACATGCTTTCAAGTTTTGTAAGCTGAGCGCATCCCCCTGTACTACTGTATGTGTAAGTTGCATAACTGCACAAAAACATATCTCTATGTGCACTTTGACTAATGTGATAAAAGGATTCAAATACCCAAAAGGAGCTCATGGAAACACAAGTAATAAAAATAGACATGATGTCTCTCGTGACTAATTTAACCACTTGCCTGGCATGTTCGCCAAGCAAGTGGCTAAATTACATATGATAGATAATCTTCCAGCAGCCGCCAATTTCAGAAGGACTGAATGGTCTGCAGTGTTGCCGTCCAGTGTTGATCGGGAGAAGCAGTGGCCGGAGAAATGTAAATGAAGCAGCCCTCCCAGTGTATCCCCTGCTCAAAGGATCAGCCGCTGGGGGAACACAAGGTCACGATGTTCCGATCATTGATAGTCCGATATATTTCAATGGCTGATATGTTAAAATAAGTGTTATGTGTTTCTAAAAGAAATTCTTATTATTTTTTTAATAAAATTGTGTTGGATAAGTCATAAATAGATGTTCTTGACCTAATTCAGTCATAATTCAATAATAAAAAACTCAACAATTTCTCAGCGGTTTTTCAACAAATGATTAGCCAGTTACTAATTATTTATTAATTAAGGGTACAAAATTATTAATAGTTATCTTATAGAAACAAAAAAAAATGTTGTGGATATATTAGGGTGGACAAATTTTAGTGTATTGTGTCTACTCTTTCAGGTTCTGATTGGCCATATAGGTCCTCCGGCAGATATGACTTTGTAAACAGCCACGCATTTCGGCGGTTTACACCACTAAACCAGCAGTGATGTAAATTTGCCCATTATAGTGGTGTTGCATTGTAAAAAACTTTGCTGTTACACCATAACCAAATTACATGGTGGCTGGATGTGGAGATAACAAACAAACAAACAAGCTGATATATAGTCACAATTGTAATTTCAAGGGTATACCAGCAACATAGCATGTAATGTTGTCCATGCATTTAGATTATTAATATTATTCCTATTGGTTTTGAAATTATTCTCACCCATTAAAAATCACATTATTAATTATGCCTAATATATTTGCCCATCTCTACCTGCTAATACAACCTTACTGAAACTAACCACAAGGTGGAGCTGCAGCACAAAGATAATAATCATGATTAATGTCTTCATTCTTTCTGGGGGGATGAATCATATCTGAAATCTACAAATATAATCTTTGCTTCATTGCTTTGTAAGAAATGTATTTTAACTGTTCATTACAGTATGTACGAGGGTGATTCAATAAATAAGGTAACAAGACCTCTCTCACTGCATAAATTTATTCAAATCACACATACACATAGAATCAATAGTATGGCCTTGGTACAGATTATTTTTCCACATAGTCCCCATACTTGTCTTAGCATTTGTTCCAACGGTAAGCATCTATCCTGTCATAGAAGAAATCCATCTCAAGCTCCTGAAGCCAGGACATGACGGCTTGCTGATCTTCACAGACGGTTGTGAATTTCCTTCCACACAGGTACTTCTTCAATGGTCCAAAGAGTTGGAAATCATTCGGTACCAGGTCAGGGCTGTAGGAAAGATGGTCCAATACAACCCAATGGTAGCACCGTAACTACTCACACGTATGAGTGTGGCCTGGCATTATAGTGCAGCAATATGACACCTGTTTGCAGCAATCCAGATTGTTTCAATTAATTGCCTGGCTCAATGTGTCACAATAGTGGACAGCATTCATAGTATCTCCCTTGGTGAGGAAATCAACAAAAGGCATGACCTTGTGGTCCCAAAACACGGTCAACGTGACCTTCTTTGATGATGGAGTTGTTTTGAATTTGTTTGAATGTGGGGATGATGCGTGTTTCCTTGTCATGGATGCTTGCTTCGTCTCTGGTGTCACATGATGCACCCCCATTTCATCGCCTGTAACAATACGCTGCAGGGGAACCAGTATGAATGACCGCCAGCTGTAAGGCTGGCTGTTCAAATCCAGACGCTGGAAGCCCGGCAGCAGTGGAAATCCCGACAGAGAGAAATAAAACCCAAGCACTTTAAGAGTTAAAAAATCCTTCCAGTCTCAATGTGGCTGAGTGAGGCAGTCACCCTCACAAATAGAAAAGCATATAAGTACAGAAGAAACAGTCGCTGAGCCTGGAATTAGCAATTAATGTACCCAAATCAATATGACATAAAAAATCATTTATTTATAAAGCAATCTCACAAATATTCTCAGCAATTGACATAAAAACAATTAATAGATATATGATAATAACCTTAAAAGTTCTTGTTAAGACATAATATTCAGGGCCCCCAAGAGCCGCACGGGGCCCTGGTGACAGGAGGCGTGGCCTAATCGTGGAAGGCACGGCCACGCCCCCTTAGGAAATTTTTATTGCAGCGCACGCTGGGAGGGGGGCGCTGTGAGCCCTTCAGCCCGGTGCACAGCCAATGGGGGGCGCGATCAGCGTGATCGCTCCCCCCATAGGCATAGGAGACTGCTCCAGTCTCCCACTGCAGCCCAGCACATAGCAGCGTGTGCTGGGCTGCTATGATGTAGCATGGAGGGGGGACGGTGCAGGACCTGGGCCCTAGTAATTTGTACCCGCTCCCCCCCCTCTCGGCACCCCTGATAATATCCAATATGTGATCCCTGGATATGGCCCAGAAATTAATACTCTCTTTCCTTCAGAGGGATACAGTCTTTTTAACAAAGTCACTAGATGTTAGTAAGGCTAATTAGCCTGTGCACTGAATAGAGAGTATCCTTAGAGACTGTTACCTACAAACTCCTGTCCCATATTTTAAGGGGCTCATAGCAAAGGCTAGCATACCTTGGTGCCTGCATGGTGATGCGCTCAACCCGGCCAGCGGGGAGCGGCTAGTGTCGATGACTGTCATTTTGTATTCCTAGGGCCGCGTATTTAGCGGTGATGGGAGTCCCACTGCGTTCTGCTTACAGCCATATCCAGGGATTATATATTGGATATTATATGTATTAACAAGAACTTTTAAGGTTATTATCACATATCTATTAATTGTATTTATGTCAATTGCTGAGAAAATTTGTGAGATTGCTTTATAATTAAATGTTTTTTATATCTTTTTGTCATATTGATTTGGGTACATTAATTACTACTTCCAGGCTTTGCGATTGTTTCTTCTGTACTGAAATCCCGACAGAGAATTTAGGTAAGTATCACTAACCCTACCCCCCAACCCTAACCCCTTTGTAGGGGTGTCTAACCCTAACCTCCCCCCTAGTGCCTAACCCTAACACCCCTAAGTGCCTAAACCTAACCCCCCCTTCCCCGAAGCCTAAACCTAAGTCTCCCAGGGTGGTGCCTAACCCTAACCCCCCCCTTCCCCTAGTCTAACCATAACTCCCCTTCCCCTAGCCTAACCCTAACGGGGGGAGCCTGACCCTAAGTACCCCCCGGGAGCCCCTAACCTAACTCTTCCCCCTGCGGCTCTCCGCGCCCGGTCCCTGGCATACCTTCGATCGGTATGCCGGGCGTCGGGCTCCCGGTGTAGGTATAATGACAGGCATCGGTATTTCGACGCCTCTCGTTAGTACCCTTCTGGGATTTGACAGTCGGGAAGCCGGGGGTCGTCATTTCGACCATCGGCTTCCTGACTGCATCCCGCTGTAGGAACTGCACTGGTACCATATGGTACCACGTCAAATTAATGAAAGACAATCCCATCCTATTGGTTTTGTGAACGTCTGTGAGTTGCTTTGGTACCCAATGTGAACACTTTTTCCTGTACCCCAGTTGGTCATGAACGATGTTGTACATAGTACCTACTGAGATGTTCAGTTCAGGGCCGGAATAAGGTTTGTGGGGGCCCTGGTGCAACAACCTTGCGGTGGCCTTTATTAATATAATTGTATTAAAAGAATATATATATATTTATATATATGGAGAAAGTGAAGCTGGTAAAAAGCGACCAATGTGCTAATACATACTATGATACAGTGCTGAATGAACCATTTGAATAAATAAATAAATAAATGTGCAAATATGCAAGACTGTGATAAGATGTGCAATAAACACAAAAAAATATATAAATATAGTTTCAAGGTATTATAAAGTGCATATGACACTATAGAAATGACAAGTATAGGTAAAATTAAAAAGAGTAATATATTACAAGTAACAGCTGACCCTAACACATAGGGCACTACAACAAATAACTTAATTTAAAAAAGAAAGAAATGCAAAAATAAAAAAAGGGTCGGGATAAGGGATGAAGGGCTTATCTAGATCACGAATAGGTAAGTTCATGTGAGGCTGGAACCCGGAGTCTCCAACGCATTTCGTCCATGTGTGGTGGACTTCTTCAAGGGATATATATATATATATATATATATATATATATATATATATATATATATATTAGAGATGTGCGTGTTTTGGTTTTGGTTTTGGTTCTGGATCTCCCCTGGTTTTGGATCTGGATTGGTTTAGCCAAAACCTCACCTCCGTGTTTTGTTTTTCAGTTTTGGTTTTGGATCCAGATTTTTTCTTAAAAATCATAAAAACAGCTAAAATCACATATAATGGGATTTTTTTTCCCTACAGTATTATTAACCTCAATAACATCTATTTCCACTCCTTTCCAGTCAATTTTGACCACCTCACAGCTCACAATATTGATTTTTCATCTAGTTAAGGGCCAAAAAGGTTGCATCCAGCTAGCTGGTTCAAAGATGAGTAGCACAGCCACTGGCTGAAGAATTGATATTTGGCACAGCCCCTGGCTGAAGAATTGATAATTGGTGCAGCCCCTGGCTGAAGAATTGATAATTGGTGCAGCCACTAGCTGAAGAATTGATAGATGGTGCAGCCACTGGCTGAAGAATTGATAGTTGGTGCAGCAATTGGCTGAAGAATTGATAATTGGCACAGCCCCTGGCTGAAGAATTGATAGTTGGTGCAGCCCCTGGCTGAAGAATTGATAATTGGTGCAGCCCCTGGCTGAAGAATTGATAATTGGCGCAGCCCCTGGCTGAAGAATTGATAATTAGGGCAGCCCCTGGCTGAAGAATTAATAATTGGTGCAGCCCCTGGCTGAAGAATTGATAATTGGTGCAGCCACTGGCTGAAGAATTGATAGTTGGTGCAGACACTGGCTGAAGTAAGAAGAGTTGATATTTGATAATTGGTGCAGCCACTGGCTAAAGTAAGAAGAGTTGATACTTAATAATTGGTACAGTCACTGGTTGAAGAATTGATAGTTGATAGTTGGCGCAGCCACTGGCTGAAGTAAAAAGAGTTGATACTTGATAATTGGTGCAGCCACTGGCTGAAGAAAGAATTGATAGTTGAAAGTTGGCGCAGCCACTGGCTGATGTGAGAAGAGTTGATACTTGATAATTGGTGCAGCCACAGGCTGAAGTAAGAAGAGTTGATACTTGATAATTGGTGCAGCCACTGGCTGAAGTAAGAATTGATAGTTGATAGTTGGCAGAGCCACTGGCTGAAGTAAGAAGAGTTGATACTTGATAATTGGTGCAGCCACTGGCTGAAGTAAGAAGAGTTGATACTTGATAATTGTTGCAGCCACTGGCTAAAGAATTGATAGATGGCGCAGCCACTGGCTGAAGTAAGAATAGTTGATACTTGATAATTGGTGCAGCCACTGGTAAAGAAAGAAGAGTTGATACTTGATAATTAGTGCAGCCACTGGCTGACATAAGAAGAGTTGATACTTGATAATTGGTGCAGCCACTGGCTCAAGAATTGATAGTTGGCAGAGACACTGGCTGAAGTAAGAATAGTTTATACTTGATAATTGGTGCAGCCACTGGCTGAAGTAAGAAGAGTTGATACTTGATAATTGGTACAGCCACTGGCTGAAGAATTGAAAGTTGATAGTTAATTGTTGATGCAGCCTCCAGGCTGAGTAGTAGTGGAATACAGAGCTATGATTAGGAAGGAACCGGTCCTGCAACAGCCTTAAGGGCTAGAACTATTGGTTAGTTGGGGCCGTTACAGCCTTGAGGGCTGGTGAGGAGTGACAGGTGGCCTTTGGGCCGTGAAGCAGGATGCGGTCTTTGGGCCGTGTAGAGGCCTTAAGGGCTGTGAAACCTTGGCTGAATGTCACTGTTGTGCGGCTTGTGCCACCAGGTTGACACAACAAGCAGCATTTGGTTCAGAATATTCTTTAAAAAAATGAAAGGGGCATGCAGGAGATGCTGTCTGTGGCCATTACAATTTCTGGACATTCGTAAACCATAACATTAAAAATGTCAGGCAGCAATGCCCCAAACAGCATATAATGTAAAGGAAAAAGGTGCAAGATGGAATTGTCCTTGGGCCCTCCAACCTATCCTTATGTTGTATATATGAAACCGGACATTCACAGTTTAACAAACAAATCACTTCAGCAACAGGGACTGCCACTTGTGGCTGAAATGATTGGTTTGTTTGGACTCCCCACAAAACAAGCTGCCAATGCACAGTGGATATTGGTGGCAATGATCCCAAACGCAAACTGGCTTTACAATACATTAGATTAGATGTCGTCATTGTCATCCCCATCAGTGTGTACATCCTCCTCTTCTTCACACAATATGAATTTGTCCCCGCTGGAATCCACCATTACAGACACTTCTGTATTTTTTGGACTTAAGTGCTGGTAAAGGTCTTCTTCATGGAATTTGTAATTCATTTTGATGAACATCATCTTTTCCACATTTTGGGGAAGTAACCTCCTATGACGATCACTGACAAGGTTCTTGGATGCGCTGAAAACTCTTTCAGAGTACACACTGGAGGGTGGGCTACTTAAGTACAGCAAATCCAGTTTGTGTAAGGGACTCCAAATTGCCTCTTTTTCCTGCCAGTAGTGAAAGGGACTGAGTGACATGCCTATTTGGATGCTATAAATGAATACAGGTGGTTCCTGCGCACTGAGCTTATCAATCAATAGTGAGCTGCTTACAGTAATAGGCTACCCTCTGCCTATCAATTAGGATCAATATATAAAATAGGAGTATGTATGTAGCGCTCAACTTCTTGATAATTAGGTGTTATCTATTTTACCCTATCTTCAACAAAATATATCTGTATATAATTATATTGTATAGATAATGCAGTGAGAAATTGTTGTTACGTAGATAAAAAGATTATATATGTAGTATCTGTATAATACTGTTTAGTTGATTCACAATGGATCTAGTGGATACAGATGTCCTTAATACTATTAGTCACATTTAAAGTGTGGGTCATAGACCATATATCAGCAAGATATAAGTGCACACCTGTTATCCAAACAATAATATAGAGAAAATATGGTGTAGCACTATGATCAATTTAATGTTGATAAATCGGGAAACAATTGTGAAAAAAATATAATAAAACTGAAAGTAAAAATAAAAATAATTGTAAAAATAAAAATAATTATATAATAGTTGGACGATAGTTTGGATAATCAGTCTGTTGTTAGTAGAGAGGCTCAATGAATTCCAATAAGTCAGACTAGCAAATAAGCAGCAGATTGCGGCATCCTAATAAGTAGTCCTAAGTAGTCTAAGTAGTCCTAATAGTGCTTAATATCTGTTAATTCAATGGTTATTTATATACTCATATATTTATTCATCAATAAGATAGATATCAATTTAAGGCCTATTAGTAACATGATAAACATTTAACCCATAGACCATTCAATCAGTAGAAGAGACAGCTGACTATCCAAGATAAGTATGGGATTGTCTAATTGCTTTAGCCAGACCCTGTTGATTTACAACACCTGGCCTGTCTTGGCTATAAATACTCAGAGACTTTACCCACTTGTCACAATCACTCCCAGAGGAAGGCCCAAGAGGCTGAAACGCATTGGGGTACATCATTGGACGGACTACCTAACCTAGGATCTGCACAGAAAGAGGAGCTCGCTGTTATTTCCCTGCACTATCTGGAGCGCCCGCCAGCTGAAGTGCGCAACCCGGAAGTACGGAGGCCAGACAGCAGTAGGCGCCCGAAGAAAGAAGACGCATAGGAACGGTGAGAACTGACACAGACGGCAGAGAGGACAGAGTGAAGGGTAAGTCTCTGGCAGGTGGTGGATTCGTCCGGCAGTCAGTTCCGGCTGGAGCTCATAGCCGTGACTGAAAAACCCCCTTAGACCTAGCCGGCAAGTTGGAGGCTCCCGATCACGGTGTTAGGCCCGTTACCAGGCTTAGCGCTGAGACCGGAGATACAACTACACCTGGCCTGGCCCGGAGCCCCGACCACCGTCCATCATCACACCATCAGCTGCAAGGGTATGTGCACGGACTTACCACAAACAGGTTAGCGGGACACCGCAATCTGCTGCTTATTTGCTAGTCTGACTTATTGGAATTCATTGAGCCTCTCTACTAACAACGGACTGATTATCCGAACTATCGTCCAACTATTATATAATTATTTTTATTTTTACAATTATTTTTATTTTTACTTTCAGTTTTATTATTATAATTTTTTCACAATTGTTTCCCGATTTATCAACATTAAATTGATCATAGTGCTACACCATATTTTCTCTATATTATTGTTTGGATAACAGGTGTGCACTTATATCTTGCTGATATATGGTCTATGACCCACACTTTAAATGTTGCTAATAGTATTAAGGACATCTGTATCCACTAGATCCATTGTGAATCAACTAAACAGTATTATACAGATACTACATATATAATCTTTTCATCTACGTAACAACAATTTCTCACTGCATTATCTATACAATATAATTATATACAGATATATTTTGTTGAAGATAGGGTAAAATAGATAACACCTAATTATCAAGAAGTTCAGCACTACATACTCCTATTTTATATATTTGGATGCTATCCCTAAAATAATCTTCCACCATTCTCTGAATGGTGACCATATCAGACAAAGTAGCCAGTTCTTTCAGACCCAACCAGATGTCATTAGGTTTTGCTGACTGATCTGCAACACCACCAGCAGTGGCAGATCTTAGGAAAATTTTGTTTTTTCCTTGCAGCTGTAGAAAATGAAGGAGGAGATGCTGCCATGTCACGTTCCACTTGAGCTGACAATTTTTTCACCACCAGCTCTTTACATCTTTTCAGATTTATGTCCATTGGAAAGAAAGACACAAGACTTAAACCTAGGATCAAGTATGGTTGCCAAAATATAGTGATCTGATTTCAAGAGATTGATGACCCTTGGATCCTGTCGAAGCGAATGAAGGGCTTCATCTACAAGTCCTACAAGCTTAGTGGAATCACTCCATTTCAGCTCCTACTTCAGTTTCTCCAGCTGCTTTTGCAAAAGTCTGAATAGGGGAATGACCTGACTCAAGCTGGCAGTGTCTGAACTAACTTCACATGTGGCAAGTTCAAAGGGTTTGAGAACCTTGCACAACACAGAAATTATTCTCCACTGGGCTTGACTAAGGTACATTCCTGCTCCTTTCCCAATGTCATAGGCCATAGTGTAGCCCTAGATGGTCTTTTTCTACTCCTCCATCAGCTGAAGCATATAGAGGGTAGAATTCCACTTAGTTACTACCTCTTGCTTCAGCTGATGGCAGGGCAAATTCAACAGTACTTGCTGGTGCTGCAAACTTCGACACGCAGTTGCTGAATGTCGAAAATGTCCAGAAATCTTTCGGGCCCTTGTCATTTTAAAAAAAATGTTGCACCACCAAATTAATTGTGTGAGCAACACATGGGATGTGTTCGAATTCACCCACATGTAATGCTCGCACAATATTGGTGGCATTGTCAGAAATCACAAATCCCGAGGAGAGCCCAAGTAGGGTAATCCATTTTGCAATGATTTCTCTAAGTTTTTCTAAGAGGTTCTCAGCAGTATGCCTCTTAGTGAAACCAATGATACACAGAGTAGCCTGCCTCTGAATGAGCTGGCATTTGTTAGATGCTGCTGCTGCTGTTTGCATTGTTGGAGGCAATACACCTACCCAGTGGGCTTTCACAGTCATGTAATCTTTATTTTGCCCTGTCCCACTTGTCCACATATCTGTGGTTAAGTGTACAGTGGGCACAACGGCATTTCTGAGGACATTAATTAGGTTTTTTAATGTCCTTGTACAGATTGGGAATTGCTATTCTAGAGAAGTGAAATATAGAAAGGACATGGTAGTGGGGACACAGGACCTCCATTAACTGTGTAAAACCCACTGCATTAATGGCGGATACTGGATGCACATCTAATACCAGCATAGCTGTTATGGCGTCAGTAATCCGCTGTGCAACTGGGTGTTTGCTGTCATACTTGTTCGCCAATGCAAAGGATTGTGTGACAGTCAATTGTTTGGTTGAACTACTAAAAGCAGTCTTATTCCTGGTCATCTTCTGGGATGAAGATCCACTCATACACACAGCAGCAGCAACAGGCGTAGCACTCAAGGATCCTTCTGGGGAACAACTCATAGGAGAGGAGTCAGTCCTTATGATATTGAATGCAGGACTACTTCCGATCACGAATGAGGATGTTGATGATGATGCAGGTGTTGGTGGTGTATATTGCAGGGACTTGGATCCAGATAAAAGGGAGCAGCTAGGTGACACTGGACTGATTTTTTTTCATTTTTCTTGTTCTCAAAGTTTCAATACCCTTTCCAATTTTATGAATGCGCTGCAAGTGAAGTAACAGGGAGGAGGATCCAAGATGGTTAAGGTCCTTACCTCTACTCACTGTTACATGGCAACGGTTACAAATGGCTTGCAAAGGTTGCCCGGATTCGGGGGGAAATGATTCCACACATGAGATGTGGATTTTTTTGTCCTTTGCCCAGGCATGCCAACAATGGGATTTTTCCCACCATGTGCAACAACTGTTGCCTGATTTACAGTTTTTGCACAAATATCCCCAGCATCAACATCCTCATAATTGTCAACCCCCTCATCATCCTTGTTGTTATTGCCAACTACATGAATATCCTCCTCATCCTCCTCATGCAATTCCACAGAAGCATCCTCGATTTCTACGTCAGCATGTTGACTTGTGCTGCTCATCCACACATTTGCAGAGGGCACACAAATGGTGGAAGGAGGATCCTCTTTTTCACACTGGGGGGAAAGCACCCTTGAAGGAGGCAGCAGCTCCTTGATAAATGAGACACAGGCAGCACAGCACCCATGCTCACCTAAGTTGCTAATAAATGTGGCTAATACGCACACACAAAAAATTGTTTTTATTTTTTTTACACTGGGGGGAAGCACCCCTGAAGGAGGCAGCAGCCCCTTGATAAATGAAAGAAAATCAGCACAGCAGCCCTGCATACCTACATTGCTGATAAGTGTGGCTAACAGGCACACACAAAAAATAGTTGTTTTTTTTCACACTGGGGGAGAGCACCCCAGAATGAGTCAGCAGTCCCTTAATAAATGAGACACAGGCAACACAGCACCCTTGCACACCTACGTTGCTGATAAGTGTGGCTAACATGCACACACAAAAAATTGTTTTTATTTTTTTCACACTGGGGGTGAAGAGCACCCCTGATGGACAGAGCTCCCCCTGGACAACACAGCTGCACAGCCAGCCATGCCCTATAGACAACAGCCAGCCAGCCCCTATAGACATTATAACAGCCAGGCAGCCCCTATATAGACAACAGCCAGCCAGCCCCTATGGACAACAGCCAGTCAGCCCCTATATGGACAACAGCCAGCCAGCCCGCCCCTATATGGACAACAGCCTGCCCCTATGGACAACAGCCAGCCCCTACATGGACAACAGCCAGCCAGCCCCTATGGACAACAGCCAGCCAGCCCCTATGGACAGGACAATAGTAGCCAGCCCCTATGCAGTATGCACAGCATCAGCAACATCACATTCAATTTCACAGCCCCCTCTCTCTTCACTTTCCACAGCCGGAATGCAAAATGTGCATATTTATACATTTTCTGCAAGCAACATCAATGTGCAGTATTTGCTCCCAATGCCAGATATTTTAAAATTCATGAGCACTGTCAGGGGCATATTAAGAGAGGAGGCCCATGTGCCAGGTCTATCCATGTCCCCTTCTCTCTAGTTGGTTGCGCACGAAGTGAGTCTGGCGCTGTGCTGAGTCTCCTGTACATATTCAGGTCTTCAGGAAATGGCATGGTGGACATTTTCCCAGCAATTTCTCTATAGAGCATGTGCAAATTGCCAGGAAGATGGCCACTGCCAGATTCACATTGTTGTTTAATGCCTGCAGTACCATGTCTCACAACTGTGTTATTTTACATCATTGCTTTACAGCGGCTGCAAAATTTGTTGCTTTATGTTTGATCTCAGGGCCTGATTCAGCAAGGATCATAACTGCTAAAGCATATGCAGACGTTCGATTGCTGTGTACTGTGCATGCATTGCAGTGGGCGTGCGCAAGTGCCTCATTGCAAACGGGTACGCAGACCCATTGCAGTGTGATTGACAGGAAGCACAATTTGGGAGTACCTCTGCTCACTGTTACACGGCAATGGTTACAAATGGCTTGGCAAAGGTTGCCCGGATTTGGGGGGAAATGATTCCACACATGAGATGTGGATTTTTTTGTCCTTTGCCCAGGCATGCCAACACTGGGATTTTTCCCACCATGTGCAACAACTGGAGAAATGCCGTTACAGGGGCATGCATAAATTAGCCACTGCGATGCCATAAATAGCATGAGCTCTCACTGTATGCAGAAACGTTAGCAATGTAGTGGTAGGGTCATACTTGCCTTAAATGTGCGAGTGGCTCAGATGTACTTCGATGTTACTGATGTTTTGGCTGGATTGGAAGGTATTATGGATGTGTGAGAGGGGAAATGGGCATCTGCATGTTGTCCATGCGAATGCTGTGAGATTGCAATTATTAGCATACTTTCGCAGCAGAACTGCATGTACAATTGCAGCTGTGATTGCTGATGTGATCCTTGCTGAATCAGGCCCTTAGTTCAGTAAAGGTGATGAAAGCATGCTGATCACAGCTCCTAATCTCCAGGTATGTCAGTATGAATGAGCACATACTCAGACATGACAGTTGGTGATGAGTGGCTTATGCACCAGAAGGGAAGTGGAGTGGCAACATTTGTGAGAGAATCACTCTGCACTCTTTTTAGCTGCAAGCTCTGGTAAGGACCAGCATATTAAGTGACTTTGACATAGAAAAAGATGACTGCCTCCTATATACAGAAAGACTGGAACAGTATTTTGTGGCAAATAATGTTGCAGAAGAGAAACATGTGCCAGTTCTATCTATTAAGTGCTATGGTCTGCTCAGCAGTTTAGTTTAACAACCCCTGAAAAACCTGCTGCAAAGTCTTTTACAGATATTGTTAAGATTTTACAAGAGCATCTGTCCTGGAAGCCTCTCTTGAATGGTTCAGATTCCATAAACGGAACCAGGAGGAGGGGGAGTCAGTGGCTGCATATGTGGCAGAACTAAAAACTATGTCGGAGCACTGTCAGTTTGTAGATGGCCTGAACGATGCTCTGAGAGATTGTCTGGTGTGTGGGATTTCTAGCGAGAGTGTGCAAAAATGTTTATTAACAGAGACAGATCTTACGTTTAAACGTGCAGTACAGGTGGCACTGTCTATAGAAGCTGCAGCTAAAGATATTATGGAACTTCAGACAGGAGGCAAGTCAGCATCTCAAGTTCACAAAATGGTGGCGACAACAACACCACAACACCTTTGTATGCACATGGTCCCCGGTAGATGTATGCTATCGCTGTGGTGCAGGTACACATTCATAAATAGACTGGAGGTTTAAACATGAACTGTGTAGGAAACGCAACAAAATAGGGCATATTAAACGGGTTTGCCAGTCGCAGGCATATCACCCTGGGACCAAGTATGAAATACACATACGCTATGAAAGACTACAAGGTGGACCCAGACAGTGACAATGATCTGGGCAGTTTGGAAGTGTTAGCAGTAAAAGGCAGTGACAAATAAGCAATTTGGGTCACTCCACGAGTAAATGGTCAATCTATTAAAATTGAACTAGACACAGGATCAGCAGTCTCTGTAATGTCACAGCAAGAGTACCAACGTAATTTTAAAAATGTTAAATTAAACAAAACTTCAATGCTGCTTAAAACATACTGGGGCAAAGTTATTCCATGCAGGGTGTTGCCTGTACTCGTACAATATAATGGCCAGCAGGAGACTCTGGACTTATACATCGTACAGCATTGTGGGGCCAGGAATGGCTGCAAAAATTCAGTTAGACTGGTCGGCCATCAAAAGCCTGAACGTCACACGCTCCCAGTCCTTAACCAAGCTACAGTTGTTTTCCAACCAGGCATTATGACTCTGCAACACATAAAAGGGAAGCTAGTGCTAACAGATAGAGCTGTTCCCCGGTTTCATAAGGCTCGTTAGGTACCTTTTGCTATTCGGCAGAAGGTGGAGCTGGAATTGGACAGGCTGGAAAGTGAGAAAATCTTATCCACGGTGGACTGGAGACCTTAAGAAACTCCTGTTGTCCCAATAGTAAAGAAAAATAGCACAGTACGACTATGCAGGGATTTTAAGATCACCATAAATCCAGTACTGCAGACAGATGACTACCCGTTACCAAGAATAAAATATATCTTTGCAAATCTGGCAGGAGGGCAAAAGTTTAGTAAGATTGATCTAGCTGATGCCTACCTACAAATGGAGATAGAGGATGATTTGAAGGTGTTTTACACCATTAACACACATAAGGGACTTTACAGGTACAATCATTTGGTGTTCGGCATCGCTTCTGCCCCTGCCCTTTGGCAATGAGCCATGGACCAAGTGTTACAAGCGGTTCCTGGTACCCAATGCTATCTTGATGACATTATCGTGACAGGCTCATCTGACGCAGAACCTGAACCTGAAGCTGGTGTTGCAGCCGCTTGAACAATATGGGCTCTAAGACAGAAAAGACAAGTGTGAGTTCATCGTGGCCTCTGTTACATACTGTGGGCACACTATTGATGCCAATGGACTGCACAAATGTCAGGAAAAAGTGGTAGCTGTGTTAAAGGCTCCCCCGCCAAGAGACGAGTCCCAGCTTCGCTCCTTCTTGGGGCTCATTAACTATTACCACAGATTCTTGCCTAACTTAGCAACATTTCTTCATCCATTATATCAGTTGCTTCAGCAGGATCAAAAATGTTTATGGTCAAGTGACTGTGAATGTGCTTTTACACAGGCAAAGGACTTGATTACGTCAGACACAGTATTAACCCACTATGACCCCTTGCTTCCTGTTAGTGTGATATTAATAGAGAAAGAGGATTCTATCGCACAGAAAAATAGGTTAATGTTGGTAGAAAAATACCCCTAAATATTCGTAGTTTGTCATACATTTGTTTTTCTTCATAAGATAGAGGGTGCTGCCATAGACCAAAAGTTATAACTTAATCAAAAGAGAGAGAAAAGAAGTCTATATTTGGCACACAACTTAACTAAAATATAACTTTTATTAATTAGTATTAAATAATCTGTGTGCATAAATAGCGAAATATAAAATAGTAATAATAGAGTGCAAAGAATAGAAATATAAAAATTGTAACATTCCTGTTTTTAATTTAATTAGCCCGTTTCATGTATTCCAATATTCCATGAAATTGTAATTATTTTGAAGGAATTATAAAGCAATGTACTGTGTATTACTTTTAGTATATACTCCACAATTATTGTTCAATTTTATATAGATATATTTTTGTGCAAAGCCATTACATATTTTCTAATATGAATACAGGCGTTATTGATCTCAATTTATATAGATTGGGATTATATACTGCTTCAACGATTATGCTATTTTTATTTTTTATTTTATCCTGCATATGAGCACAATATTTTCATTTAGATGCAGGTTAATTAAATAGCATAAATCTTGTTTTCATCAGCTCGATTTAAATGAAGCCTATCAAGCATTTTTTTAATGTGTATTTTTTATTATTAAATTATATTATATAATTCATCACTGTGTTACATTGCTTTGAATACAGCGTGCATGTAATTTGCTAAAGTAGTTTCCAATAGCCACAAATATAATGTTACAATATGTTGCAAGGGATTGTAACTTTTACAATGTGTTACATTTATATCCTTTCACAGCTGCCGTGCTCACAGACTGCCGCTGCTAAATTCAGTGTTCCGCCAGTCTCAGTTAATGCCAGACTGCTCTGCACTTGTCAGCAGTACTTTATAGCAAGGCAGGCGGCTGTTAACATATTGGACTTGTTGGGTTTATTGCTGTGAAACCTATGGACACTACAAGCTTTCCCTCTGACAATTACAACCCCTACAGACATATCATATAGCCGAATATTGATACATTTAGGCTTAATATTTCACTTAGCACAGGACTTGACAAACATAGAGCTTTAACAAGGCAACCAGATCTGAGGAGATTAGCATACTTTTAAAAGAGCGGCATCCAATTGACACATGCCATGTCATGGGAGGTGTGTTTGTTTAATACTATATTCAAGAACTCCGCAATGGGGGTGTGTACACTATGGGCCTGATTCAGACCCGCTCGCAGGTCTGATGGGCGTGTTTTTTTTTTTTTCTCCAGCCCGCTTGCAAAGCTGTGGGTGACCACCCACAGCTTGTGCGAGCGGCCTGGAGTCCGTTGCGATTATCGCGACCATCGGACTTGTGATGAGACCCTGTGGTAGGGTCTCGGCTCCCGCAAGCCCGAGTGGACTTCCTGCTCTAATAGAGCAAAAAGTCCACTACTGACATCACTAGTGATATCGGTAGGGCCGCCAACAAATGCCTGTGTTTGTGCAGCCACCCCCCCTCCCCACCTACAAAACGGGGCAGCTGTCACTCACCATCGACAGCCGCCCCATCTTGTAGCAAGACCAGTAGCGACGGAGCTGCCGTCGCTGAACGGGTCTCGCACATGCGCATGCCGGAGTCATCGCATGCGCAATGGGGGACCATCGACCTGCTTGCAAGCGCTGTGTGCTTGCGAGCGGGTCTGAGTCAGGCCCTATGTCACTACTGATGCATTTAATACTGCATACCAAGAAAAGAAAATAAGGCATAATATAGTGAGTTTATTTAGAGTTATTACTAATTTCATGTAAATTTGGTGAATATATTCATAATATAAATCCTCTATCAGATTATTCTTACTATTACAGTAATACCTATTCCCTATATAAATAAAATAAGATTAGATATGAATTCCCCTGTGTATAAGTAGTGCATTAAAAAGTATATAGAAATTCCAAAATGTATTATAAATGAGGATATTTTATTATATATATAAATGTTTTGATTGAATATAACATCAGGTTAATTGTGTAAATAGTAATGTAAAATAAATTATTAGTGTCAAAAATAAATATATAAACTAAATATTAAAAAATGTGTGTGATCATATCATCTATCATCAGCTATTCAATTAGCTGCGAGTTCACCCTGCGGCTATTTGTTGCGCTGATCTGATTCAATTAGGGGGATCAGTCCCTGCAGTTGGACTTTATCTCACACCTCATGGAGGTGCGAGGTAAACTCTGCCTTAAAACGACCTATTCGGCCTCGAGCGCGTGGGTAAAACACACTGATTCCACAGTTTTCACGGAATCAGTGTGTTTACGTGTGCGAGTCCCGATGTAATGACACAGGGAAAAAGCTATTTAATTGAATAGCTATTTCCCTCGCCACGGGACTTTGGCCGGCAATTAGTGGCGGGTGAACTCCTGTGGCTAATTGAATATGCCCCTTAGTGTTTAAAAATTTAACTAACAACCATATAAGTAAGTGTGGTAATAAAATAAATTGTTAATTCATATATTATTGTGTATATATTAATTGTGAGTTGTATCTATATATGTGCTTAAATATAAAGTAGAATTCTCATGAGTGTTATGGAGCATAGACACGGTCAGATTTGTCAGATGAACGATTTGAACGATTTTACCAAAGATTTGAACGATTTGAATGATTTTTGACTGCATTAAAATGAATGGAATCGTCCAAGTCTGACTGCAAACACATATCGTTATCTGACCATCGGGAATGCGTATCGTTCAAATCGTTCATCTAACAGATCTGACAGATATGTCAGATATGTCAGATTTTCCTTGAGATATGAACGATTGAACGATTTTTTAAATCGTTATCGTTCAGATCTGAAGAAAAATCTGACCGTGTGTATGCACCATTAGAGTGGCCTGTGATGCTTTAGCGTATGGCACTGGAGCTGTCATGTCACATACTATGCCGAATGGACAGAAGCACCCAATCGCCTTCGCATCTCGGACATTATCCAAGGCTAAACGTAACTATGCACAGATTGACAGGGAAGCCTTAAGCCTTGTTTGGGGTGTACAACAGTTCAATCAGTATTTATATGGCAAGGAATTCACTCATAACTGACCACCAAACTCTTTTGTCCACCTTTAACCCTCGGAAGAGTATTCCTGTCACTGCAACTGCAAGGATGCAGTGCTGGGCCCTGTTCTTAGGTGAACATAGCTATACTAAAGAATTTAAGCAGACTGCACAACATGCTAACGCAGATGGTTTGTCACGATTGCCTTTACAGACCCCATTGACACAGAAAACCGAGGAGTATTGGGATGTTTTCACAATGATACAAGTTGAATATCTTTCCATGACTGCCAATTTGATCAGATGTAAGACTGCTCAAGACCCCATTCTGGCTCAAATATTCACAGCAACACAAAAAGGGTAGGTTGTGCCACTGTGTCGGCAGCTGGCCCCATACTTTCATCAGAGGTGTGAGTTGACAGTTGATTCTGGCTGCCTCCTCTAGGGGTTGCGGGATATCATGCCTGTTAAACTGTGAACTAGTCTTGGAGGAACTACATGTGGGCCACTTAGGTGTATTTAAAATGAAGGCACTGACCAGGAGTTTTGTATGGTGGCCAGGGTTGGATCAGCAATTAGAGGATCTGGCCAGATAGTGTTGTGGGTGCTAATCTGTCCAAAATATGCCTGCACCAAAGCCATTGTACCCTTGCGAGTGGCCATCCATCCTGTGGCAGCGGAATCATGTGGACTTTGCATGACCATTTCTGGGGTCCATGTTTCTGGTGGTAGTGGATGCCTGTTCCAAATGGCCCAAAGTTTTTACAGTCACTTTTACTACAGCTGCACATGGTGGAAGTGTTGAGGAGTCTTTTTGCCAGAACAGGAGTACTGGAGAAGTTGGTCAGTGATAATGGGCCTCAGTTTACCGCTGAAGAGTTTCGGACCTTCATGAAGAAAAATGGAATTTGGCATATTACCTCCGTCCTGTATCACCTGGCTTCGAATAGATTGGCTGAATGTTACAAACTTTAAAGCAAGTTTGCCATCCCATGTGCAAAGACAAGGGAACATTACAGCACAAGCTTTACAATTTCCTATTTGCATACAGGGATGATGTTCATGCCACAACAACCAAACCCCAGCTATGTTGTTCTGGGTTATGAACCTCAGGTCTAGACTGGATTTGATCAAACCAAATATCAGACCCTCCAACATGACCACTTCCATCCGGTACAAATTGCTCTGCTCCTGGGCTTCCTTCTTAATTTATGATTGCAGTCATCAATTAGGTAGGAAGTCCAGGGGCAGCGCATTTTGTACTGGGTGGAACAGGTCATGTTGGAGGGTAAGAGATATTCGTGGGCTGATTTGTGACCGGCAACTGAAGCAGGCTTAAGTTACCGGTGGCACCACAATTTGGGTTTTGTCAGTAGGACAGACTGTGCGGGCATGTAACTACCGTGAAGAGCAGTAGTGGGTAATTACAAAGGTTAAACAATGTAGAGGGTCATTGTCATACATCATGGAAACTGAGCCCTGTGTACTGTGGCACAGGCACCTGGATCAACTATGGGAGCATAACTGATTACCAGCGCTGGATGGAGAAAAATCTGCTACAGAAACTTTGGTGTCAATGCCTGCACCAGTAGATACAGAGGATTATGTGGATGACTTCTCTGGGGTAGCACAATTATACTGTCTGCGTGGACACCGATCCGGTTGAGTCCGCAGACACCGTAAGCTCTCATGCTCCAAGTTCATGAGAACTTGGAGCATGAGTAAGACACGCACCACAATGACTGAACTTGTAGGCAGAGGGGGGAGAGGAAATTATCTACATGGGGAGTTAATGGTTATACAGTATATTGAAATCTGGCTCTGCCAGATTCACATTGTTGTTTAATGCATGTAGTACCATGTCTCACCACTGTGTTATTTTACAGTATTTGTTTATAGCTGCTTAAAAATGTGTTGCTTTATGTTTGTTCTCAGTAGAAAGCATGCTGACTACAGCTCCTGATCTCCACGTATGTCTGTATGAATGATCACATACATAGACATTACAGCCAGCACATCTTTTTCCCGGGAAAATTTTGTTTCCTATCTAAGGGGCCAATGCAGAGTTGAATGCAAGTAGGCCACAATTGAAATCACATTGCGTGCATGGAGACCAATGCAAATATTCACCAATATGCAGAATTGTAAGCATCTATGCAAACCCCCCTGCCCTATCCATAAGCCTGGTTTCATATCTGTCTATTATCTTTGGTGCAAAAGAAATATCTGAAAAAAGCATATCTTCGCATATGCACCACTCTATTGTCATGCCCTTTCTAAACTATGCCGATGTGTGTGGGTCCCGTTGCCACCCAGTTATGATCCTTTAACTGCAAATGGAAGTACAACAGAGTTTCAAACGATCCGGAATCGCTCATAGATGCTTGCTCTCTGCTCTGGAGCAACTAATTTGCATTAAAATCTACATTCAATCATAATTGCGTTAGATCATAATTTGCCTGTACTTGGGTGCACCATTTCCAGTGTGATATTGTGCCAAATATGCTTGGCAAATAGGCATATGCTCAACCCGAATGGATGGAGAGAATCCAGTCTGTTTACATTGGAATTAAGACACAGTAATATAATAGCGAACTGTTTAACTCTTTCTTCCGATGCTAATTTTTTTTGGAACTTAGGACCTGATTCAGACCCGCTTACTAGATGCATTTGCTCGCAAGATGCGTGTGCAAATTTGGGAAGGCAGGCGATCGCACGGCAAGGCATTAGCACGCCCACTATGTATTGGCATGCGATCGCTTTGTGTATGCAGACACCCACCAGCCAGTCTTAAGACGCCCATTTGCGCATGTCATCTCCAGAAAGTGTATGCAACCATCGGTACATTGGGTTACATCGGATGTGATCGCAACGCTTGTGGCTGACCATACCCTACCGCAAGCACTGCGAGAACTTCAGTGTAAAAACCAGCCAGGTGAAGTGTACTATGACGTTGTCTATAAATTATGCACGCCTCTGAAACGATATTGAGATCAGGCATGCCCGCATTCGCACCTCCACTCCCCCGTTTTTAATGGCCAGCCCCTGTCACCACTCACTTATGGCTTCTCCTGTCACTCACTCTGCTGGGCTGTCTATGCGCAGTGAGCGAACGCTTCCCGATCTCTCGCACTGGTTCGCGCACATGCACTGCAAAGTGTACACATGTGCACAATGCGAAAATCTGCCGGCTACAAGCAAACGCATCCTAGTGTCAGCTCTGTTTGCGAGGAATGTTTTCTTAAGCTGGGTACATACTATACAATGTATCGTACACATCGTATAGAGTATACACCCGATCTTTCGTTCGCATTGGTCGTTCATCGCATCATATCATCTGCTGTACTGCTTGTCACATGGAACGATGCAACTAATGATGTGGTATAGTTACAAGCAGCAAGTAACGATAAATCGCACCATCGAATGGCGGACCTGCAGTGTGCATGGCGCATGCAATGTATCATTAAATCACACCGTGGCTGGGTCACACATGTTATAGTGTGTACCGTGCTTTAGACCATGACCAGATTAATCTTTGCAGATCCTAGTCACAATGTATCTAGCTCAGCAAGATATGTTTCGAAATTTCTTCAGTCTCAGTAAACACACACTACATTCATTTTTTATATATTAAATATAGAATGCAAAAAACTTGTAAAACATTAGCAAATTGATATATAGGTTCATAACTTCAGCAATAAATGAATTGCTACTGAATAGTATAGAGTATATTCCATCAACATTTTGTTAATATACGACCACTGCACAATATCATATCATTTACAGAAAGTAGGTTATGCTACTCCTTGGAGAATCAATAAATTCTAAGATATTAAGAAGTTTATTTATCTTTAAATTATACTCACAGGCTTCTTAGCTTTTTTAATTTTCATCTTCATATATATATTTTCGTATTTTGTGTTTTGGTTTTGGATCTGGATCTTTCTTCGTGTTTTGGATCTGGATTGGTTTTGCCAAAACCACCCTTTCGTGTTTTGGGTTCTGGGTTTTGTGTTTTGGATCTGTAGTTTTTTTAAAATAAGCATAAAAACAGCTAAAATCACAGAATTTGTGGGTTTTTCTGGTCCTATGCTATTATTAACCTCAATAACCTTAATTTCCACTCATTTCCAGTCTATTCTGAACACCTCACACCTCACAATAGTGTTTTTATGTCCAAAAGGTTGCACCGAGGTAGCTGGATGACTATGTTAAGCGATACGAGTGGGCGGCACAAACACGTGGCCCATCTAGCAGTGACACTGCAGTGGCAGACAGGATGGCAGTTTGAAAAACTAGGCCGCAAACAGTACATAATGCAAAGACAAAAAAAGAGGTGCAAGATGGAATTGTCCTTGGGCCCTCCCACCCACCCTTATGTTGTATAAACAGGACATGCACACTTTAACAAACCAATTATTTCAGCGCCAGGGTCTGCCACACGACTGTGGCTGAAATGATTGGTTCGTTTGGGCCCCCACAAAACAACCTGGCAATTAATCTGTCCCTGCACAAACTGGCTCTACGGAGGCAAGATGTTGTCCTCATCCTCCTCATCCACCGATTCCTCACCCTCTGCAGTGTTGAGTACATCCTCATCCTCACAGAGTATTAATTCGTCCCTGCTGGAATTCACCGCCACAGGTCCCTCTGTACGTTCTGGATGCTGGTCTCCCTGGAAGAGTTGATAATTCATTTTTATGACCATCATCTTCTCAACATTTTGTGGAAGCAACCTCCTACGCATTTCGCTGACAAGGTTCCCGGCTGCACTAAACACTCTTTCGGAGTACACACTGGAGGGGGGGCAACTCAGGTAAAATAGAGACAGTTTGTACAGGAGCCTCCAAATTGCCTCTTTTTCCTGTCAGTACATGCCTACTTGGATGCTGTCACTGATGTAATCCTCCACCATTCTGTCAATAGTGACAGTATCATATGCAGTGACAGTAGACATGTCAGAAATTGTTAAACAAACAAAAATGGCAGCTGCTCAATCAATCTAGCAGTACTAATCAGGTGCATGAAAGGGAGGGGTCATACTAAGTAGAAAAAAGAGGGGGATTTAACCCCCTATTGTACCTCAGCACACTGAATAATACCTGCAACAATATATGAAGACTATATGGTCATAGAAATTCAGAGATATTAGTTGCATGCATTTGCAAATACATGGGAGGCTGCTGGGCCACGTCACGGCTTCTCTGTTACCAGCAGTCCCTAACACTAAGGGGTTCACATCCGGGACGCAGTGCACCCCAAAAAACGTCCAGCCCAGGACCCCCCCCAGGGCATCACACGAAAATGGAAAAAGAGTGACAGTGCAGTGTAAAGTATAGCTGTGTGTGAGTAATCATTAAGTGTGGAATGAGAGGTTAAAATATATGTGAAAAAATACATGAATAATAAACAAACATAAAAGGTGATGTGAAAAGCAACTATGTGTATTAAGTGGTGATACCCTGAGGAGGCCCAGCCAGACCAGAGTCGGGGGCCCTACGCCCAAACGTTCACCCCAAATGTAAAATATACCAATTATAAGGCCTCATGATAAAGGCACATATATAATTTTGTCAAATGTAAGGCCTCATGATAAAGGCACATACATAAATGCATCCAAATTGAGAGCCAGCTTACCTGGGAATCACCCCTGGGAACTCCAACTAGCACTACTAGAACCAGCATGCCCTACTAATGCTGGCTCCTTCATGCAACTCATAACAAACAAACAAAAATGGCAGCTGCTTAATCAATCTAGCAGTACTAATCAGGTGCATGAAAGGGAGGGGTCATACTAAGTAGAAAAAAGAGGGGGATTTAACCCCCTATTGTACCTCAGCACACTGAATAATACCTGCAACAATATATGAAGACTATATAGTCATAGAAATTCAGAGATATTAGTTGCATGCATTTGCAAATACATGGGAGGCTGCTGGGCCACGTCACGGCTTCTCTGTTACCAGCAGTCCCTAACACTAAGGGGTTCACGTCCGGGGCGCAGTGCACCATGTGATGCCCTGGGGGGGTCCTGGGCTGAACGTTTTTTGGGGTGCACTGCACCCCGGACGTGAACCCCTTAGTGTTAGGGACTGCTGGTAACAGAGAAGTCGTGACGTGGCCCAGCAGCCTCCCATGTATTTGCAAATGCATGCAACTAATATCTCAGAATTTCTATGACCATATAGTCTTCATATATTGTTGCAGGTATTATTCAGTGTGCTGAGGTACAATAGGGGGTTAAATCCCCCTCTTTTTTCTACTTATGTCAGAAATTGTTGCCAGGTCCTTCAGTCTGGACCAGATGTCCAAACTTGGTCCTGCCTGCCCTGCATCACTGCCAGCCGGTTGCTTAGGATACCTAAGTTGTTTCCTGGCAGCCCCAGTTGCGGGAGAAAATGAAGAAGGAGCTGTTGACGTGTCACGTTCCACTTCAGCTGACAGTGTTTTCACCAGCAGGTCTTTGCACCTCTGCAGGCTTGTGTCGGCCGGAAAGAGAGACACCACATAGGCTTTAAACCTAGGATCGAGCATGGTGGCCAAAATGTAGTGGTCTGATTTCAACAGATTGACCACCCTGGAATCCTGGCAAAGTGAATGAAGGGCTTCATCCACAAGTCCCACATGCCGAGTGGAATCGCTCTGTCTTAGCTCCTCCTTCACTTTCTCCAGCTGCTTCTGCAAAAGCCTGATGAGGGGAATGACCTGACTCAAGCTGGCAGTGTCTGAACTGACTTCATGTGTGGCAAGTTCGAAGGGCTGGAGAACCTTGCACAACACGGAAATCATTCTCCACTGTGCTTGAGTCAGGTGCATACCCCCTCCTTTGCCTATGTCATAGGTGGATGTATAGGCTTGAATGGCCTTTTGCTGCTCCTCCATCCTCTGAAGCATATAGAGGGTTGAGCTCCACCGCGCCACAACCTCTTGCTTCAGGTGATGGCGGGGCAGGTTCAAGAGTGTTTGCTGGTGCTCCAGTCTTCGGCATGCAGTCGCTGAATGGCGAAAGTGGGCAGAAATTTTTCGGGCCACCCAAAGCGTCTCCTGCAAGCCCCTGTCACTTTCAGAAAATTCTGCACCACCAAGTTTATTGTGTGAGCAAAACATGGGACGTGCTGGAATTTGGCCAGATGTAATGCCCGCACAATATTGGTGGCGTTGTCAGATATCACAAATCCCCAGGAGAGTCTAAGTGGGGTAAGCCACTGGGGGATGATTTCCCTCAGTTTCTCTAAGAGGTTGTCGGCGGTGTGCCTCTTACTGAAACCGGTGATACACAGCGTAGCCTGCCTTGGAACGAGCTGGCGTTTCTGAGCTGCTGCTACTGGTGACGCTGCTGTTGTTGCTGCGTAAGGTGATACATCTACCCAGTGGGCTGTCACAGTCATATAGTCCTTAGTCTGCCCTGTTCCACTTGTCCACATGTCCGTGGTTAAGTGGACATTGGGTACAACTGAATTTTTCAGGACACTGAGGACACTTTTTCTGACGTTTCTGTACAGTCTCGGTATCGCCTGCCTAGTGAAGTGGAATCTAGACGGGATTTGGAACTGGGGACACACTACCTCCATCAATTGTCTAAATCCCACTGCACTAATGGCGGATACCGGACGCACATCTAACACCAACATAGCAGTCAAGGCCTCAGTTATACGTTTTGCTTCAGGATGACTGCTGTCGTACTTCATCCTCCACGCTAAGGAGGATGAAGTACGTTGGAGGGTCAATTGTTTAGTAAAAGTAGTGGTGTTCCTACTTCCTCTCTGGGATGATGAATGACTCCCAGCAGCAACAGCAGCAGCGGCAGCAGTAGGCGTAGTAATGCAGGATCCTACGGAGGAATCCCGGATAGGAGAGTCAGTCATGCCAGTGACATGGCCTGCAGGACTACTTCCGATCCTGACTAAGGAGGAAATTGCCGAGGAGGGACTTGCACTTGGATACAACAGGACAAAGGGATTTAGGTGTCCCTGGACTGCTTATGGTCTTAGCCAAAGTTTCTGAACTTGACAGTAACTTTTTATGAACACGCTGTAGGTGATGTATAAGGGAGGATGTGCCTAGGTGGTTAACATCCCTACCCCTACTTATTTCATCTTTAGATATGATACATATGGCAAGACAGTTGTTGTTCGGATTTGGATAGAAATATTGCCAGACCAAAGAGGTGGAATGTTTGGTCTTCTGCCCAGGCATGACCGTGATGGGCTTTTTCATCCCACGGACAACAACTGTCTCCCCCGGAGCCTGATTTAAACAAACCACATCACCATCAGAATCCTCCTTGCCAACTTCCTCCTCAGCGCCAGCTACACCAGTATCCTCATCCTGTTGTACTTCAACAGTGACATCTTCAATTTGCATATCAGCAAGTGGACTGTGGGTGCTCCATTCAGCACTTGCAGGGGGCGTGCAAATGGTGGAAAGAGCCACCTCTTTCCGTCCAGTGCTGGGAAGGTCAGGCATCGCAAACGCCACCACACTTGGACTCTCCTTGGGGATTTGTGATATCTTCTTAGAACGCACAGTTCTTCGCTGTGCTTTTGCCAGCTTAACTGATTTGATTTTTTTAGCGGGAGGAGGGCTTCCATCGTCATGTGAAGCTGAACCACTAGTCATGAACATAGGGAAAGATCTTAGCCGTTCCATGCCAATCCGTGTTGTAAATGGCATATTGGCAAGTTTACGTTTCTCCTCAGATGATTTAAATGTTTTTTTAAGGTAATTTTCCTGAACTTTGTCATTTGGGATTGTATGTGCCTTCTACTATGACATTGGGCATCGGCCTTGGCAGATGACGTTGATGGCATGTTATCGTCTATGTCATGACTAGTGGCAGCAGCACTAAGAGGAAGTGGTTCTTTATCTTTCCCTATTTTATTTTTATCGGAGAAAGTTTGGTCCTCCATTTATATTATATTGATATATACGTGCGGTTAAGGTGCACACAAACACAGAAAATAATTTATTTATTTTTGTTGGAGACTAGTGCACTTTGTGGGTTACACCACCCTTTAAGAAATGAGCCAGCCAGCTCTTTACTTATGGGATACATGCGCACGCTTGACGCTGCTCCTTTGTTGATGCACGTGCAGCTACAGTGCACACAAAGTGCACTTTGAGGGTTACACCACCCTTTAACAGACAGACGCATGCTTGGTGCTGCTGCTTTGAGGATGCATGTACAGTGCAGACAATTCACAAACATAGAAGAAAATGTTTTATTTTTGTTGGAGTGCACTTTGTGGGTTACACCACCCTTTAAGAAATGAGCCAACCGGTTCTTTACTTATGGGACACAGGCGCACGCTTGGCGCTGCTCCTTTGTTGATGCACGTGCATCTACAGTCAACACAGGGCCTGATTCAGAGCCGGACGCTATTTGCGCTTGCTCGTTCAGAAAAAGGGGCTGGCTATTTAAGTCGAGCGCTCGCTCTTTGCGGTCTGTTGACACCTCTATGTCTGAGCGAGCGAACTAAACATGTGCTCGCTATTTTGTAAAAACGCTCCTTTGCCGTTTGCATCATACGTCATCTCCGCTATTTATTAGATTAATCGAGTACATCGAAAGGCGTCTGAACTTCTCGCAGTGCTTGTGGTTGGATTTTCCTAACGCACTCATGTGAACAGTTCAGGCTAAGAGACAACCAAGTGACGTGGCCGATGACGCTGCTTTGTTAATTATGCACACCCTTAAAATGCCCGTTTTGACCGTTTGGCACGCCTGCGCCTGGATCTCCACTCCCTGTTTTCAAGCACCTTCCCCTGTTACCACCCACAAACGCCTCATTCTGTCACTCAAATTAGCAGGCATTTGCTATTTTGCGAGCACACAATTTCTGACCACAATGACTGGTTCGCACATGCGTATTACAACCCATATGCACGCGCAGTTGTGCGAACATCGCTCGGAGTGAACGAGCGGCCGCTTACGAGTGTTTCTGAATCAGGCCCACAATTCACAAATACAAAAAATATTTTATTTTGTTTGGAGTGCACTTTGGGGGTTACAGCACCCTTTAACGGTCAAGCCAGCCGTCCCTTCACTTATGACACAGGCGCACGCTTGACGCTACTTTGTTGATGCACGTGCGGCTACTGCGCACCCAATTCACAAAGACAAAAAAATAATAATTTTTTTTGGAGTGCACTTTGGGGGAGCACCCCTGATGCACAGATCACCCCCTGGACAACGCTACAGTACCCCTCTAGGACTACAGCCTTTATGGGACACTGCACAACACAGTCCAGCCAGCCCCTATAGACTTTGGAGTGGACAGAGCCACTACGGACAACTGACTGCACAACACAGCCCAGCCAGCCCCTATGACAGCAGCACAACACAGCCCAGCCAGCCCCTATGACAGCAGCACAACACAGCCCAGCTAGCCCCTATGGACAACAGCAGCACAACACAGCCCAGTCAGCCCCTATGGACTGAGTGGTCACAGCCCCTATGGACAACAGCAGCACAACACAGCCCAGCCAGCCCTAGCTCCCACCCTCCCTCTTCACTGTCCACAGCCGGAGTGAGAAATGGTGCTGACACGGGGACCTTTTATAGAATCTAAAACCCGCGAGATCCGGAAGGCGGGATGATGATGTTTTGCCTCGATTTCAGTTCCGAGTCAGGCGGGAAAAGTCGAGCCTGACTCAGATATGACTCGGATCGGGGGGGCTCGGGGGGTTCGGATATCAGAAATCCGAACCCGCTCGTCCCTACTATATATATATATATATATATATATATATATATACTGTATATACAGTATGGAATGGGATTGAATGCCACCTGAAGGGAGGAAATCCAGACAGCACATAAGTACCCTAACCCTCCCCTCTCCCCCCCCTAACCCTAACCCTCCCTTAGCGGTGCCTAACCCTAACCCCCCCCCTAGTGCCTAACCCTAACTTCCCCCCAGTGGTGCCTAACCCTAACTCCCCCTTCCCCTAGCCTAACACTAACCCTCACCGGGGAGTGCCTCTCCCTAATTCCCCCTGAGGTGCCCTAAACATAACCTTCTTCCCCAGCGGCTAAGAGGATGGGCGCCCTGGACTTACCTTGTTCGGGCCCGCGTCGTCCTGGATTCTGGCATCGGGATTATGATAGGCGCCGGTATCTCGACGCCTGTCATAAATCCCTAGCTGCATTCTGCCGTCGGGATTGGCCAGTCACATAACTACATACCATACAGTATATATAAAATTGTTCATTTGTATGTATGTTTGCGATAAAATCAAGAACTACTGAACGATTTTGAACAGGTTTTCACACAAATGTTCATCATTTGATCATCCGTGTAACATAAGCTATACACATACACATCCAATCCTTTCTCCTCATCGGGAAGCCATTACAGTGATAATTTACTGGGCTTCTCCCAGCAGCAGCTCTTCGTGTAATCTGGGGGGTGGAGCTTGTGACTGACAGGCACTGGAGAACCCCAGTGCAGGAAAGGAGAGGGTAGAAGTGGCTTCCATATTGCTCTAAGCAGGCAGACTGTCTCATCTCCCTGACAACCATGTGAGAGAGTCCCCATCCACATAATACGATTCAGTATCATTGAATAAAATGAATAATCACTCTGCATCATTGAATAAAATGAATAATCACTCTGCATCATTGAATAAAATGAAGAATCACTCAGCAATGACTCGTAGGCACTGCTAGTTTCAAAGATATGACAGCCACAGGTACTATTCTCTCCTTTACAGTACTCTGGCACACTCGGGACTCAGCTAGATTGAGACTGCTCAGCTAGCGGTCTACCTGCCACAAAAGGTCATCCATACTTTTTCCTGGATTTCGTGACATAATTTAACAAAGAGACAATATTTTAATTGTCATAATGACAAGTTAGCTTACTGACTGCACTGACTATAATCAACCCTTAGCTGGATTGAAATACCTGTTGTACAGTTTTAGTCTTTCTCACACTATGCTTACTGCATGAGATGTAACATATCGAGATTCCTGTGCTTGTAACACTTCAGTTGCCAGCAGTCCTCAGCACTTGTGATGGCACCTAACTCAAAACCACTCCCAATTTATGTGTGACTATTCAGTTCCCTGTTTGGTGTCACTGTAAAATAGACCCGCTGGAGACCTCTGCAAGTGAGGTTAATTCCTGTCATTGAGTGACCATGGATGAGAAAGACGAAAATGAGAATGAGGCTAAGGGGTAAATTTACTAAGATTCGTATTTGGTCGAGAATGCAATCTCGGGTGAGTTTTGCCATTTTCACCAACTCGGAAAGTTACTAAAGGCAAACTCAAGAGAGATTTTTCAAAACGAATTGCAAAATCTAGGGTGAGAATGTAAACTCGATTCAATACACCATTGACCAAACTCGAAGTACTTTCAGTGAAAAATATGCCGCTCAGGAGTTTACCAAGAATTGTGATTACAATCAGCAACTCAGACCTAAATAGGCTGACGGCTCCGGGTACTGACAGTTTACACGTGGTATCTGCAGTCTTTAGTAGGGTAGCGATGTATGTGGTCACACATACATCACTACATTACGAACTGGTCTGGGTGTAGTTTTGTTATTGGATGCTACGGAGATCAGTGCAAGGACTTAGGTGAGTATAGGATTTTTTTTTACAGGTAACCCATTGGAATTCTACTTGGAGAAGGGGACCGTACATCTGGCAGCAGGTAAATATGTGTGAGGATGGTAGGTATGTAATAAATTTTTACTTACTACAGTGTGTGTGTCTTGTGGTTTTTAACTATTTTTTTACAGCGGGGGGATGGGTGCTGGCCGCCTGCTGGCACTTGTAGTTCCACAAGTGCCAAAGGGCAGGCACTCTGGCACCTGTAATTCCACTGAAAAAAACACCCACCGCCCAGGGGTGCTGGGAAGAACCCTGGGCTTCAGCTTAAGCCTGGTGTGCTAGGGAGAGGGGGAACCCTTTATTGGGGGGTCCCCACCTCCCCTGAGACCCCCGGCTTGGGCTGACCAGCTTGGGGTGATTATGCTTTGGCTGGAGTGCCCCAGTGAAAGGGTCCCCTAGCTGTGGCATCAGACCCCGGTCGGATTTGAGCCCAGTGCTGGTTTTAAAAATAGGAGGAACACTACCCAATTTTTTCCCCCTATTTTTAAGATCAGGACTGGCTCAGCATCCCATTGCTGGTTCCTATAATACAGGGGAAACCTACAAGATTTTTCCCCTGTATTTTTGGAAGCAGGACAGGCTGAGGCGCCCAGGGCTGGTTTTGCTTTTTTGGGGGTGATCCTAGGTAATTTTTTTTTCACATTTAACCATTTTTTAACATTAAAGACAAACAAGAAGCCTTTACATATCTCACTGATATGTGCAGGTTTTTTGTTCAGGAGAGTTTGGCTGCGGTCAAACACTAGCAACTCGGGGGAGAAATCTTGATCACATACACCATCGGAAAACATGATCTCAGCTAAACACGCTTCTTCATAAATTTGAGTGTTTCAGAAGTCTAAAATCACCGGAGTTTCAGCGATGCAAATCGAATTTCTAATCAGCAAAATTCGATCAGACATGATTCTTAGCAAATTTACCCCTAAGGGGCATACTCAATTAGGTGAGAAAAGTCCTGTACTTTTCACATGCCGGACTTTTCACCGTCATCGCTGGTTTTCCATGCGGAAAAGTATTGCGCTCATCTAATTGAATACGCTTATCCCCGTATTCAATTAGAAATCGGCGAAAACGGTACCCAACGAATTCGGACCTGGTGAAAAGTGCTGTCAGATTTCGGGAAGTCCAACTGACACCCCCAAAAGATGCACTGACATTGGGGATCACTATAGCTACCCCCGATTAGGCCTGCTGAAGCTATTTGGGTGTACTTAAATGCTCTCAATTGCTGCTAATTAGCGTCTTTGAACAAGTGGTGAAGAATAGCATTTTGCAGGTTTTTGGGGAGAAAATAAGTAGTCCCAGCAAATTTTGGGCACATGAAAATGGGTGCTAGCATATTTTAAAGTTGCTAAAGTGAAGTTTTAAAAAATGTAAAAAATCCACCTTTCACAAGCACCTGCAAACTTAAAAACATCTGGGGCATACTTGGGGACCCTCCCGGAGTCTATTTAGCTAGTTTTTAAGTTTGTACTTAAAGCTTTGCCCCCTTTTTTTGTACTTAAAACTTTGCCCCCTTTTTCAAAGAAATTTTTTGGGGTGTTCTTATTTTTTAATCGTTTTTGACACAGTTTACCTTTGGGGGGCTGTCCCAAGGGGGCAGGGTGGTTCCTGCAAGTTTGCACCCCAAAACCCCAATTCTGCACCTTTTTTTTTCGACAGCTTTCACAGGCAAATCTTTTTCGCCTATTCCAATGCATTGACTTTCTGCACCGGCAAAAAGTCTTTAGAATTGAATACGGAGATAAATTTTCACCTGGCGAAATGACGTCACCAGCGATACTTTTCCGCAGAAACTAGCTTTTCACACCTAATTGAATATGGCCCTATGTGTTGACTTTGGTTTTGTTTTACTAAGAACATCAGTCAGCACTATCAGGTAATAGTGATAGCGCAGTATGGGGAAAACATGCCAATGCAGTGAAAATGTAAAATGATTCTTTCTTCCATTAATTGCAGGAAGAGTACATTACTAATGCATATACTGTAACTGCCAGACACTACTAGATGGCTGGATAGAACAACCATGATTTGTAAGTCCAAAAATGTATTTATTCTCAAGTCTAAATATTACACAGGATACAATCACTATCTCAGCACAGCTGACATGGACCCCCAGTGTCAGAGTTCAGCCGGGGATCGGCCGTCCCTTACCGTCCCGCCGGCTTCCTCTGACTTCCCGGGCAATCGGGAGGCTGGCGCGGCGACGTGGGAGGAGCTGAGCATTCACCCTGTAGCTGTGGTGTCAGGCGACCCGGTGAGTGGGGATCGCAGTTTCCGTCATGGGCGCCACCATGACACTTTCCCTATGTCAGTACTTCCTTCCCTGAGTGGCCCGGCTGGTCATCTGATGCTGTGGGCCTATCAGCAGGCTTCCAGGGGTATATATCCGGCTCCTGTGCTCCAGGTAGTTGCCTGAACAATCATTGTCACCGCTAGTGTAACTAGAGGAGTCTCGTTCCAGTTCCCGTGCTTCCAGTGTGTTTCTTCCAGAGCTTCTGAGCTATCTCACCACAGTGCCTTTACTATCAACAGCCTGTGTGGCAGCTAACCTCCATCTCTCCACAGCGCCTTTACTAATCAACAGCCTGTGTGCAAATTTAACCTCCATCTCTCCACAGTGCCTTTACTAATCAACAGCCTGTGTGCAAGCTAACCCTCCATCTCACCACACTGCTTTACCATCACAGCCTGTGTGCAAGTTAACCCTTCATCTCATCACAGTGCTTTTACCATCACAGCCTGTGTGCAAGTTAACCCTTCATCTCACCGCAGTGCTTTTACCATCACAGCCTGTTTGCAAGTTAACCCTTCATCTCACCTCAGTGCTTACAAGGAGCCGCATAAGCCCATATCCCGCTTGGAGGGGTCACTGGCGAACACCTCCTTGAGAGTTAGACTCCGCACCATTGACTAGGTCTAGCCAACGACCAAGACTTGTGGATGCGGAGATCATACGTCCAGGCCCCTCGCTTTCGCCTCCTCCCAGACCTCGGCTTTCAAAAACCCACCTCCCAGCGTGACAGTTTGTTCAGGCCCAATGGAAGACGCAGGTGCCCAAGGTACTGGGACTCTTCAAGAGTTAACAAGCCATATGAATAATCAAGAAGCGGCACAGTGACATGTGGCTCAGTACCTGCAAGAATTGTACGGACAGTTAATGACCATACAAAATACACTGGCATCTATGTCCACGGCCTCGCCACCTGTCGTTCCTGCTGGTTCTCCAGGGTTACCTCAAGGGGCTACGCCACAGAAGTCTCGTCTCCACTTGGCCACCCCTGAAAGGTTTGACGGTACTCCCCAACGTTGTCATGGTTTCATAAAAAATGTGAAATCCAGTTTGAGTGCCTCCCCCAGAATTTCCCTACCTCCCGGTCTAAGGTCACCTATGTAATTTCATTACTGACTGGGGCTGCATTGGACTGGGTTTCCCCTCTTTGGGAATGGGCTGATCCGTTAGTTTCTAGATATGAAGACTTTGTGACAGCCTTCAAACGGATTTTTCATGAGCCCGGTATATCGGTTTCTGCTTCCTCCGACTTACTCTGTGTCCGCCAAGGTACTCGCGCGGTGGGACAGTACGTGGCGCAGTTTCAGACCCTTGCATTGGAACTTAGATGGAATGAAGAAGCACTCAAAGCAGCCTTCCTCCATGTGTTGTCCGAAAGGATGAAAGACGAATTAGCATCCAGGGATTTACCTACGTCTTTTTCTGAGACTATTTCCCTCTGCATAAGGATTGATTTACGCTATAGGGAGTGGTGGGGTAATAGAGGTCATGGGGATCGCCCTCGAGATCGTCCGGCCTCAGGAAGTCAATCCTATACCCCCACCACCAGGGGTGAGGAACCTATGCAGATCAACAGAACCAGGCTAACCACGGCCGAACACAATCGGCGCTTTCAAAATAAATTGTGTCTTTATTGCGCTGCCCCTGAGCACATCTTAAAGAATTGTCCCCTGCTGGCGGGAAATGCGAGACCCTAGTTGATGTCGGGAGCATTCAATTAGGGGTCATTTTTAAGCACTCCCAATTAACTGACAGTTTATTGCCTGTATCTCTTTCCCACCAGTTCAGGACAAGGGATGTTAAAGCCCTTATAGATTCTATGCTGCGGGAAATTTTATTTCCAAATCTTTAATCCAGTCCCTTGGTATTTCGGTGGTACCTTTACCTGACAAATTACTGCTCTCCGGTGTAGATGGTAAAACCGTGCTAGGTGAATCCATATCCTTGAAATCCCAGCCCGTGACCCTCAGGGTTGTTTGCCTGCACCAAGAGACCAATGAATTTCTCATACTTCCTAACTCTGCTTACGAGCTGGTTCTGAGTTTACCGTGGTTAAGGAAGCATAGTCCTACTTTTGATTGGTCCAATACGCAAATTGTATCATGGGGACCAAACTGTTTCCATCGGTGCTTAACCCAAGTACTTCCTGTACGTACCCACTCTGTGCACCCCAGTACAGGTGCAAAGTTCCCCCCGACCGACAAGCCAAAAGATCCCTCTGTCTCCAGTCTACCAGAAACATATCAAGATTTTGCCGATGTCTTCTGCGAGCAGGCTACTGATCAACTCCCTCCTCATCAGTCGTGGGATTGTGGAATAGAACTTCTCCCGGGAAGATTCCCCCTCGGGGCCGGACCTATCCTTTGTCAGTTCCAGAAACAGCCGGCATGGCAACTTACATTAAGGAAAATCTAGCCAAATGGTTCATACGGCCTTCCTCCTCCCCTGCAGGGGCAGGGTTCTTTTTTGTGAGCAAGAAGGATGGAGGCCTCCGGCCCTGTATAGACTACAGTGGCCTCAACCAAATTACTGTAAAAAATCGGTATCCATTACCTTTAATTCCTGAGCTTTTCGACAAGGTTCGTGGAGCTAAATTGTTCTCTAAACTAGATCTTTGTGGGGCATACAATTTGATATGAATCAAAGCTGGGGATGAGTGGAAGACCACCTTCAATACCAGAGATGGTCATTTTGAATTTCTGGTAATGCCTTTTGGACTCTGCAATGCGCCGGCTATATTCCAAGGCTATGTAAATTAAATCTTTCGGGACATTCTCTACAGCTTTGTCATTGTCTATTTAGATGATATTCTAATCTTTTCTAAGGATCTCCAAACTCATCGCCAACATGTTCGAGAAGTTCTAGCTCGCCTTTGAAAACACCACCTTTATGGAAAGCTATCCAAGTGTCTCTTTGAACAAACCACAGTTCCTTTCCTAGGACATATCATTTCTGGGGAAACCATTCAGATGGATCCAGAGAAACTGAAAGCGATCTCTGAGTGGCCATTACCAAAATCTTTAAAAGCTACCCAACGTTTTTTGGGATTTTCAAACTATTATAGGCGGTTCATACCGAATTTTTCCACTCTGGTGTCTCCCATTATTAGTCTCACACGAAAGGGCGCTAACCCAGCCCAGTGGCCGGACTCAGCCATACAGGCCTTCCAGAGATTGAAAGAGGCATTCTCTACTGCCCCTATCTTTTGCCAACCCCAACTGGATAAACCATTTTTTGTGGAAGTGGATGCCTCTTCGGTGGGTGTAGGGGCGGTATTATCCCAAATCTCCAGTGACGGGAAGAATCATCCATGTGGATACTTCTCTCGTAAATTTTCCTCTGCAGAGAAAAACTATGCGATTGGAGATCAAGAACTCCTAGCTATGCGTCTGGCGTTAATGGAGTGGCGTCGTCTTTTGGAGGGGGCCAAGTTTCCAGTTACCATTATTACGGACCATAAAAATTTAATTTACCTTCAGACGGCTCATCGCATAAATTCCAGGCAGGCCCGCTGGTCCTTGTTTTTCTCAAGGTTTAACATTAAGCTTCAATTTTGCCCCGGTAATTTGAACAAAAAAGCGGATGCTCTCTCCCGGTCTTTTCTACTCGACACACAGGAAGAAGATCATCTGAGATCTCATCCAATCCTGGATCTTATGGTCTTCGCTTCAACTAAAATATTGACTCCGCCTCCGGGGAAAAATTTTGTGACTCCTGAATTACGGAAAAAGTTGTTAACCTGGGCTCATAGTTCTCTATTTGCTGGGCATTCTGGTATTTTTAAAACATACAAGTTTCTTCAGCGTTCTTATTGGTGGCCCTCGATGAGAAAAGATGTTCAAGAATTTATTTTGTCATGTGTAAAATGCTCACAGCATAAAGTTCCTCGCAAAAAAAGTGCAGGTCTTCTACGCCCGTTACACGTTCCTACTATTCCTTGAACCCATATATCCATGGATTTTATCTCTGAGCTTCCACGCTCCAAAGGACATAACACCATATGGGTAGTGGTGGATCGTTTTTCAAAAATGGCGCATTTTATACCATTAGTAGGTCTGCCATCTGCTCCCCATTTGGCAAAAGTTTTTGTTAAAGAGATTTTTAGATTACATGGCCTTCCAAGAGAGATTGTTTCCGACCGTGGAGTCCAATTCATAGCCAAGTTTTGGAGAGCCTTATCCAGCGCTTGTGGAACCAAATTAAAATTTTCATCAGCTTACCACCCACAAACTAACGGGCAAACCGAGAGGGTTAATCAGGAACTGGAGACCTTTATAAGACTTTTTGTGTCCTCTTCACAGGATGATTGGGTGGACTTACTACCTTGGGCCGAGTTTTCACATAACTTCAAGTACCACACTTCCTCCAATTCCACACCTTTTTATATTGTTTTTGGTAAACATCCCCGGATTCCAGATTTCCAACATTTACCTTCGGTGGAGGTCCCTGCAGTTACTGATGTTGTAGAATCTTTTTTAACCATTTGGAAGAAGATCCATGCCTCGTTGAAACAATCATCCAAGAATTATAAAAGATTCGCTGACAGACGACGGGTCGCGGTTCCTCTGCTGAGAGTTGGAGATAAAGTCTGGGTATCTACTAGGAACATCCGACTGAAAGTTCCCAGTATGAAGCTGGCCCCACGCTTCATTGGTCCGTACCGCATTCACAAAGTGATCAACCCTGTTGCGTATAAATTGGAACTCCCACCTCAATTGAAGATATCTAATACCTTTCATATTTCTCTATTGTGACCTTTGGTGTTAAATCGGTTCCAAACCACCTCTCCTAAATTACCTCAAGTACAAACTTCTCAAGGTACAGAATTCGAAGTTGGGAAGATTCTGGATTCTCGGTTTAGATCCAACATTCTCCAATACCTCATTGATTGGAAGGGTTATGGTCCTGAGGAGAGGGCCTGGATCAGAGCCACAGATGTTCATGCACCTCAATTAATTTGAGCCTTCCACACCAAATTTCCTGGCAAGCCTAGTGGGTGTCCGGTGTCCACCCTGAAAGGGGGGGTACTGTCAGAGTTCAGCCGGGGATCGGCCGTCCCTTACCGTCCCGCCAGCTTCCTCTGACTTCCCGGGCAGTCAGGCGCCTGGCACGGTGACGTGGGAGGAGCTGAGCATTCACCCTGTAGCTGTGGTGTCAGGCAACCCGGTGAGTGGGGATCGCAGTTTCCGTCATGGGCGCCACCATGACACTTTCCCTATGTCAGTACTTCCTTCCCTGAGTGGCCCGGCTGGTCAGCTGATGCTGTGGGCCTATCAGCAGGCTTCCAGGGATATATATCCTGCTCCAGTGCTCCAGGTAGTTGCCTGAACAATCATTGTCACCGCTAGTGTAACAAGAGGAGTCTCGTTCCAGGTTCCCGTGCTTCCAGTGTGTTTCTTATAGAGCTTCTGAGCTATCTCACCACAGTGCCTTTACTATCAACAGCCTGTGTGCAAGTTTAATCTCCATCTCTCCACAGTGCCTTTACTATCAACAGCCTGTGTGGCAGCTAACCTCCATCTCTCCACAGTGCCTTTACTAATCAACAGCCTGTGTGCAAGTTAACCCTCCATCTCACCACAGTGCTTTACCATCACAGCCTGTGTGCAAGTTAACCCTTCATCTCATCACAGTGCTTTTACCATCACAGCCTGTGTGCAAGTTAACCCTTCATCTCACTGCAGTGCTTTTACCTTCACAGCCTGTGTGCAAGTTAACCCTTCATCTCATCGCAGAGCTTTTACCATCACAGCCTGTTTGCAAGTTAACCCTTCATCTCATCATAGTGATTTCACCATCGCAGCCTGAGTGCAGGCTAACCCTTCGTCTCATTGCACCCTAGTGCATGATCTCTGGCCGGCAATCCGGTATATACTTCGTGGGATATCCAGCTGTTACCTCAGCCTACCAATAAATCTCCACACCTCTCTAGCCAGCACCTCAAGTGCCCTTCTCCAGCCAGGAGTTCTATCCCACTCCCCACGTGCCTATTCCAGGCATTACCCTTGGGCCACGGGTGTTTTGATTCTCTTTTCCCTGCAGGCCTTGGTCACCAAGTCAAAGGACCGCGACCTGCTTACAGGGAGCCGCACAAGCCCATATCCCGCTTGGAGGGGTCACTGGCGAACACCTCCTTGTGAGTTAGACTCCGCACCATTGACTAGGTCTAGCCAACGACCAAGACTTGTGGATGCGGAGATCATACGTCCAGGCCCCTCGCCTTCACCTCCTCCTACAGCCTCAGACCTCGGCTTTCAAAAACCCGCCTCCCAGCGTGACACCCAACTACCAATGAGTATCTCTCCTCACTGCTGGATGATTGAAATGTTCTTCTAAATGTAAATCATTCCAAATAACTTTCTAGTTGACTTGGATTCAGCTGACACAGGTCATAAGTATGTCATGTAGGATGACAGTCCCTGTTTTTACAGTAGTGTCTGTTCTCATATATCAACTTTTCTGGAAATGAATATCAGTAGTCTTTGGTAGTCCCATGCATAGACCCCAAGTTAGAGTAATGTGATTTTCTAAACCTCTCAAATGTCCCACTTTTGGCAGAACAAGCTCACTTTTGAAGGACATTCATCTCAATATATGGGAGGTTGGGGTGTGTTACACTGCTGCATGCTGTTGAAACATGTCTCCACTACCTGCAGCATAAAAATTGGGATTTAAAAAAAGCAAACAAGCACTAAGTAGAGGTGTGGTCATGCCCCCATTTTGCCACACCCGTCCCAATGTTGAGACTTCCAATGTTGGGAGTATAGATTTTTCCCTGCTGGCAATATATTGTATGTGACTACAGGCTGGCTGCCAAACGGGTGTTATACTGCTTTTCAGCTTCAATCTTAATCTCTGTTCATATGCAATATATATATATATATATTTTGGAGAAACGTCAATAAAAGAAATATAGTAAAATTACAAAATGAATAGCGAACACACATTCTTATTCCAACTGCACATCCATCCAAAACCCAAGTGGCAAAATTTACAAAGTGGCGGGTTCTAAACCCCGGCAGTTTGGTGGCGGTTTGACAGCGGGTTCTAAACCCTGGGGGTTTGGTGACGGTTTGGCGGCGGTTTCTAAATGGTAGCCCTGTTCTGTTCTATTCCAAAATTTGTTTTGACTGTGGTTTTGCAGTGGTTTAGAACCCGCCGCTTAGTAAATTTTGCCCCTTGTATATAATAATAATATTTATTTATTTATATAGTGCCAGCATATTCCACTATGTTTTACAATTGGGAACAAACACAGTAATATAATGAGACTGTATAAAAACAGACAGACAGAGAGGAAGTGTGTCCTGCTCACAATATATATAATTTTCAATTTACTGTAATTACCAACTAAACTAATTCCTAGACCATAAATAAGTAAACAAATATGTATGTGTATATATATTTAATCAATAGTGAATTATGCGCAATTTGGAATCCTTGGTAAAGTCCAGATCATAGATAAACCATCATATAGTGCAGCTCAATCCAGAGACTCCTTGCCACCAGAGTAGTCAGATTCTGAAATAAATGGATACAGGAGAGCGCACTCATTAATAAGGTAAGACACACTCTTTCCTTACTCAACATGTTTCATCACTCAATGACTACCTCCTGATGAAGTCATTGAGTGATTAAACATGTTGATGTGTGGCTTGTGATGTGGACGCTGTAATGAGATCTGCCTGTGTCCAGAGCTGGCATTACTCATGGAAGAGGTCTCATTCCTGTTGCTGCTGCCATCTGCCAGGGACTGGGTGACCATTGAAATTTCATGCTTGCTGGGTTTTTTTTTTTTAATTCTTTATTTTGGATGGTCAGTCATAACCGGAAGACAAGAAAAATAAACATCAGAACCGTGTCACCGACAGTAAAACAATAAATGATATAAGTATCCGACATCTTTGCATAATCAAATTAAAATAAAAATCAGAATATAAAGCAAACAATCTAATTATATAGCAACATCGGACATAAATTGGTGACCAAATTATTAGTACAAATAAAAATTTAGAAAAACAACAACAATCCTATAACAAAAGTTATGGGGGAATAAGTGGAGGGAGGGAAAGAGAAAAAGGGGGGAGGAAAGGAAGGGAAAAATGACCACAACAAAGAATAAAATAAAAATATTACAGATTGAAGAGAAATTAATAGCGATAGGAAGAATAAATTGAGGTGAGGGAGTCAGCACTTAGCATCCATGGGTCTCCGCAGGCGATTAGCACTCAAAGGAAGAGGGAGATGGAGGTCTATGCTCAGCTAAGAGCCAGGGAGCCCATACCTGGGCAAGATATGGCCTCTATCATGGAGATAGTAGGTTATCTCTTCCATAGCGGCTACATGCCAGATCTGATGTTTAAGTGAAGAGAGAGATGGAGGGGAGGTGGTTTTCCAAATAAGGGCTATCAGGGATTTGGCCGCTGAAAGAATATGCATAAGTAATTTTCTTGAAAATGTATCAATGGTTGGAGGAGAGCAGCATAACAAAAATACCCGGGGGTCCTTTGTTACTGGGGATTCCAAGAGAGAGTTCAAAAGATCATGAACCAAGTCCCAGAAGGGGATAACATTTGGACATGTCCAACAGATGTGTAACATAGTGCCTCTATGGCCGCAGGCCTGCCAGCAGTCAGGGGACATGGAAGGAAACACTTTATGGAGTCTTACAGGGGTATAGTACCATCGATAGTAGATTTTATATGAAGTTTCTTTAATTTTAGTAGAGATGGAGCATTTAGCAATACCGAGTCAGACCTCTTCCCATGTGTCCTCATCCGGAGGAGGGCCTAGATCTTTCTCCCATTCGTCCTCATAAAATCTTAGGGAGGGAAGGATTACATTAAGGAAATTAGAGTAAAGTTGCGAGATTAATCCTTTGGTTAGGGGACAATATTTACAAAGGTGTTCAAAGGGTGTAAGATCTCTAAGTACCGATACAGAGGATAGGGAGCGCAAAAAATGGCTGATTTGAAAAAATTCAAATGGACTTAGAACTTGAGACGGGCATTGTAGTTGAAGTTCTGCTAAAGACAACCATCTGCCCTGTGTGGAGAAGTCTACAGGGAACTTAAGGCCTACTTTAGACCACAAATATGCTATCCTAGTGGAGGACCCAGGGGGAAACAAGGGACTGAACCAAATAGGAGTCAGGGGGGAGATTGGGGAGGTAAGATTTAATTTGAGTGAGTGTCGATTCCAAAGGGAGATATTAAATTTAAGGGCTTTACAAATGGTAGGGCTTTGTGCGGGGGATAGGCCTCATATGGAGGTGAGGTAAGGAAGGGCAACGTAGGCGGCTTCTAGGTCTAGCCAAGAAGTAGACCCTGGGGACGAAAAAGAGGCAAAAATTTGCAAAAAATGAGAAGCTAGATAGTAGATAGTAGTTTAATATCTGGGAGACCCCTGCCACCAGCATCAACTGGTCTTTTCAAAACAGGGGCCGAAATCTGGGGGGGTCTTTGGTTCCAGATAAAAAGAAGCAGAGCCTTCTGGATATCCCAAAGGAAGGTGGCTGGTACAGCCACAGGAAGCATTTGAAACAGATATAGCCATTTGGGAATAATGTTCATTTTAACCGATATGATCCTACCCAGCCAGGAAATAATGAGACGATTCCAAGAAGTCAAGTCAGCTTGCATCTTGGAAAAAAGAGGTGGAAAGTTCTCGAGATAGAGGAGATCATAGCGAGAAGTGAGATAAATCCCTAAATATCGGATCCATTTGGGTTGCCACTTAAACTTGAAATCGGCCTTTAGAGTCTCAGTGATTAAAGGGGGCACGTGGAGGAGCATGGCCTCTGATTTTGAATAGTTGATCTTATAATTAGATACCGCACTATAGGATGGCAGAACAGTGAAAAGGTTGGGAAGGGAAATCAATGGCTGGGTTAGGGAGCGCAAGATATCATCTGCGAAGAGAGAAATCTTAGAATGAATGCTCCCCACCTGCACCCCCCATACATCTGGTTGAGATCTAATCTGAGAGGCAAGGGGTTCTATGACAAGGGCAAAAATCAGAGTAGACAGGGGGCAACCCTGCCGGGTACCATTGCTAATGGAAAATGGGTTAGAGGGGGTACCATTGATAGTATTGTCCCTAGCCTGATGACCAGGGACAAACCCGACCTGGTCGTAGTGGATCAGGGAGGGAAGGAGGGTATTCAGTCGGTTTTCCGGAATCTTAGCATAGATCTTTAGATCTAGATTAAGAAGGGAAATGGGTCTGTAGCTGGTGCTACAGACCCATTAGGGATCACGATGATTCTGGCTTCCAACATTTCAGTAGGAAGATAGGTTACATTGGAGATCATTATTATAGAGTGTGCAGGTGGGGAGCAAGCAGATCCAAAAACTTCTTATAATATACAGCCATGAACCCATCTGGGCTGGGGGATTTACCGGATTTTTGGGTTCGGATAGCTTGTCCAATTTCATCAGATGAGATTTCAGCATTAAGATGTTCAAGAGCTCTAATGGATAACTGTGGGAGTTGGGATTTAGCAAGAAAATCAGAAATTAGCTGGGAAATAGGGATGGGTGACGATGCAGCTGAGGAGGCTGTAAGATTGTAGAGATTAGAGTAGTAGGATTGGAAGGCATTTCGAATTCCAACTGGGTCAGTTGACCTTGAGAGTTATGCATAGAAATAATATTTTTGTGGGTTCTAGCTGTACGAAGACAAGCTGCAAGAATTTTATCTGCTTTATCTCCCTTCTCATAAAAGGTCTGGCGAAGCCATCTAAGGCGCTTGGCCACCTGTTTAGAAAGAAGGAGATCAAGTTTGGATTTGATTTCTTCGAGGGCAGTTAAATTAGCAGGGGTGGGAGCCGATTTGTGCATAGATTCTAAGGTGTGCAGTTGAATAGAGAGTTCTTGATCCAAGTAAGGGATTCTTTTTTTTTCCTAGAAGCCATACTGATCAGGTGCCCCCATAGAACCACTTTATGTGCCATCCAAAGAGTAGCTCTAGAGATATCTGGTTGATCATTAAGGTCAAAATAATCTTTAATACGAGATTTAATAGAAGAAACTATATCTGGGTTATGGAGTAGAGAGACATTAAGACGCCAAGTCATGGGATGGGGGCGGGGTGATAAACCAGAGATATCAGTAGAGATGGGAGCGTGGTCAGACCAAATGAGAGGGTGAACCTGGGCTGAATAAAGACGTAAGGTAAGGTCGTGACTGAGCAGGATCAAATCAATGCAGGAGTATGAATTGTGTGGATAGGAGTAGAATGTATACTCACGAGTGGATGGTTCATGCTTGCTGTTTTAAACTTTAAATGTATGTCTATATTTACACAAGTAAAGAGTGTGTTTTACCTTATTAATGAGTGCGCTCTCCTGTATCCATTTATTTCAGTGTATATATATTTATATATATATATACAGTCAGGTGCATAAATATTGGGACATTGAAAGAATTTTCATATTTTGGCCTCTATTCACCACCACAATGGATTTGAAATGAAACAAACAAGATGTGCTTTAACTGCTGACTTTCAGATTTAATTTGAGGGTAATTACATCCAAATCAGGTGAACGGTGTAGGAATTACAACGGTTTCTATATGTGCCTCCCACTTTTTAAGGGGCCAAAAGTAATGGGACAAACTAAACAATCCTAAATCTAACTTTCACTTTTTAATACTTTGTTGCAAATTCTTTGCAGGCAATTGCAGCCTGAAGTCTGGAACGCATAGACATCACCAGACGCTGGGTTTCATCCCTGGTGATGCTCTGCCAGGCCTCTACTGCAAATGTCTTCAGTTCCTGCTTGTTCTTGGGGCATTTTCCCTTCAGTTTTGTCTTCATCAAGTGAAATGCATGCTCAATCGGATTCAGGTCAGGGGATTGACTTGGCCATTGCATAACATTCCACTCCTTAGCCTTATAAAACTCTTTGGTTGCTTTTGCAGTATGCTTCGGGTCATTGTCCATCTGCACTGTGAAGTGCCATCCAATGAGTTCTGAAGCATTTGACTGAATATGAGCATATAATATTGCCCGAAACACTTCAGAATTCATTCTGCTGCTTTTGTCAGCAGTCACATCATCAATAAATACAAGGGAACCAGTTCCATTGGCAGCCATACATGCCCACGCCATGACACTACCACCACCATGCTTCACTGATGAGGTGGTATGTTTTGGATCATGAGCAGTTCCTTTACTTCTCTATACTCTTCACTCTGGTACAAGTTGATCTTTGTCTCATCTGCCCATAGGATGCTGTTCCAGAACTGTAATGGCTTTTTTAGATGTTGTTTGGCAAACTCTAATCTGGTCTTCCTGTTTTTGTGGCCCACCAATGGTTTACATCATGTGGTGAACCCTCTGTATTCACTCTTGTGAAGTCTTCTCTTGATTGTTGACTTTAACACATATACACCTACCTCCTGGAGAGTGTTCTTGATTTGGCCAACTGTTGTGAAGGGGTTTTTCTTCACCAGGGAAATAATTCTTCTGTCATCCACCACAGTTATTTTTCGTGGTCTTCCGGGTCTTTTGGTGTTGCTGAGCTCTCCGATGCATTCTTTCTTTTTAAGAATGTTCCAAACAGTTGATTTGGTCACACCTAATGTTTTTGCTATCTCTCTGATGGGTTTGTTTTGAATTTTCAGCCTAATGATGGCTTGCTTCACTGATAGTGACAGCTCTTTGGATCTCATATTGAGAGTCGACAGCAACTGATTCCAAATGCAAATGTCACACCTAGAATCAACTCCAGACCTTTTACCTGCTTAATTTATAATGAAATAACAAGGGAATAGCCCACACCTGTCCATGAAATAGCTTTTGAGTTGATAGTCACATTACTTTTGGCCCCTTATAAAGTGGGAGGCACATATAGAAACCATTGTAATTCCTGCACCGTTCACCTGATTTGGATGCAGTTACCCTCAAATTAAATCTGAAAGTCTGCAGTTAAAGCACATCTTGTTTGTTTCATTTCAAAGCCATTGTGGTGGTGAATAGAGGCCAAAATATGAAAATTCTGTCAATGTCCCAATATTTATGCACCTGACTGTATATATATTTGTATATATACTGTGATATGATCGGGGTAAGGGTCCCTCTCCTGGGGTAGATGGAGACCTCTTTACACTCAGCAGCCAGGAAACAGCACTCCAGTTGTGAGTTTTCATGCAAGCTGGTCGGCACCAGTTTTTATTGTGCAACGCCAATACTCAAATAAAACAAACATAAAATAAATCCTAGCCTGTCTGGGCTCTAACTAGACAGTAGGTTCCCTCACTAACAGAACACAAAAACAAGTTCTTGTTCACAGTACCTTCAGGTTTGCATCAAACAATGTCTCAGAGCAAGATAACCTGCGGCCAGCTCTCCCAGGTGTGAGACACTGCACCAAGACATTACACAGCTCTTATGAGTCACTTCCAGGTGTAATCACTCATTAGCCTGCTCTCAGGCTGAAAGGCCTAATACCTGAAATGGCCTTGTGGATGGAGCCCTCCCTTCTCTCTCACATCCACACCCCCAGGACCCATTCTCCGTCTTTTACCAAAAGCCTACACTCAAACCTGTTTGTAAAACAGACTTCTCCTGGGGGCTAAAACACATAGGAGAGGAACCTGGGACACACATAGAAGCCATTCCACACTTCTCCAGTGCTTCTATCACATATCCCCCCCTTTGTTTCGACCTGTGGGGCGCAACAACTGCAGCCCCAAAACAATGGACTCATGACAAAACATCTGCATTGGCCAGCTGGCTTCCTGGCCTGTGTTCTACTGTGAATTTAAAGGTTTGTAATGCCAAGAACTACCTCGTTATGCTCGCATTGCTGTTTTTGTTTTCTGACATCCACTTCAAAGGGGCATGGTCAGTGATCAACCTGAACTTCCTTCCCACCAAGTAATACCTGAGAGTTTCTAATGCCCACTTTATGGCCAATGCTTCTTTCTCGACCGTAGCATAGTTTCTCTCATGTACATTTAATTTCCGGCTTAAGAAAAAAATCGGGTGTTCTTCACCCTCTTTGCTTTGGGACAGGATCGCTCCTATGCCTACATCTGATGCATCAGTTTGTACAACAAACTCTCTGTCAGAATCAGGGGTCACCAGAACTGGTTGGGTACATAATGCTATTTTTAACTCCTGGAAAGCCTTCTTTGCTTCAGGACTCCATTCCACCATGACTTTCGGTTTGACTTTGGTAAGGTCAGTCAGTGGGAGTGCAATGGTGGCAAAATTGGGTATAAACCTCGTATAATACCCAGTGATCCCTAAGAAGGCTCTCAACTGCTTCTTTTTCAGGGGTCGTGGCCAGTTTTGTATTGCCTCAGTCTTATTGAGCTGTGGCTGTATCAAACCTCTGCCGATGGTGTATCCAAGATACTTTACTTCTTCCATCCCTAGACAACACTTTTTTGGGTTGGCTGTCAAATCTGCCTGATAGATGGAGTCCAACACTGCTTGTACTCTTGGCAAGTGTGACTGCCAATCAGGACTATGAATGACCACATCATCCAGCTAAGCAGCAGCATACTGTCTATGGGGCCTTAGAATCCTATCCATCATTCTTTGAAAGATAGCAGGTGCCCCATGTAGCCCAAAAGGCAACATCTTGTATTGAAACAACCCCTCTGGTGCAGAAAAAGCTGTCTTTTCTTTGGCGTTCTCAGTTAACGGCACTTGCCAATACCCTTTGGTTAAGTCAAGAGTGGTTAAATATCTGGCTGTCCCCAGCCTTTCAATTAGTTCATCCACCCTAGGCATAGGGGAGGCATCGAATTTTGACACACTGTTCAATTTCCGGAAGTCATTGCAGAAACGCACACTCCCGTCCGGCTTTGGAATAAGCACAATGGGACTTGACCACTCACTATGCGATTCTTCAATTACTCCCAGCTCTAAAATGATTTTAATTTCCTTCAACACTGTTTCTCTTTGGGCTTCTGGTAACCTATAGGGCTGTAGGTTAACCTTAACCCCTGGGTCAGTGATTATGTCATGTTTAATGACCGTGGTGTTCCCTGGTATGTCAGAAAACAGCACCCTATTTCTGATCAGAAATTCCTTAACGCCTCCCACTGACATCCAGGTTTCCACCCGTACTGCTTACCCCAGAAAATCACCCCGGGCATCTATACTCTACATATACGCTGCTGTTCACTGACTTTACCGTGCGGGAGGCAGCACCAACTAATTCCACCCTCACTCATTAACTCTTTCCAGTCAAGTTATCTCCAGATTCCTACAGTGTGTTATTTTGAAATATCTATATCCTACTCTCTCATAGTGGGAGACTGATCTCTTACAGAGAGGCATTTACCTCGAGACTTGTCCCATACAGTTGTACACTGCATATCACCTGCATGTGTACATTCCGGTGATTTATGTATCTATTACCACAATACTTTGCAAATATTGTTTTCTTATGTTTATATATGCTTTTCTTTCAGTAAATATATATATTTAGTTATTTGGGTTATTTTTGGATGCAATGCATTCATTCCCATATACTCATACATCTGTAAGGGGTATAGAGCGCATTTCCTCAAATTTGATTCTCTGTATATTAGAAAGGACTAGACACCCTTTTTTCTAGTGCAGCCATACCTCTTACTTTTGCATTAGTCTAGTGCGCAATAGATCTCCATTTACATTGTCTCTCATATAACAAATCGAAAGGTGAAAACCCAGTGGAGGATTGAGGAACCTCTCTTATGGCCAACAACAAATAAGGCAACAAGTAATCCTTGTCGATTACTTTTCTTAGCATATGTTTTAACGTCTTGTTAAATCTCTCCACCAATCCATCGGTTTGGGGGTGATAGACCGAAGTTCTTAACTGTTCAATTTTGAACAGGCGGCATAACTCTTTCATGACTTTTGGGGTACCCTGGTCAGTCAGTATTTCCTTAGGTATCCCCAACCTGCTAAAGATATGGACTAACCTGGTAGCGTAATCCATTATCACCACAATATATTGATGGCCCCGGACACACTTCATTAAGGGTCCAACCAAATCCATAGCTATTCTTTCAAATGGCACCTCTATAATAGGTAATGGGACTAGAGGACTTTTAAAATGTGGTCTGGGAGCATGATACTGACATTCAGGGCAGGATGCACAAAAGTCAGATACCTCTTTATGGACCCTGGGCCAAAAAAACCTCTGCAAAATCCGCTCAGTGGTTTTCTCTACCCCCAGCTGGCCTGCCGTTATATGACCTTGAGCCAGATCTAACACTGTTCTTCTGTATGCTTTGGGAACTATTAATTGTTCCACAATATCTTCCCCTTTCTTAGTCACTTGATACAAAAAATACCGACATACTGCCATGTGAGGATATGACAGAGGACTGTCGGGTTCTGTGGAATGCGAGCGCCCAGTGGGCCACTTTTGGTAAGCAGAAATGGCACTGCGGGATGAACCATTGACCACTTTGACATTCTTCCTGGCTTTTGCCAGAGTAGGGTAATTTAACTGCTCTATGGCAAAGACCTCTCTCCTGACCTCTAAATCAGGCATTTGATCAACTGGCTCATTAACACTTCCCACCTCAGTGGAAGGCGCATCACTTGGCGAGCCACCATCATGCTCCGCATTCTTTAGTTCGCCAATCATACTAGAAAAAGGGAACATCTCTGAATCTGAAGAAACTTCCTCTGCTACTACATCAGTAACCTTCTCAAATGGGTGAGGGTGATTTACCTATGTGCAAAATCGGCTTTCCCACAACTTCCAGAAGTGAGCAAAGTCTCTCCCCAATATTGCATCATACATTAAGCCATGTACCAAACCCGCAGAGACTATCGCGGAACCACATGGTGTCTCGATGTTCACTTCTGCAGTAATATAATACTGAGTATCCCCATGTATGCAGGTCACACCAACAGTTTTCCCCTTATGCTTCAGGGGGTTCACCAGTTCAGCTTTCACAAGTGTAACCAGGCTACCAGAATCTAACAGCACCTCTACTCGGTTTCCTTCTACAGTGAGTACACACATGTGTTTGTCTGTCTCAGCCTGCCAGGTCAGCAGTACAGGCTGGCTGTACAAAGAAAGACCCCCTGCAGTTGACATGACCAGTATCACATTGCATAGGTTCAGAGGTAAGTAAACAATTATCTGCAATATGCCTGAAGCCACCACATCGGAAACACTGAATCATATTATTATCTAGTCTTTTACAGAGTAGGAACCTTCGTGGCCTGGCTGGCCTGTCTCCAGGTTCCACACCCTCAGTCTTAGGTACTTTCCAATGCCCAGCACCCTTATCCCCTGGAACAGTCTTACCAGTGTCGATGGGAGTTCGCCGCCGCACCATCGGGGCTCGGTGGGGCAGACTCAACAGCTCCTCAGCTGCCACGTACCTCTCCACCAATTCAACTAACTGGTCTGCGGACTTAGGGTCTGCATGGCTCACCCACTTGTGTAGAGTTGCAGGTAGCAATCGCAGATACTGGTCCATCATGACTCTTTCCACGATCTGTGGTCCTGTCAGTGTCTCGGGCCATAGCCATTTTGTGGTTAGATGGATGAGGTCATGCATCTGTGAGCGTGGACGCTTTTCCATTTGGAACTCCCAGCGGTGGGCACGCACAAATGTGGTGACTCCCAAGTGAGTTAGGATCTCCCGTTTTAGACATAGTCCTTGCATCAGCCAGGCACAAATCATAGTAGGCCTTTTGTGGTTCTCCAGACAGGAAGGGTGCCACAAGACTTGCCCACTGTTCCTTGGGCCAGCTCTCCCTTTCTGCGGTTCTCTCAAAGGCCGTGAGATATGCCTCAACATCATCACTTGGAGTCATCTTCTGTGAAAAATTACTGGCACGTATGGAGCGAGCGTGGGTTGGAGGGTCAGTGGAAGCATCTCCTGACTGGGCTACTAGGTGTTGTACCACCTCCTTTAAGGCCTGGCTGTTTTCTGCTATGGCCTGGTTGGTTTCCTCGATGGTGACTTGTTGCCTATGGGCTGCCTCCAAGTCCAATAGTTGCACCTGGGTGGATTCTTACTGCACTCTGGTAGCTTCCTGCTAAGCCCTGCTAGCCTGAAGCAAGGCTTTTACAATGTCCTCCATGTTGTCTTTAAGGATAGGCTGAAAGCAGAACTTGGCCTCTCTGAGTATCTGCTGATGCCACCCTCATGGATTTCACAGAACACGAGTTGATATCTAACACAAGAAATTGGAGTCTGTCACTTTAAAATTTAAATGTAGAATTTTTCCTCTTTCTGCAATTTCCGGTGTACATTGCCTGCATTCTCCACCAATTGTGATATGATCGGGGTAAGACTCTCTCTCTCTCCTGGGGTAGATGGACACCTCCTTACACACAGCAGTCAGGAACCAGCACTCCAGTCGTGGGTTTTTGTGCAAGCTGGTCGGCACCAGTTTTATTGTGCAACACCAATACTCAAATAAAACAAAACATAAAATAAATCCTAGCCCGTCTGGGCTCTAACAAGACAGTAGGTTCCCTTACTAAGAGAACACAAAACAACTCCTGGCCAGGGTTGTCTCCACCGTCGATCCCAATTTCCACGAGGGACCATCAGTGATAAGAGCACCCCACACATCCGGCCGCAAGTCCGCACAGCCAACATCACCAGTGACCAGCTCCATCCCGGTCACACCTTCAACATCCCCCCCTCCTCCCTGGCTTTTTTTGAATCAGTATCCCGGGCAGACCACCCCCCAGGGGTGGTCCCAGCACACGCGCTGCAACCCAGCCTCCCAGCGGCTCACCCATCCCCACCTCTGGCTCCGCACCACCAGCAGAACAACCAAGAGCCAACCTCAGCTGCATGCTCTGGTCGCTGACTTATGAAGACCATTCAGAACAGCCGTGCACCTGCAGCATACCAGCAACACGCTGATCCAGCTCACCAACAAACCTGCAGTTTCCAACCTATCTGCAACAGCCGCAACGTCGACCTACATCACCATAACGAAAAACCTACCGGTAGGTAATTACTTCCAAGACTCACACCAACACGCGGGACATCACACAGGTGTTCCAACCCACTTTGTACATCCCCCTCCCCCAAGACTTCCTAGACTGTTGACCATAGGTCCAGCAGGGGTGACATGTAAGGTCACTGAACCGCATGGGAAGGAGCCTCCTGAAAGGGTCCACCTACCTCCTCAGTCTCATCACCACTCATCACTGAACCCCACCCACCTGCCTGGGATCTCAACAGAGCAGCATTGTGACTACTCAATAAAAGATTTTGCCACAAATTACTGTGATTCTCTGGCATCATTTTGATCCTATTTTATTCCCCTTTTTCACATTACTCCAAACTACACTCCATACCCAATCACACCCTCCTTCTCACTCCCAAAATACCACCACCAGAAGAAACATTCCAATTAACACCACTCACAAACACACACAAGTCATCACCATCACCACTATTAGCAGGAAGAGCGCACCTTACCCCCCCTACCCCAGAACACAAAACAAGTTCACGTCCACAGTACCTTTAGGTTTGTATCAAACAGTGTCTCAGAGCAAGCTAACCTGCAGCCTGCTCTCCCAGGTGTGAGACACTGCACCAAGACATTACACAGCTCTTATAGGCCACTTCCAGGTGTAATCACTCATTAGCCTGCTCTCAGGCTGAAAGGCCTAACACCTGAAATGGCCCTGTGGATGGAGCCCTCCCTTCTCTCTCACATCCACACCCCCAGGACCCATTCCCCGGCTTTTACCAAAAGCTGACGCGCAAACCTGCTTGTAAAACAGACTTAGACTTCTCCTGGGGGCTAAAACACATAGGAGAGGAACCTGGGACACACATAGAAGCCATTCCACACTCCTCCAGTGCTTCTATCACAAAACATATATATATATATATATATATATATATATAGTTATCAATGAGTTGGATGTAACTGTCAACATTTAGAAAATAATTAGCAGTTTAGCAGCTATTCCAACACACCCATCAGGAAAGTTCTGCCTGCGCACTCCGTCGTGAGGTCCGACCGGGACCCCAACCACTCCATCAGGCATTCCTTACCAATTGCCACCCCTCTGTGAAGTTTTCATCCAAATCCATCCAGTGGAAGGCTCAACAGCGTACACTAACTGGAGGTCCGACCAGGACAATAATCCCCCTAAAACCTGGCTAGGATCCAACTGGACCACCTCACGTTGATTTTATCCCAATCGGTGCAGGGGTATTCAAATGCATAACCAGACAGGCAAACAAACAACAGACCAATAAAAAAAATGTAAAAAAATTTAATATCAGGGTGGCCAACCCGCGGCTCTCAAGCCGCATGTGGCTCTTTTGATTTTATGATGTGGCTCGCGGCTCGGCAGACCTCCACTGGATCTGCATACGCTGGCCTCTGAAGTGATCAGAGTCTAAAGAAGCCTCTGATCGCTTCAGAAGCCAGTGTTCCCAGTGATGCAGTGCGCCGGTGACGTCATGATGTGAGGAGCCTGCGTGCCTGCTGGATCTAGTTAGATCCAGTCAGTGAGGCAGGGGGAGCGGGAGCCCTGACAGCGTGGACCCGATGAGGTAAGTACTGGGCTGGGGTACAACTACAGGGAGCACTGCATATGGGGCACAACTACAGGGGGCCCTGCATAAGGTCAAATTTCATAACAAAGGCATGCGCACTAAAATGTTCACAATACCACAGCCCCATTTTTGTATCGCTCTTTAACTTGACAATAGATATTTTTGACCCTTTGCCTCTGACATGTGGGCCATCCCTGTATAGATGAATCTGTATGTTATTTGGTAAGTACTCTTGTCACTAGTTGTCAGAAGTTATGAAATGTAATATTCTCCTGTTTCCTGTGGCTGGAGTGTGATGTTACTCATTATTATGTGCACCTGGCAAGTATTAAAAGTTAACAAAGTGACATATCAGTCATACAGTAGGGGTCAATTCAATTAGGAGTGAGGGGTTCGAGTTGCCATTGCAACAGTAACTGAACTCACCTTGGACTCATGGATTTTTGTGTTCCCAAAACTCCACAAATCCAGCGGTACTGTATGTGTGGCATACACTGTAATTGCACTTACTCGCAGGTGCGACCTAGTCACGCCTAAATGAATTGACCCCACAGAATAAAAGAGTAAAGTGTTCCTAGTAGTGGTCTGTCATATTTTATTTTATGTAACTGGATGTCTGCTTCAACTGACATAAGGGGGAAGCCCACTGGTTTTCTGAGCAAAGTCTCTGCAGCAAACAAATTCTGTACACAAATATTAATTCTTGTTAAGTGCGTGTGTTAATATATAGGATCATTCTCCTGTCAGTGACCCCTAGTATCATGCCTGGACTGCATGGGGCGTAATGCGATGTGATTATTTGGACCACCAGCCAAACAAATATTTCATGGAGTAAACTGTAACTAGAAAACACAAATCACAAATTGTTTTAGGTCTGTTTGGGCACCATTTTTGGTATACGTCTATATATGGTAATCAGATCTGACTGCAGTGATCAAGTTAAAGGTCAGCAAAACTCCTTGGGATTAAATATTAATGGATACAAAAAGTATAGTTCTTTATTATGAGCATAAACTCTTTACATCTATGTCAGCTTCTACTTATTCCACTGTTGAAGGATATATCCACCTGTGATAAATATTTAATGTGATACTGTACTTACCACCCTGAGCTAGCCTTTAACATGCAATCAGTAACAACATATATAAAAGGCATGGAACTGACAATGTTTAATTTAACAGAACAAGCAGTACAACAGTTTATCAATGCCAAATGTTTCACTAGAATGTTCTGTGACTGGTACCATGGATAACACACAGTAATTGCATGAATGCTTTCACCCTGCTGTGGGGTTCATATCAATTCTTCATTGGTTTTCCATTCTGTGCTACCGACTATTGAAAATTAACTTTAATTACTAATAGACAGTTTCTGTAACTAACACACATTTACATCATTCTAAAACTAAATGTTTTAATCAAAGGGAATCAATTGAATAACCCAATTTCAGATGTAACCCTTATAAGGGGTTAAATAGATATATAAACACAGACATGGGTATAGAGTGAGGTACAATATTAGCCTAATTCATGTATTTACTGTACACTTAAATATATAGTCAATATTTTTCTATGGATATATAATTAATTTAATGACAGCTTAATTAAGAGTTTATATATGAATACTGTAAAAAAGTTAACAGTCTGGTGCATAAGTCGTTAAGTTAGTTTGTTGCCAGGTTAGGGGTTTAACCAATGAAACAGTATATGCCACTGTTAGTCTGCCTCATGCTGGAGAAAGTGTTGGAAGCACCACGCGGCGGCATAGGCACGAGCCGTCGGTGGGAAAGGGCTCCCTCGTGCCAGAGAGAGGGTTTGTGTTGCTTTATATACAGGGTTATATAAGGTGGCGAGGGCCTGTCTCTATGCCTCGCCAGAATGTAGAGCTCAGCCTGGCAGCCATGTTGAGAGTAAAGGAACACATGAGACACAGGGCCTGATTCAGAGCCGCTCGTTCGCTCCGAGCGATGTTCGCACGTATGGGTCATAATGCGCATGCGCCAACCAGTCATTGCGGTCAGAAATCGTGCGCTCGCAAAACAGCGAGGGCCTGCTAATTTGAGTGACAGGATGGGGCGTTTGTGGGTGGTAACAGGGGAAGGTGCTTGAAAATGGGGAGTGGTGATCTGAACGCAGGCGTGCCAAATGGTCAAAACGGGCGTTTAATGGGTGTGCATAATTAACAAGGCAGCGTCATCGACCACGTCACTTGGTTGTCTTTTAGCCTGAACTGCTCGCAGTGATTGCGGGAAGTAAAACCTACCACAAGCACTGCGAGCAGTTCAGACGCCTTTCAATGTACTCGATTAATCTAATAAATAGCGGACATGACGTATGATGCGAACGGCCAGGGGTCGTCTTTACAAAATACCGAGCGCATGTTTCATTCGCTCGCTCGCTCGCTCAGACATAGAGGCATCAACAGACCGCAAACGACCGTTCGCAAATAGCGTCCGGCTCTGAATCAGGCCCACAGTCAGGACGTCACCAACACAAATTCCTGTATGTATTATCATTTTAATCCTGTAGTGAAAATTTTAAAAAAGAAAGAAAGAAAATATCGATGTTTAAAATGCCATTGTCCCTTTCCATGCTTCGAACCCGGGACTTCCACTCTGCAAGGCACTCACCCAAACATCTACCCCACACATGCCAGCCATATTGAGACATGCACCTGTCGTGTATTTGATGTGACGTGTGCGAATTACAGCAGAGATTGTGTACAATGTCAATAGCAGGCTCAGCATGCGGCGCCATTGAATAGAAGCAAATGATGGTGGGGGATGGAGGTGAGCCATATGGTGCATACACACGGTTCAACTTAAAAGAATGATATAAACGATAATAATATCGTTATTGTTTGATCGTTTATATCATTCTTTTTTCAACCCCTCTAATGACCAAACAATGGTCGATGCCCGTGCATGCAGGCCAACCTGGTCGATATCGACCAGGTTAGCCTGTTTGTTCTAGGGGCTCGCAATCATTGATCGCGGGATTGTTAAGTCGTTAGCGGGTTGGTGCATGTTCATTGTATGATCAACCCGTGTGTACAGGCCAATACAATGAGCTCAGTGGGGTTGAATAGTAATGAGTGATGGTTGGGGGAGGTGGTGAAGGGACTTGGGTGGCCATACACAGAGAGGAAGGGAGAATGGAAGTGCAGAGTACTGTGTTTTAAATCTATTGACATGATCTCTCTTTATGAAAAACTTCCCGAGCGTCATACGGATGGCTCTGTAATGTGTACAATACAATGTCTACTGTATAGTGGTTTAGCATAAAATGCTGCTGGGTGGCATACTGTAGCAATGAAATGCAAGGTGGTGGGAAGTTGAGAGCAATGTACTGAGTTCAGTAGACTTTCATAAGTAAGAATACTGAATTTCCATTGCTTGGTCTTTATGTAATGCTGAGTGTGTATCTTCTGGTCAACACAGATACCGGAATGTATTTGTATAAATGACAGAACTCACACACCAAGTGATTTATTTTTAATCCTATAGTGAAGACTAAAAAAAAAAAAAAAAAAAGAAAATACTGATGTCCTTTGATCAAAACACACAGGGCCTGATTCAGAGCCGGACGCTATTTGCGCTCGCTCGTTCACAAAAAGGGGCCGGCTATTTAAATTGAGCGCTCGCTCTTTGCGGTCTGTTGACACCTCTATGTCTGAGAGAGCGAACTAAACATGTGCTCGCTATTTTGTAAAGACGCCCCCTGGCCGCTCGCATCCTACGTCATCTCCGCTATTTATTTGATTAATCGAGTACATCGAAAGGCGTATGAACTGCTCACAGTGCTTTTAGTTGGATTTTCCTACCGCAATCATGCGAACAGTTCAGGCTAAGAAACAACCAAGTGACGTGGTCGATGACGCTGCTTTGTTAATTGTGCACACCCTTAAAATGCCCGTTTTGACCGTTTGGCACGCCTGCGTTTGGATCTCCACTCCCCGTTTTCAAGCACCTTCCCCTGTTACCACCCACAAACGCCTCATCCTGTTACTCAAATTAGCAGTCACTCGCTATTTTGCAAACACACGTTTTCAGACCTCACTGACTGGTTGGCGCATGCGCATTACGACCCATACGCATGCGCAGATGTGCGAACATCACTCGGAGCGAACGAGCGGCTGCTTACGAGCGGCTCGGAATCAGGCCCACAGTCCCGTCAGCCAATCAGCAGACAACGCTACAAAAGTTTAGCTGGCTATTTCACGCATGCGCTGTGCAGTTTAGTTAAAGTGACATCTGTAGGACAGAAAGTTGTATTACACTCTTCAGCTTTCCAGCACTTCAGTACGTTACGTTGTGCCTTACTGCTGCATGCTGCAATACACATCTCCACGGCATCGCGCGACTAGCATGGCGTGCTACATTGCGTATGGAGCAAAGATGAAAGATGTAGCAGGACACATCTGTATATGTTACAATGTTTCCTTTCACACACACTGCACACTTTTCTGAGCTTGTACTGTTGCTGCTCTGCTGCACATGCCCAATACTAGAAGAAGAAAAAAACACAACATTAAAAATGGCTCAAAGCCATTGCATACATGTAAAAGGCAATGATTGCTGACAAAAAAAAAATGGCCGGCTTTGCCTGTTTTTTTGTCTGCCGGTGAAATCCGGCATGTGTGATATAGCTCTTATTCTTCTTTCCTTCTGCTGTTCTAGTGGCTGCCCACAGCTCTTGAGCTTTGTGCGACCACCTTTCACGGGGCCTCTACCATTGCATTCCCCCTGTGGGCACTTCTTACCCCAGTCCAACACTAACTATGACATTAGATTTCGGAAGTGTTTTTTATAGACATGTAAACAAAATATGAGCTTGTGTACTTTGCATGTAAACGTTTGCTTTAAAGTCCAAGCCAGGCTCTGACCATAGGAATTCTCTAAAATGCAACAGAGACCAGACATTTGTTGTAAGCAGGCATTTAAAAAAGGGCTGGGTACGGGAGACCACTAGTCGGGATGAAGGCTGTCAAAAAACTGACAGCGACATCCCAATGCTCAGAATCCCGACAGGGGCTAGGAAAGTATCCTAACCCTCCCCCCTTCACCCCCTAACCCTCCCTTCCTGCATCCTAACCCTAATCCTCCATACCCTGTACCCTACCCCTAACCCTCCTGGTTAGTGCTTAACCTAACCCTCCCCCCTTAGTGCCTAACTCTAAACCCCCCGATGGTTCCTAACCCTAACCCCCCCCGATGGTGCCTAACCCAAACCCCCATGTTCACAGCCTAACCATTATCCCCTCCATCCAGAAGCCTAACCCTAACCCCCCCATGGTGCTGACAGTGGCACCCCAATGCTTAGAATAGTGACAGCCCTTAACCCTCCCTTCTTGTATTCTAACCCTCCCTACCCCGTACCCTAACCCTAACCCTCCTGGTTAGTGCCTAAATCTTACCCTCCCCCCTTAGTGCCTAAACTTAACCCTCCCCCCTTAGTGCCTAACCATATCCCCCCAATGGTGCCTAACCTTAACCACCCTGTAAGCAGCCTAACCGTTACCTCCTCCCTCCAGCAGCCTAACCCTAACCCCCCCATGGTGCCTAAACCTAAACTCCCCCCCCCCCATGTCCGGCTAACAGCTAACCTTGCCCGCTATACTTACAAACGGGATTCCAGCATCGACGCCAGTGTCCTGGGTGTGGGTCAGGATTCCGGCTCCAGGGTTTGTCAGCATCCCAATTGTAGATATATTGACTACATCCCTTTAAATGACTCTCTGTAATTCTTTTACTTTTGTTTAAATAAAAACCATTGCTAATTCATTGTCTGAACATTTTGGCATAATACAATGTATCATAACTTCAATAATAATGAAATGTGGAGACGCATTAAAAAATATACTTACCTGGGCTAGAAGCTGTGGCTAGATCTGTCTTTCGGAGTAGAGCAAGATCAGTGAGCGGGAACTCGCTTAGTACAGGGGCAGAACTATGGGAGACAATGGAGGCGCCTGCCACCGGGCTCCAGCTCTGGGGGGGCACCTCCTCCATTGTCCACAACATATTCACTCAACTTATAGCTGTAACTATGTACCCGGAGTGAACCATCCACGGCCGCCCAATACATGAAACCCCTTCCTGGCACCTGAGAAGCCACCATACACTAGTTGAAAGCTCCATGTCTGCATGCGAATTGCTACATTACAGTGTCAGCGGCTGTGACATGGGTGGCACCAAATTATAACTTGCCTCCGGGCGTCTGGGATCAATTTATGCCAGTGGCTTAGTAGCAATCTCATAATATAATGATTACATTAGCAAGACTGTGAGCTCCGCGGCCACTTCGTTGCAAAAAGCGATGTATGGAAGCTGATTTGATTGTCACTGGTTGCCTGTCACAGGCATGTCTCTGCCAAGATCCACCTATATGAGGAAGAAAAATAAACCCACCCACTGGTGTTGAGGGCTCCCACCAGAGGGCCGCATACAGTGAAGTCGGAATCAGTATGATTTTCCACCGGCTGACAGTGGAATCCAGGCAGGGGTGACGATCCCAAATGCTAATTTAGGTAAGTACCGCTAACCTAACCCCCCTAACCCAAACCCTCCATTAGGGGTAACTAACCCTAACCTCCCTCCCAAGTGCCTAACCCTAACCCCCCTCTAAGTGCCTAAACCTAACCTGCCCTTCCCCGCAGCCTAACCCTAACCTCCCCCAGGGGGTGCCTAACCCTAACCCCCCTATCCCCTAGCCTAGCCCTAACCCTCCTGGGGGCTGCCTAACCCTAAGTCCCCCTTGGGAGCCCCTAACCTAACCCTTCCCCTCCTGCGGCTGTCTGCACCCGGCACCCGGTTTGCCTTCGATCGGGATGCCGGGTGTCAGGCTCCAGGCATAGGTAAAAAGACAGGCGTCGGGATTTCTATGCCTGTCATTAGACCCTTGCCGGGATTAGACAGTTGGGATGCCAACGGTCGGCATTTAGACCGTCAGCATCCCGACTGCATACCGTGAAGTCATGGGCCACATGCGTCCATTAGGCTGCAGGCTGTACTTGGCTGATCTACACGTACAAAACCCATAAAAGTTTTATTTTTTACATAGATTAGCAATACATAGTGTATTGCGCTGGTAAATAATAAACCTGAAAAATAAATAAACATAAAAATACAAAAGCGATTCTTAGAAATCTATTTAATATCACAGACAGCTACAGAAACCAGCGGCCCATCTAGAAAGGATACCACTCTCCATTTATTAGTCACTTAAATCCATTGTGGTGATCCTCTTCTTTTAATCCTTAAGGAATAAAAATAAAAACATATAGACTTCACAAAACGATGTTTGTTGTGCCCTGTTGCAACAAATAAGCCAGGGGGCTTGTCCAGCACTAGCCAAGAGAGATTGGTCAGAGTGTGAGAAAGCTGCTCTGATTTGTTAGTATGAGCTCTACCCCATGTGGAATATAGCCGCAATTAAATACATTGATACCGTGTAGTTATATGACAAAATGCATCAATGAACCACATTATATAACCGCGACTATTGTCCCCTAATAGTGGCAACCAGCACAGACTATGATTGTAGCATACATGCCTACCCTCACGGTTTTCGCCGGATGCTCCCAATTTTTCGGGTAACCAAGTGGGCAGAATGGGGAGAATTTCCGCGGCGATCGCGGGTCCCCGAGTAGGGGGCGGGGCTTAATGATGTGATTATCCATGAATCGCGTCATTTACCCCCGCCCCTATTTAAATTTAGGCCAGTTGTGGCGATTTTCCACGAAGGGGGTGCACAGCTCATCTGCTTGTCCTCCCCAGGCTTCTCCGGGGGAGGACAATCAAAAGGTGGGCAAGTATGGATGCAGGGGATTCACTTTTGGTTTTTTTTATAGAAAATATTTATAAAACAAATTTCACAATTATAAGGTCTGTGTTTTTCATCATCACCATCAGGGGCCGAGCACCCACATCAGATATGCCTCATAACAGCTGTGTCCACCTCTGATTTTGCCGCAATTATGTGAACACAATTAAATATTACTCTCTCTCCTCAAAGTTCTCACTTTGTTTGAGTTCTATAAGTGTGAGTGGTATACAGTCAGGTGCATAAATATTGGGACATTGACAAAATTTTCATATTTTGGCCTCTTTTGACCACCACAATGGCTTTGAAATGAAACAAATAAGATGTGCTTTAACTGCAGACTTTCAGATTTAATTTGAGGGTAATTACATCCAAGTCAGGTGAACGGTGTAGGAATTACAACGGTTTCTATATGTGCCTCCCACTTTTTAAGGGGCCAAAAGTAATGGGACTATCAACTCAAAAGCTATTTCATGGACAGGTGTGGGCTATTCCCTCGTTATTTCATTATCAATTAAGCAGGTAAAAGGTCTGGAGTTGATTCTAGGTGTGACATTTGCATTTGGAATCAGTTGCTGTCGACTCTCAATATGAGATCCAAAGAGCTGTCACTATCAGTGAAGCAAGCCATCATTAGGCTGCAAAATCAAAACAAACCCATCAGAGACACAGCAAAAACATTAGGTGTGGCCAAATCAACTGTTTGGAACATTCTTAAAAAGAAAGAATGCACCGGAGAGCTCAGCAACACCAAAAGACCCGGAAGACCACGGAAAACAACTGTGGTGGATGACAGAAGAATTATTTCCCTGGTGAAGAAAAACCCCTTCACAACAGTTGGCCAAATCAAGAACACTCTCCAGGAGGTTGGTGTATATGTGTCAAAGTCAACAATCAAGAGAAGACTTCACAAGAGTGAATATAGAGGGTTCACCACAAGATGTAAACCATTGGTGAGCTGCAAAAACAGGAAGACCAGATTAGAGTTTGCCAAACAACATCTAAAAAAGCCATTACATTTCTGGAACAATATCCTATGGACAGATGAGACAAAGATCAACTTGAACCAGAATTATGGGAAGAGAAGAGTATGGAGAAGGAAAGGAATTGCTCATGATCCAAAACATACCACCTCATCAGTGAAGCATGGTGGTGGTAGTGTCATGGCGTGGGCATGTATGGCTGCCAATGGAACTGGTTCCCTTGTATTTATTGATGATGTGACTGCTGACAAAAGCAGCAGAATGAATTCTGAAGTGTTTTGGGCAAAATATTATATGCTCGTATTCAGTCCAATGCTTCAGAACTCATTGGATGGCGCTTCACAGTGCAGATGGACAATGACCCGAAGCATACTGCAAAAGCAACCAAAGAGTTTTTTAAGACTAAAAAGTGGAATGTTATGCAATGGCCAAGTCAATCCCCTGACCTGAATCCGATTGAGCTTGCATTTCACTTGATGAATACAAAACTGTAGGGAAAATGCCCCAAGAACAAGCAGGAACTGAAGACATTTGCAGTAGAGGCCTGGCAGAGCATCACCTGGGATGAAACCCAGCGTCTGGTGATGTCTATGCGTTCCAGACTTCAGGCTGTAATTGCCTGCAAAGGATTTGCAACAAAGTATTAAAAAGTGAAAGTTAGACTTAGGATTGTTTAGTTTGTCCCATTACTTTTGGCCCCTTAAAAAGTGTGAGGCACATATAGAAACCGTTGTTCCTACACCGTTCACCTGATTTGGATGTAATTACCCTCAAACTAAATCTGAAAGTCTGCAGTTAAAGCACATCTTGTTTGTTTCATTTCAAAGCCATTGTGATGGTGAATAGAGGCCAAAATATGAAAATTCTGTCAATGTCCCAATATTTATGCACCTGACTGTATATGGGTCATACACAATTCTCTTTCTAGATGTATTAAAAGCTCAAGCATATTTCATGCCACCATCTTCCGCATAATGTAAACACAACTCTCTTATTCTTTGGGCGACACAAAAAATTTAGATTTGAGAAAAACAGCTGTGGCTCGGAAGAGAACGAAAACAAAGCAAAAAGCAGCGATCGGGCATAGTGGCCAGAGGAAATGGTGGAATGTGATTAGTATCAGCATAATTGTGAGATTAAAAGCCAAGTAATTAATTGAGGGAAAAGATAATTTACTTTGATAGATGGGTTATTCTGGGTAGTCAAAACAGATAAGTGTGAGGAATACGAAGATGGTGAATGTAATTTTCTGATTGTCTCTCTAAACTTTAAGGGGTCTATTTACTAAAATGGACCCCTGAATATGCACAGCACTGCTCTACGCAGACTATGGGTCTATTTACTAAGCAGTGTTAGGAGACAAAAATGAAAAGGGATAAGAAAGTGATAAGGTGCCAGCCAATCGGCTCCCAACTGCCATCTCACAGGCTGTGTTTGAAATATGACAGTTGGGAGCTGATTGGCTGGCACCTTATCACTGACTTATCACTTTTCACTCTGTCTCCTAACACAGCTTAGTAAATAGACCCCATAGTCTACGTAGAGCAGTGCTGTGCATATTCAGCTGTTCATTTTAATTTCAGAATATGCCCTGGGGCTGCAGGTTAAGTGCACAAAGCAAAGTAAGCATTGACAGGCCATAAAGCAAGGATGAGCTGGGGCCCGCATGTGAAGTCTTGGAGTCCGTCTGTTGACCATCACCGAGCAAGGGTATTAATTGAGCAAAATGCCCTGTATTGAAACATGATCAAGGTAGTCTTTGTAGGTTATGCTTTCAGTTTATTTTTCTGTACAAATTCAGTAAAATGTATTTACACATGTCATTTTGCATAGAGACTCTTAGATTTCTGCTTATTTGCATGTTTTGCCATGACTGGCAGCTGACATCTTTCTCCCTGACAATTAAAATCCAAACCTTTGTAAAGAAAGTTTTTGCAATGTATTGATGCCAGGGGCGTTTCCAGAGTGGAGGGAGCCTGTGTGCTGTTGCTATACTGTACATCAAACACAACAGCAGACTTATGGGGTGATTTACTGTGATTAGTCCATGTAAACCTTATAACATTTCACAGAGCATTACCAGATAAGATTCTGCAATAGAGTACACTGTCATAACAGAGATAGGCTATACAGTGACATCTTAGGACACAGTATAACCTACTGTGCCACCAGTATAGCTTCTAAGCAACACTTACAGGGGTATTCAATATGGGAGCGATAAGTCAGTTTCTGCGAGGTTAACGCAGAAATGACGTAATTTTCGGCGATGTGACTTTTACACCGTATTCAATTTTTATATATGTATTTGATTTAATTAGTGTCTAGCACCAAGATTTACGTTATTGTATTAAATTTCGAGTTTACGCAAAAAAAAAATGCGTAAACTTTTCGGCGCTATGGCTTTTCGTCAGGCGATACGTCTCCTATTGAAATTAATTGGATAACGCCATTTCCGTATTCAATATGAAAAATGCGTCAAATTATCGGAGTTTTGAAGTGACTTATCGCCGTTTTTTTTACGCCATTCGGAGGGTGGTGAAAATTTAGAAAAAAAATTTTGGGGTGATTTTCACCTGTGGTATTGAGGTGGTAGAGGGGTTTCAGTAATGGGTGTAATTTTTTTTTTACAAAACGAGTTTTTGGGACTCTGAAATCAGCGTTTTTAATATTACCTCACCACACTTCCTGGTTTTACCTCAGGAGTATTTCCTGTCACTGACAGGAAGTCAATTACTCCTGGGTAGGGACATTCAGGTAGAAGCAGCATCTGTGCAGTCAGCTGTATAAACTTTGTGTTTTCCAACACTTTTGAGGTATTTTACTTACGAAAAGTAAATTTTTTTACACTAGCTTCAAAGATGGAGCAGCATACTGACACCATCTGGATGTTCATGGTCCGTGCATCAGTGGGGTCTCGATTGGCCATGGACGAACGTGGTGATCAGGAGGCAGCTCCATCGGGTGAGTTGGTCCGTGAGTCAATTCCACGCCCACGTCAGTTTCGCACTAGACGTGAGCTGGATGGTCTCCCCGAGGTAGAAGTGATAAGGATTTATCGCTTATCTAGCTCATTAATCTATGCACTGTATGATCAAATGGAGCCGGACCTGCAACCACGGAAGCGCTCAAAAAAGGCAGTCAGTGGCATGTCAAAGCTCCTGGCTGCCTTGCATTTTTTTGCGTCAGGCACTTTCCAGCCGACCCTGTCCCAAGTTGCCGGTTTTTCCCAACCAACATTTTCGCGTATTTTAACGCAGGTCCTCAAGGCATTCCTAAAATTGACGACCCAGTACATAATTTATTCATTTATTTTTTGGTCTTTTAGGTGATGCGGGTTACCCCAATAAAGCTGGTTGTTGACCCCATTATCCAATCCCCAAAGTGATGCTGAGAAAAGGTATCAGGCAGCACACATAGCATTGAGGGGTGTAATAGAAAGGACCTTTGGTGTACTTAAAAGCCGCTTTCGGTGCTTAGACCGCAGTGGCGGTGTGTTGCTTTATTCACCGGAAAAGGTTTGCAGCATTGTTAATGCATGTTGCATTTTACACAACATTTGTGTTGCAAACCGTATTCCGGTGCATATTGATCCTGAGGTTTGCCAGGATGCTGACCTTTCCTCAGCACCACCGGAAGGTATGGACGACGGAGTCTTTTCGCGCCAAGCACTGATCGAGGATTTTTTTAATTGTAAGTATGTGGGTTTTTTTTAAATTAAGTAAATACTATGTATTTTCCAAAATGGGTTAATTTCAAAAACTAATATTGTTGTTAAAATGTTGTTTTGGGTGGTGTTTAGCTTGATGGTCCTTCCGGATTATTTGTTTCTGAAGTCTTGCCGCTCTTTTTTTGTTCATGTTGAAGATATTGGTTTTTATCTGCCAGTTGTGGAAGTTGTGTTATCTTAAGGTACGTTTTGATTTTGAAAAAGAAACAAAAAATGAAATGTCAAGTACAATGTGTCTTATTTTAAAATGTCAAATTTTTCTATTTTGTAGTTCTGTTCCTGTTTCAAATTATTATTTTGGGATGGTTGGTTGATGTCTTTGTGCGATTGGAGAAAGTATCCTGAGGCCTTTACAGTCCCCCAAGCAACCTTATCCACTCGGCTTCCATGACTACTGGTGAATGCCTCCAAAATGCGGGTCTTCAGGCTGCACGTTTGTTTCCAAGGCTCGTTGCTAAGAAGAACAAAGACGCAGCACTTTGAACATGGTGAGTTGCAGTGTTTTGTTTTTTTTTACTTGGTGCAAATGTAAATTTTGTTGATAAAAAAGTTTACCAGCCTATTTATTTTGCGTTTTGTTTTTCCCTGCTACTCCTATGTTCATCTATTTCAGTTAATCGTGCTGTCGTTCGAGGACCTATCCATGGAGAGTGCATTTCACCTGAGTCCAACAATGCCCTGCCTGGCTTGAGTGCGTTTGTAGAAAGTATCCTGAGGCCTCTGCAGTCCCCCAAGCTAACCTTATCCACTCGGCTTCCGTGACATCCTCTTGTCTGACCATCCCAAATGAAGGTCTTCAGCCTGCACGGTTGTGTCCAAGGCTCGGTGCTAAGAAGAACAAAGACGCAGCACTTTCAACATGGTGAGTTGCAGTGTTTGTAATTTGGTTTTTATTTTGACTTGGCGCAAATGTAACTGTTATTTATTTTTTTACATTTATCAGCCATTTGTTATTTTGCGTTTTGTTTTTCCCTGCTACTCCTATGTTCATCTATTTCAGTTAATCGTGCTGTCGTTCGAGGACCTACCAATGCATGGCACCTGAGTCCAACAATGCCCTGCCTGGCTTGAGTGCGATTGGAGAAAGTATCCTGAGGCCTCTGCAGTCCCCCAACCTAACCTTATCCACTCGGCTTCCGTGACATCCTCTTGTATGACCATCCCAAATGAAGGTCTTCAGCCTGCACGGTTGTGTCCAAGGCTCGGTGCTAAGAAGAACAAAGACGCAGCACTTTCAACATGGTGAGTTACAGTGTTTTTAATTTGTTTTTGTTTTTTGACTTGGCACAAATGTAAATGTTATTTATTTTTTTAAATTTATCAGCCATTTGTTATTTTGCGTTTTGTTTTCCCCTGCTACTCCTATGTTCATCTATTTCAATTAATCGTGCTGTCGTTCGAGGACCTACCCATGGAGAGTGCATGGCACCTCAGTCCAACAATGGGCTGCCTGGCTTGAGTGCGATTGGAGAAAATATCCTGAGGCCTCTGCAGTCCCCCAAGCTAACCTTATCCACTCGGCTTCCGTGACATCCTCTTGTCTGACCATCCCAAATGAAGGTCTTCAGCCTGCACGGTTGTTTCCAAGGCTCGGTGCTAAAAAGAACACAAAGAGGCACCAGTCTTATACAGGTATGCTATAGTGTCAAATAGCTGAGATGGCTTATGTTGTAAAGCAATTTGTGATATGTTTAATGTTAATGTGTTTAATCTTTCCCCTTTATTTTTTACCTATTCAAATGTATTCCAGAATACACAGCTTCCTTTGAAAACCCAACCTGTGAAGGTCACACTCAGGACTTTTGAAGAATCTCATTGCAGACAATTTTGCGTTTGGTGAATGTATGTTTAAGCCTATGCAGGTGGAAAATCCACTTTACTAACTCTGATACCGTAAGTATTTCTTGCTACACCAATCAAATAAGAGCTTGCACCCTGCTTCTATGTTTCCAGCCTCAACGCTGATAGGATGTAAGTCGCTGCAGAATAATGTTGGTGAGCTGAAGTGAAATAGAGGCATGGAGGTTTTGGTTTTTAGTAAATGTCCAAATTTTAAACTCTAATTTGATGTATGTGTTTTTTTGCTTCTTATGGTGGAGTTTTGCCTGTTGTCCTATGGGATTTTTTCCTTATTGCTTGCTGTTTTTCTGGCCATCGCCCTTTGGACAAAGAAAGTCTTTGGATTACTTGAATTATATATTTGCCTTTTCAATTATTGCCAGTAAGTATCCTCATTCTTGTGTAGTACCATAAAAATATTAATGCCACATCGCTTCTATGATGAATTCTCCTCTCAGTATCTAAATGAGGACCTTGAATATTTGTATGCACCATTTGTTTTTGGTCTAAATAGAAGGTATTGTCAATTAATCTTATTATGGTAATTTACACTATCATTACAGTGTTAATTTTTTTTATAGTTTTTTTATTTTTAGCTCAGAATGGAACAAGTACCTTGTGAAGATATTGACCATCAAATTACTACTTTCAAAAACACATCCATTTCATATGTCATCCTCAAGGAAGAGACACTGCCTGGTTGTGACCCTTGGAAAAAAGGATTTTTTATATACAACTAAAGGTATTTTTGTAACATTTATTTTGCAAATCTTATGTCTTATCAAAGTGCACGCGCCAATATAGCTGTCATTGGGGGTTTTTTTTAGGAGAAAAGTTAAACTAATTTTTATTCGAAAAAACAAATATTATAATTTTAATGTGAAGTAAATTGTCGTCACCGTTGGTAGTAATGGTGTTTTTTTCCCCAAAATATTAATTGATTTCTCAAGGCACAACATGTATAGCTGATATTAAAAGCAACCCTGGATAATTGTGTCTGTACATTGCAATAGATTCCAAAGTAGTATGTACATATGATCTCAGTAATCTCCATTTTGGCCACTTTAGTTTGCAACTTTTGAACGTAATGTTACCCACTGTAGACATTGGATATTTCCAATTTTATCACACCAACGTAGGTTTCCCCAGAAACTTGTGTTCAAAGGTCTTTGTAGATCTTAAGTTCCTGGCCGTCTACATGTGCAGAAAGCTGTAATTGTTGTCAGCCAACAAAGTATGTCAGGTTTTATTTTTTAATAAAGTTTAGCTGCATAAACAGGTTAATAATTTAAATGTGGGGATGTTTTATTTTGTATAATTTTAAACCTACACAGCAAATGGCATCGCTATCGTATTATTATCAAAATATACAATGAGGTCTATGTTTTCATGTACTTAAGATATGTAAAATAATTGATTTTGCTTACATATTATATTGATTACTACATTTATAGTAATTTCAATATAGATAGTTGAAGTTGAATTAATGCTTTTAAAATTGTTGCCTAATTCACCATGGCTTAGATGTTGAATTTAAAAAAAAGGTTTTTAGTTTTTCTTTCCTAGACCACCTTAAACAACTGTTTTGAAGAATTGGATGAAATCACATCTGTAACCGGTGATATTTTAAAATGAATAAATATCATTTTTGGATCAATAAAAAATTGAAATTTTTTTTGTGATTTACGTTCAAAAGTACAAGTTGAGCTCAAATTCCACTGTGTGTAACATTGTGAAAATATACTTTCAAGATTTTTTTTGAAAATTTTGTTGGGGTTTTATTGTATTAAAAAATCATATGTAGGGTTGCCATTTTTCAGTTATTGTATGTATCTATTACTTAAATGTCTAATAACTGCTATAAAAGAATGTTTTAGCATTTATCTACGTGTTTTTCACAATTATGTTTTGCAGTGGAATACGCCAACAATGTTTAAAGGCAGCAGTAGCGGGTGCCACTCCAATGAACACAAACACGGACACACTGTGATTCTAGACTAGACTCACGGTGTGTCCATGTGGTTTTTGATTAACCATTTGAGTAAGTGGTCAAAGTGGGAATTATGAAGTGGGGGTATGGAGGTAGCCTGCATGTGCGCCGGGAAGGCATACGCCAAAAAATGAGTTTGGGTGTTTTGAGGAGAGTGGCTACTCAAAAGGGGGGTGTCAGCATCCATCTCTTACCCTTTGCACCCATAGGAAAAAAACAAACATAAATAAAACACAAACGGGATGAAGTCAATTGTTCAGGGTGGCGTCTATGCTAATGGGTGTCCGATAGAGCATTTCAATTGCTGCTCTGTCGGGCTCCCATTAGCTCTCGAAGACACATTTGTTCTCGCAGTATGCTGACATGGCGAGAAGAAAAGTTTTTGGTTTGGTTGTCAAAATGGTAGTTTGGGTGTTGAAAAAATTACTTTAGAGAAGTTTAGGCGTGCATATTTTGCTTCTGTGCGCTGCAAAAATAATGGGTCACCGAACATTTGAATTGCTCCGTTGGGCGCCTGGTACTTTAGATGACACCCAGAAGAAGTGTATTTCCCCCTACAGACTTTCCATAAAAGAAATGTACACATTGGCACTGATAGGAAAATATAAAAATACATAGGCCACCACCGATGGATAGGAAAATGCAGTGGGGTAGACAGAGGTAATAAGGCACACAGGAGTGATGGGATACACAGGGGTGGCGAGGGACACAGAGGAGGCCTGGGACATGGGTGGTGGGGTACACAAGGGATGGTAGGGTACACTCTACACAAGTGTGGATCCTGGTATTAGCCACCAGTTGATTTTGTACAGACCTATGGAGGAGACTGTGTGAGCTAAGGAGGAGACTGTATGACTATGATTGAGGGCTGTAATGGTGTGGAGTGGAGAGGTATCTATCCGGAAGATTGTCGAGGACTTGGAGGGAAGCAGGGAGCAGTGCAGGTGACAGTGGGTGGCAGCAAATACTATACTTAGAGGCCGCTGCATCAGGAATAACTCCAGGGCTCAGCCATCCGCACCAACAGTCTTAACAGCGGACCTGTATTGACGAGCTCTCCTGTCACCAGCGGTGGAAAGGCAACACAGGCGGCACTCTGGAGGGATTTGCAGCATGGTTGAGTGAGTGTATTGGGATAGCAAAATGGCTACTGACAGCCATTTCTATTCATGGTTCTTATGTGTGTATTAGACATGAAGTGGTATCAGGCATGAAATGGTACAGGAATGTGGAAGCAGACAGGCCATAAATCCTTTAGGCGTTGTCTACTGCGATGTACGCTTGCGTTAAGTTTTAGAAGTCCTTGTCAGTAGTTAACCAATAAAGTAGTTTGAAGTAGGTTATGCCCATATTAGTAAGAGTTAGATAGGTATGCAAGTAGGATACTATATAAACGAAGAACAAAGGAGATTCCAGTGGCCTGCCCTATGCCTGGACCAGAGACTGCAGCTGGTGGCCAAGATATTGTTCGTTCCAGCTCTATTCTGAGAGGAGGTTCCTGGATCGTGTAACCATCTTATATTCCGAAGCTAAGTAACTATTATTCTTCCATATCTTGTTATCTGTTGTAATAAATTATATCTTTTTTCAAGATACTGGTTTGTGTGGCTTAATTAACCTTCTGTATCCAAGAACCTTATCTCGTTCCACCGGGAACAAGTGAGGCAGACCCGTCCGGCAGGGGAAGATGCGCAAACAGGCGAGCCGTGGAACACTGCAGGAGACAGACACAAAGGCCAGCAGCAGTATGCTACAGGCCCCACAACATGGTAAGAGTTATTGATTAACGACAAAGTTAGCCTTATCCAGACTGTGCCGCAGCGCCAGTAACAGATGCTGTCAGGGTGGCAGGGAACGGCCGGCACAGCAGGGCTCCGGAGCATGCCTGAGTGAAACTGTGAGTCTGTCACTCTGCACTCAAGGCACGCCTCGGCACTCAGCTCTGCAATACTGACAAATGAAAAATAAAAACTAGTGCTGGAAGTAGCGGTATGTTACTCCGTTGCATACCGGCACACTTCAAGCACTGATTTGAGTGCCAGCCGCTCCTGCTGCTTGTCTGTTTATTTTATAAAGGGAAGACACCTCCAATTACTAATACATAGGCATTAGTGCCAAGTACTGGCACAAAAAAAATAAAATAATAAAATATATATATATATATATATATATATATATATATATATATATATATATATATATATATATATATAGGAAAAGAAAAAGCCGGCACTCTCATGCTCCTAAACACCTTGCGCCGGTGCCCTCCTAAATTACCAACCCTCAAAGAAAGGGATGGAAAAACACAATATGTGACAAATAAGGCGGCACTCTGGCGTCTTAAAGAAATGCAATGGACCCCAAAAGTAATATCAACGTTTCAGAACACTTTACTTGGGTTCTTTCGTAAGACGCCAGAGTGCCGCCTTATTTGTCACATTTTTTATATATATATATATATATATATATATACACACAAACAAACATATACACACAGACATTAACTAACAGCTCCATAAAAAACTTATTATTTGTTGAGGCCTATTAGGAAACGATAGGTTTTTAAAGGAAAAAATTTAGAAAAAATGCCTTAGCGTATTTGCTTTTAACGTGTGAACATTTTTATATATATATATATATATATATATATATATATACATACATAGAGATAGATATAAATATATATCTCTATCTATCACAGGTTAATAGCAAGTTTGCTCATGATATTGTCAACATTTTTTTAACCCAAAAACTATACTTTCCCAATATTCCTCAAAAAAATTTAGGTTTCTTACAAAGCTGTAATTGTGGGTGCGTATATATAGATATAAAAATAATCACACGTTAAAAGCAAGTACGCTCAGGCTTTTTTTCAAATATATTTTCTATCAAAAACTATCTTTTCCTAATAGGCCTCAAAAAATATTACGTTTCTTACAAAGCTGTGTGTGTGTGTGTATGTATATTATACACACACACACATTAGCACCATGTACACTGGTTATTACCAAATTTCACCTTATTTAATATAGTTAACGGACATAAAAACCAACATTTATTAATGATTTCATTTTGCAAAGCGATCAGGGCATCCAGTACCGCCCATGTTCGCATTGCAAAATGTGATCATACAGGCTGATTGTACAATCCAGCACATTCAGGGATACGGGCTCCGAAAGGAGCCCATCCCTGCGATGTGGCCGGAGTGCATGCGGGACTGATGCGCATGCGCAGTCCTGCGGGCTGCACATGAGCGGCCCCCATTGCCGGCGGAGGGATCTGGGAGATCCCTCCGCCGGCAGAAATGCAGTAGGTACCCATAGACTACAGTGGCTAATGCTATCTTCAGATGGCGTTAGCTGCTGGGGACAATATCGGGAATGCTTTGCATTCCCAATATTGATACTTTTTGCAGCATCGCATCCCCCATAGAAACCTATGGGGGAGGCGGCTGCGGGCAGCAATGGAGGGATCGCAGTAGGTTTCCCAGATACCTGCTGCGGTCCCTCTTTCATACATCCGGGGGGATATTTAAAATTTGAAGCAAACACTGGAAAACAGGTGTTTTCGGGGAAATTACCTCAAAGTAACGTTGATAAATAGGCCCCTATTTCATGTCTACCACAAGTATAGCACCTTAAGACAACACTGTGGTTTGAGGCAGATTTTGCATACATCTCTTTAACGTTTGGAGGCACACAAGCCTCATACAAATGACCCATGTGTGCCTCTAAACAAAAGAAAAACATGCAAAATCAACCACAGAACACAGTAACCTAATGTATTATATCAATAATTACAAAACACCCATAAGTTACTTCAAATAAACTATCGGAATAAGAAGAAACAGAAACATTAATGAAAAAAGAAGATTTTTATTTTTGAAAAGATTTTGTTAATTGAGCATTTCGATTAAATTTTTAATGAAGTTTAAAGTTCATACTTATTAATTTTATTTCTAAACACTTTCTTGAATATGTTTTCTTTCTTGAGGTTCTGGTTTTTTTCTGAACAGTCAGTAATCTAAAAAAAAACAAAAACAAATATTACATGAGAAGGTAAACTTTAAAAACTTCATATTACAATTAATCATCTAGATGAAAGACTAAAATATAATCAATATGTACATTAATACTCACCAATGTATAATTTTTCTAAATGGTTGTTATCATGAAGTTCTCGCCAAATAACGTACGTGAAAGGCGGATCACATAATATGGCTCCCGGGGAAAAAAGAAAAAGAGAAAAAACTTAAATGATTTGTTTACAAAAATAAATACACAAATATCATTATTAACATACGATCAGAGGATAAAAAATGTATTTAAAAAAAATAAAATAAGTGGACTCAGAAAGCAAGTATATGACCATATTTACAATAAGTCAATATTTTGGGAGCTGTCATCATTTACCCACTTAACATACAATCCCATGTATGTATTCGAAACGCACAAAACTCCCATTAATTATCCTGTTTTGAGGGGGGGTATGGAAGGAAGTTACATGTTAATTAAAATAATTACACATTCAAAAAAGAAGGATCATACGACCTGATATTTGTTAGGAAATGTAATATCTTCATGAAGGTCCTTCATCCTCCTCTTCTGCTCTTCTGACAATTGCTCCTGGTGGATCTGGCGTTGTTGGATGGCATGGTCATGATGGGCGTGCCGGTGCTACCCGTTGGTAGATATATGCTGGTGGATGAAACTGCTGGGCCTCCTGACCATACCATGGCTTTAGTGTTGAATGGGCATAGGCTCGTGGAGATCCATGAAACATTGTTGTCCTGTGTGTTCCAAGGTACATCATCATGTTCTGTGTTATTTGCTGAAGAGATGTGGCGATGAGGCTGTTGCTGGTGGCGATGTCTCTCTGTGATGTGGCTTGACATTCGGCATTTTCAGCCATGAGTGCGGTGGTCATGACAGACAGCTGATGTTCAATTCCGCAAAATCTCTCCTGGCTTTCCAGATTTTCCTGTCTTTGCTGTCTTTGATCCTCTTGATATGCTTCCAAAAGTCTTTGAATGCTTGCATCCATTTGTTCCAGTCTTCGGTCCACAACGTCCCTGAAGCTGTTCTGGCGATCTTCCATGTCTTGAGCCAGTTCAATAATCTTGTCCACCTGTGCGGGTGGAAGGGGCTGTTGAACTTCAGCCACTACTTGAAATTGTTGTACTAGGAATAAAACATAAAATTGAAAAACTGTTAGAAAAATGCATAAAAAAAACATTACAACAAAAATAAAAAAATGTCAAAACATAATTATCCCTTGTTTTTTAAAACAAATACAATATGCAAACGGTCACTGCAACTGAAGGTGGATCCATTTGATTTGCCTATGGCCATGAGGCCTGTACGGTAACATGTGGGTTACATGCCATTAACATTAGCGGCCAGCTTGTCCATAGTCACGATTTTCACTATCATAAGGCTTTTGCAAAATAAAACCCTTGTGGTAGGGAATTGTCAACCGCAAGACCGAGTGAACTTCCTGTTGTAATAGAGCTGGAACTTCACTACTGACATCATTGGTGATGTCAGTAGGGACACCCAACAAACAGGGATTCCTTAAGAAAAGTCTCAATTAGACCAGGCATCCCCCTAGACGACCTACAAGCAGGTGGTGAACACTCAAAGGCAATCATGCCCCCCATCTTGCAGTAAGTCCCAGTGAAAGTTTTAAAACCATTAGCTAAACTGCTTCCACACACAATCTGGAGGCTAGACATGCTCACTGACCATCTATGGAACCGCTTGTGAGTGCTATGGTCCATCTTGTGTAATTTTTTTAGACAATTTTTACTTAAAAAAAACAAAAAACAAAACAAGAAGCATGACATAGGTCTATTGTGTGCTTGATTTGTAACCCAAATAAAACACTACACTGTTGAATTTTTAAAACCCATATTAACAATTAAAAAAAATAAATTAAAATTACATTTCAAGATATGTTTGGAACTTACCAACTGTTGTAGGTCTCAAAGGCGTAATTTGTTCCACATCCACATCCTCTTCATCCTGTGATTCCAGTAGATCCGGTCTGAAGTAAGCTCCAATATTTGATGCTAGAACTCCACTTGTTGATGGTCCGACATTTTCTATAGAAAAGAGTTTACACTTATTTTTTATTTCAACATTATTTAGAAGATTGATTAAAACTAAAATTATGCACAATGATTACTAAAAAAAAAAAAAAACACTCGTCAACTAATAGTTATAAAATTGACAACTGTTTACAATTACATAGAATTTACCCAAAAAAACTCTTACCTAACGGTTCCAAGGAGTCTTGCACACCTATGCCCAAATCTTCTTGTTCTTCACATGCTTGAGGGGTTTCTTCCAATACAGGTCCTCTTGTAATTTCCTCAATAGTCGACTCTTCTAATTTTAACAAGGGTTATAATTAAACATAACTTGGCGTTGTAAGGGTATATCATAAAGTACAGATAAACATTCAACACAATTCAGTATTTCTAATATGATTTACGATTAACTTTGGACGATCCTCCAGGGAGACCTTCACCCTTGAGGAGATCACCCTTTTTATTTATTAAATTTACATTTGCTAATGCAGACAAATAATAAAATCTAAAATAAATCATTTAATTTCTAAAGCTAAACAAACTACACACTATTAGTAAGCAATCAACTTATTTTTTGATAATGTCAAAATGTTACCCTGAATCCTTGTGACACTTTGGGGTCTTTGCTCCACAGATTGGCTGACGCCTGTTCCTTCCTCTTCTGGACGTCTGATCCTGGCGGTCTTGTCTGCTGCGGTGCGAGAAATCTCCTTTGATGCTTTTCGAGCTGTAATTTAGTGTAAAAATTTACATTATAACCAAAAACATTTTCATTTGAGAAAAAAAAACAAATAAAGATACATTACTTTTTTCAACTGAGGTCCCTCTGGGCACATCTGGAGCAATCATACTTGTCTTCTGAACTTTGGTTGCTGCTCCTGTGTCTTCTGTTCTTCCTCCAGCGTTCTGTTTTCTTCTTTGAGGTTTTGTCTCTATTTGTTTTAGAGAAGAAATAATCTTGTAAATATAATAAATGTATAATGAAAATCATTTAAAAAAATAAAAAATTAAAATAAATTACCGTCCACACGAGGAGTAGCGCAGTCACGGCTATCTATTAAGCCTCCGACTCCAGAAACCATTATTGGATTCATCCGTTTCCGGATCTCTTCCTCCCATGGCAGCCAATGCATGGTGAGTTCTGGTCCACCGCCGGTTCCTCTCTGGTGCTGTCTCTGCTTCTTCATCTTCTCCTTTGTTTGGCGTTTGCAGTCTCCGTACCTATAAGATAAAATAAAAAATGTAGTTAAACATTTTAGACCAAAAAATGTAATAAGCAAAAGTTATTCCATGCATCTTCCAAAAATTAATACTGTAAAAAAAAACATTTTACATTGGAAACATATTTATTACACATAATACATTAGAATCAGAGTACGACCAGTGATGTGTGTACATTACATTTTGTCCAATGCTACAATCTAACAATAAAATTTACAAAAATTTATGCCTCTTCTTGCAAACGGCTCCATCACGTGTACGGCCAGATGTTGCTGTAACCCTGGAGGCAATCTCATCCCAGATTGCCTTCTTCGCCCTTCCAGTGGTTCGCTGTGCTCGGTCGCCGAAGATCTTCACGTAGTTACGGTGCACTCCTTCAACGAGGGTGTTATTTTCCGCCTCACTAAAACGGATTTTTCTTCTTTTCACTGTTTTTTCTCCAGTCTTCCTTGTCTCTTCTGTCCAACGCTAAAAAGAAAAATACAACATTTTAATTGTGGTGATGTACATTTTTTCAAACCTAATTTACACATGTAATTTTTCCTTACAAAAAAAACCCCATGCATTTAGTTTGTGACAACAGGAAAATTACGTCATCTGAAAACTGAGAGGTCGGAAAGTATCCTTACAAACTAACAATACCGTTCTTTTTTTAAAGAAGATAGTAATAAACAAAACAAAAAAAAAACAGACAAGGAAACTGTCACTTGCACCAGCCAAACAGCGGACGCACTACAGTCTTTGGGGCCGTCAATTACCTAACGGGACATGCACGCTCCATGCACTGTTGTTAGCGGCCATTGGGGAGCTGTTGGGACACATACTAATAGCTGGTATGTGGATTTCCACATACCGCAAGCCTGTGGTGCTTGGGAAAGGGATACCCTCTTTTGGGGAGTCTCCGATTCCCCCGAGATCACCGGCTTGCTGTGACCAACTTGGGGTGTCATGCTTTGCACCTAGACCCCTGGTGATTGGGTCTCCGGCCTGTGTCATTACCCGGCGGTACGGTTGGGTCTGGTGCTAGTCTTTAATATAGGGCAGAACCCAATGCCTTCTTTGCCCCCTATATTTAAAACCAGCACTAGTCCCTGCAGCCTTGTGGTGCTTTCTTAAAAAACCGTTGAACACATTCTGTTGCCCATTTTTTTAAAAACCACCACTGGCTGCCAAGCCTGGGGCTTTTTTTTTTTATTTGGGGGGGGAATAATGTTTTTTTGTTTTTTATTTGAAAAAAGATTTCTACAAAATTAAACAAACAGTTACTTTTAAAAAAAAAATTCAAGGGACCCCCCTAAAGATGGGTAGACATGCGGGGATCACTATGGGTACCCCCATTTTTAACTACTGAAGGAAGTGGGTGTTTCTAATATCCGCGACAGGTGATTAAATGTGGGTTAGAAAGTAAGCGCTGCAGAAGAGCATTTAGTAGATTTTATTGGGGCAAATAACTATGCTCATCAGGTTTGGGTTACTTGAAAATGGGGGTCAGCATTTTTTCAAATCACTAAAGTGAGTTGTTAAAAAAACCATTTAAAAAAATCATGCCGTAAAACTGCGAAAATGAAAAAAAAAAACACTTGGGGACACCCCCAAAGTCATGTAGGCAATTTGTTTACTTTGTCCCCCCACTTTTCAATTATAAACCACCTTTTTCATAGTCCTTTTTTTGGCCGGGCCTTAAATTTTAAACTATTTCTGGACACAGATTACCATTGGGGGACTGTCTGAAGGCAGCAAAGGCGTACAGTTGCAGGATTTTTTGAAAAAGTACTTTAGGGACATAAAAGTATGCTAGTACCCATTTTCAGGTACCCCAAATTTGATGGGACCACTTTAAAAAATTAAAAAAAAAACCTAAGTGCTCTTCTGCATCACTTCTTCAATGTAGGGAATAAAAACACCTGCCACAGCTTTTGAAATCCCTGACTTTCATTTGCAGGCTAAAAACGGGGGTATCCATAGTGATCCCCCAATGTTTTGGCTATGGATACCCCCGTTTTTAGCCAGCAAATGAAAGTCGGGGATTTAAAAAGCTGTGGCAGGTGTTTTTATTCCCAACATTGAAGAAGTGATGCAGAAGAGCACTTAGCTTTTTTTTTCAATTTTTTTAAGTGGTCCCATCAAATTTGCGGTACCTCAAAATGGGTACTAGCATATTTTTATGTCCCTAAAGTACTTTTTCAAAAAATCCTGCAACTGTATGCCTGCCGCTATTAATCTATTCTAGAATACACTTGCCGCATATTTGCAGAATAGCCCTGAACCTATTTCCCTATTTTTAAACATTTTTTTCCCTTTTTCTTTTTTTTTTTTCACCAAAGTTTGGAAAAAATTTTTTTGGGTGTCTCTATTTTTTTTTATTTTTTTTTGACACAGTTCTTTTTAAAATGTTATTCACAGGGGTGCAGGCTATTTTTTTTAAGCCTGCACCCCTAAACCCCAATTCTGCACTTTTTGTCACCACCTATTCAGTGGTGAAAAGTTATCCCCGTTTTTTTTCAAAGACTTTTCGAACCTGTGAAAAGTCTTTGAAATTGAATACAGTGTAAAACTAAAACCTGCAATAATGACGCCATAGGTGCGATATTACCACAAAAAACAGAGTTATGGCTCCATATTGAATTACCCTACTTGAGCAAAAACTCAGTTTTTGCTTTAACGCACCTATGACATCATTAACGCAGGTCTTAGTTTTACACTGTATTCAATGTCAAAGACTTTTCGCAGAATCGAAGAAAAATCTATGAAAAAAAATAGATAACTTTTTAATATAAAATATTACAGTTAATGGGTCAGGATGGACTTACAGGCAAGATGTTAGTAGAGGGGGCGATTTTCTAAAACTGAAAAAAATATTAAAAAGGGGGCAAGATGTGGCTATGGTATGCACTACAGGGTATAGGGACAGATTGCACTTACCTAAAACAAATAGAAATATGACAGATCTCTTCCTCCACGGGCTGGCTCCTCTGCTCCCAGTCGCTGTCTTCTCTCCTCTGGGTCCTGGATTGCTGGTCACTGCTGCTGCTGTCTCTCTTGCCAACTTTGTTCACCAACAGGTGCCCTTGTCAGCAAGCCAAATTGATCAGGGACACTGCACTCTCCACACTGCAGGCTAATCAAAATGGTGGCTCACCAACAGCCAATCAGAGCCTTATATACCCTGGGGAAAAGGGCGCCAGGCCAGCCCTCACTTACCCACCCCCTTGCAAATCCCGCCTCACGTACAAGTCCCCGTAGAAAAGTCTCCACCTCCCGAATCGCAGCATTGGCTAGTTTCCGCATCTTTGGGCGTTTCGACTTTTTCAAATTGAATACGGGGATAAGCGATGGCGCGCACGTAACTTTAACGCAATTTAAAACTGCGATATGCAGCGATAACTTCACCCGTCAAAACGGCGAAGTTAACGATTTCATATTACATACCCCTGATAGCCTTAAGCTGTTTCTATGCTCCAACAGATGTATCATCCAGACATATAGTGACGGTATAACTAGATATTTGTAGGCCTCATAGCAAAAATTTGTAAGGGCCCCTATGTACCACCCAATGGTGAAAAATGAATATAACATATGTAACTTTCATATGAAAGGTGGGCTCCCTCAACTCTGGGCCTCATAGCAGCTGCACTCCCTGCACCTATGGTAATTACGCCCCTGCATGTAAGTAAACTTGTTTCACACATATATAAGACATATACTGACAATAAAATATGTAATGTTTCAGCATAATGTCCCTTTAATACTTATAATACTTGTGGGACTAAATGGGTTCATTGGTCTCTATTGCCATTATAAGGCTCAGCCTTTTAATGACAGTGTAAGAAATACATAAAGAATATTCCCATTTTAACAGTTAAATGTCTCTGTAGAATCAGCTGTAGGTGAATGACCGCAGAAAAGGGTCTGGATGCAGAGACATCCCCCAGAGCACTAAGTGTCCTGGTGACAATGATGCAGCTGTACTTTGAGACACTCATGTTTGCTGGTATTAGTAACCGTTTGTGTCTACAGTAAACAGGCCTGTTTATATGGTTCCCAGATTTTCATCTTAAATGAGCACAGACAGAGTCTCATATAAGATATATATATATATATATATATATATATATATATATTTATATATATATATATATATATATATATATATATATATATATATTAGGGATGTGCAGGCTCGGATAGGTTCGAGTTTGCACGTTGAGTTCGGATTTTTCCCTCCAAAAAAACGGAACTCAGAAAGAGGCTAAACGTCATCTTACATGGACGATGATCATTCATTCCTGGACTTAAAGAATGCCTCCGTTTGGGAAACCACCTCCCCCACGCCTGGGTCTGCCGTTTTGTGGGTGGCCGCACTGACATCAGCAGTGATGTCAGTGGGGAGCTTCCTGCTTGATCAGAGCAGGAAGCTCCCTAAGGCTTGCGGTTGCCGAGACCCAACTTTAGGGTCTCGTCGCAAGCCCCGATGGTCGGGATGGTCTTGACCATCGTGACCATCAACCTGGTCGGTCGCTAAAGCTGTGGGTGGTAACCCACAGCTTAGCTAGCGACCAGGAAGGCCGCACTTCAAAACCCAAGCGGCCGCCCACATTCAGAGCGACCGCTCGCATTTTGCGAGCACCTCTGAATGAGGGCCCATGTGTACTTATACTTATGAGAGATATACCATTAATTAGTATGGGTAATCACAGCGTATCTAATTCTGGCTACTGATGTTGTGTGTATATATGTACACATTATTTGTTTATATATATATTCTTTAACATTTAGAATTTAAGCTTCCTCCATGTGTGTTTTTTTCTCCCATTATATGCACCCCCTATAACAACTAAGGGTTATGTGTAACATTTAACCTACTGGACAATTTACTATGTGACTTAATAGCTCATTCAGAGCCACTTGCAAGCGGCTCAATGGTGCCCCACTGCGCACGTGCCACGTCCGACGTGTGTGTGCATGAGCCCTGGCCAGCGACTGTAGCTCAGTCGCTGTGGGGATCACTACAAGATGGGGCGGCTGTCGATGGTGAGTGACAGCTCGTCCCATTTTGTATGCGGGGAGGGGGGGTGACTGCACAAACTCAGATATTCCCTTAGGAATGCGTGGCATTTGTGGGAGGCCCTACTGACATCACTAGGGATGTCAGTAGTGGACTTCCTGCTTTATTAGAGCAGGGAGTCCACTCAGCCTTGCGGTAGCCGAGACCCTACCACATAGTCTCGTCGCAAGGCCGATGGTCGTGATTATCGCGACGGTCTCCTGCCCGCTAGCACAAGCAGTGGGAGGTCTCCCACAGCTTTGCAAGTGGCCCGGCAAAAAAGAAAACACGCCCACAGACCCTGCGAGCTGCCTGCGTCAGCGAGCTAGTCTGAACCAGGGCCTTAGAACAGATGAATAATGAAGCACGTCACTGTATACATCCCATCAGTGGGAAATTAGATATTCTGGACACGCCCACTAGCCACCCACCCTCCAATAATGGACCAATAGCAGAGGGAAGCGTGGAATAAATATTGCTACGCAACACTACCATTTAACTCCTTGATAAAGGCACAGAGCCGAAACGTGTTGGTGATCCACACCAGACGCACCCCAGGAAGAATGAGGACACCCGCTATCCACCACCGCTAAACCGCAAACAAAGATCACAGGACTGAGAGACAGTCACATGACTACACCCAGAAGTGTTCCTGCCCCAGAAGGAGAAGCCAGAGGAGGACGATCAAAGCCATGAGGGGAAGGAGCGGTGACCTGACCAACAGGAGGGGGTGCGCGGTGAGCAGTTCCCACCGGAGCTATCTCATTGCAGCATGCCGTCCCTAGACAGCAGCTGTCCCATCGAGTGCGCGGTGCAGGCCGGCACCTGTTCATCAAGTGCTACGCTGGTAGCTGCGCCTTGAGCGAGGACACTCAGTTGGGAGCACTTCTAGGCTGTCAGCGTTGTCACTGTACTCTTTGTCCTGGGAAGACCTCACCTCCTCCCCGTGCACCGAACACTGAACCTAAGCTTATAAAAGACCAGTGGGACGCCGCAGGTCTTTAACTCATTTCCCATACAACCATAACACCCTTTTTCAGACTGCTGTTGTCATACCCCCCACAGAGACCATATCTATATCGGAAATCAATTGGTTCCAGCAGCAGTGGTGTATAAAATTATCAGATCTTATACCTCCATCTGCTCTTTATCTGTGTATATAGAGAGACATATCATATGTAAATCTGCGTTTGCATAAACCTAGGAGTAAGTCTCCCTTTATTTTCATTAATTTTTATTGATATTTGTATGTTTTTATTGTCCAATAACACTGTCATTTATATTCCTTATGGTCTATTTGACACATCCAGACAGTTTGCACCTGATGCTCCAGCATCAATTAAAGTAAAAGATTTAGAAGTCTATTTGTGGCTTATATTTAACTTAGGTCATTCTTATTGTGTATAGTTATTAAGATATTACTGGCCATACATATGCTGGCCATACAACTGCACAATTTCGGGCCAATTGCCCGCTTTCCGACGGGTCATAAGATGGATCTTGTGAAAATCGTGTATTTTTTTAGTAAGATACGATCCGATGCGCGCTCCTGCAGCTCCTATAATTGGATCTTATGATCAGATGTGCAGCACATCTTGTCCATCGTATCGTGTGCAGATCGTGACGTTTATTTTGTTCATACAATCCATCATGTGGCAATTCAAGTCATTTCAATGAGTGCGTGAAGCACAGGATCGATCATACCACAGATCTTGTGCTAAGAAAAACAACAAATATGCTGCTGGGACTGCCAGGGAGCTACGGGGAGTCGAATGGTGAATTGTGTGTAAATGCTGGTCATGCAGGTGTATGGCCAACATAAGACTCACTATTCCAGGACATATTTAAAATATACCAAATACATCATTATGATAGGAACTACTGGGTTGTAGCGCCTAGGTCGACCTAATTCAATTTTATAACCATGAATCCAGAATGTTTTTTTATACAATAAAGCCCTTCCTCTATCACCCCCACGTAGACTAGCGGCTACCCAGTCAATCATTTTGCATTTCAAACCAGCCAAGTTATGGCGATTCTCCTTAAAGTGTCTTGCTACAGGTAAATCTAAGTTTTTTCCTTCAAGAGCTTGTTTGATTGAGGAGTTCAAGGCCATCCTCTCCTTGAACATTCTAATAGTTTTCCCTACATATATTTGACCACATGGACACTTTATGTAGTAAATCACAAATCACGTAGTGCAAGTTAAAGGGGACCGTATTTTGTACCTCTTTCCTGATCTAGGATGGTTAAAAGAATCTCCCACATCTTGATACAGTAACTGCAGGTTGTGCAACCTAAACATCTAACATCTAAAATTGCCCACAAAAATGGAATTGATATCACGAGTGCTTCTTTGCAATAAATATAAAAAAAAAATCCTTGATGGTTTTCATGCACGATGATTGTAATCCTTCAGGTGTGTAATCCCTTAGATCAGTGGTTCTCAAACTCGGTCCTCAGGAGCCCACCCAGCTTGCGTTTGGCATGTAACCCATCATGTGCACAGGTGTATTAATTACTCACTGACACATTTTAAAAAATCCACAGGTAGAGCTAATTATTTAACTTGTGATGCTGTGAGGGGATCTGGAAAACATGCACTATTTGGGGTCCTGAGGACCGAGTTTGAGAACCTGTGCCTTAGATCACTCAATAATAATAGGGAAAAAAAGATATATAGTATAACACCCTTTTAATAAGCAGCATATATAACAGCATGTAAATACACATATACACATCTACAGCATAATCATAAAATGTAGCATGAGTACATAAATCGGCATTCACACTTGGATATCCCAATATGCTCAGATGACAGGGTAATTAATGGCTGATGCAAAAACTGGCAAGGGGCAGTTCTTTCCAAGCATGTAAGTCATCAGGGCTGTGGTGTAACTAGGGGCGGTCGAGCCCTGGGTGCCATGGCAAGCCCTGCAGAGGCGGTGCCGCTGGCCAGGGCATTGTACCTGCACTCCCCCCCACCACCATTGTGTCCTCAGTGCCCTTTAACGAGCAGGCAAGTGTGCCTGCTAGCCTGGTGCTGGCTCAGCTGCCGGTAGGGGGAGCTGCAGCGGAGGCTCGCAGTCCCTCTAGCCTTCCTACCAAGCTCTATCCACCTCCTGACTTGGCCTAGAGCTGCCATCTGCGCCGGGTGAGGAGTGATTTGTCCCTTCCCGGTGCTCTTCATCTCCGTTCACCATAGGTAAGTTCTTGGGGGGGGGATGTATTGGATGGCTAAGCTGCCGTGGGAGGGGATGGGGGGGTGTTAATTTTTTATGTGAAGGGCTGCTGGCTGCATTTGTGTGTGTGTGTGTGTCTGTATAGGCTTTCAGTGTGTGTGTGTCTGTATAGGCTTTCAGTGTGTGTCTCTGTATAGGCTTTCAGTGTGTGTGTGTAAGTGTGTGTCTGTATAGACTTTTGGTGTGTGTGTGTTTAAGTGTGTGTCTTTGTACAGGCTTTCTGTGTCTGTGTGTGTGTAAGTGTGTGTCTGTATAGGCTTTCAGTGTGTGTGTGTGTGTGTAAGTGTGTGTCTGTATAGGCTTTGTGTGTGTGTGTGTCTGTATATAGGCTTTCGGGGTGTGTGTGTGTAAGTGTGTGTCTTTGAACAGGCTTTCAGTGTGTGTCTGTGTGTGTGTAAGTGTGTGTCTGCATAGGCTTTCAGTGTGTGTGTAAGTGTGTCTGTATAGGCTTTGTGTGTGTATGTATAGACTTTGTGTTTGTGTAAGTGTGTGTCTCTATAGGCTTTGTGTGTGTAAGTGTCTGTCGGTATAGGCTTTGTGTATGTGTGTCTGTATAAGCTTTGTGTGTGTGTGTAAGTGTGTGTCTATATAGGCTTTCAGTGTGTGTATAAGTGTGTGTCTGTATAAACTTTGTGTGTGTGTAAGTGTGTGTCTGTATAGGCTTTAGAGTGTGTAAAGTGTGTGTCTGTATAGGCTTTGTGTGTGTAAGTGTCTGTCTGTATTGGCTTTGTGTGTGTGTGTGTCTGTATAGGCTTTCAGTGTGTGTGTCAGTGTGTGTGTGTGTGTATGTGTCATGGTGTGTGTATATGTGTCATGGTGTGTGTATATGTGTCAGTGTGTGTGTATATGTGCCATGGTGTATGTGTATATGTGCAATGGTGTATGTCTATATGTGTCATGGTGTATGTGTATATGTGTCAGTGTGTGTGTGTATAATGTCATGGTGTATGTGTATATGTGTCAGTGTGTGTGTATATCTGTGTCAGTGTGTATCTATGGCAGTGTGTGCATATGCTTCAGTGTATGTGTATATTTGTGTATCTGTGTCAGTGTATCTGTGTCAGTGTGTGTCAATGTGGGGGGGTGATGGTGTGCTGAGAAAAGATGCAGGGGGGGTGAGGCGATGTTGATGCTAAAAAGAGATGATGCAGTGAGATGATGGTGTGCTGAGAGACGCAAGGGGGGAGATGATGGTGGGGCTGAGAGATGCAGGGGGGAGATGATGGTGGGGCTGAGAGATGCAGGGTGAGATGATGGTGTGGCTAAGAGATGCAGAGGGGAGATGATGGTGTGGCTAAGATGATGCCGTGAGATGATGGTGTGCTGAGAGATGCAGGGGGGAGATGATGGTCTGACTGAGAGACACAGGGAAGGAGATGATGGTGTGGCTAACAGATGATGCAGTGAGATGATGGTGTGGCTGAGAGACACAGGGGGAAGGAAGTTACACAGGGGGAACAAGTCTTGTTGAACCGCTATCATATGATGATGATGATCTTGTTAATATTCCTATACAAACAGGCATCTTCCGGATGATGTGACCTACATGAATATTGAATGCCAACTGAAGATGCCGTCGTCCCAGGGAGGATGTATTTCTTTAGAGGTTCCACATTGTGAGAAACTACCGTCTAGGTAAGGTGCATATGGAATAGAAAGGAATGTTCCCAGACTGACAAGAAATTGGTGGCATGTCATTTCGGCCCACCCCATTTTCAGTAGCCATGCACTTTTCATTGTTTGACCATGCCCATTTTTTGCCACGCGCCTACAGCACGCAAAACTCATTTTCCTATGGGGGGTGCCAATCTTAAGTTTGCGCTGGGCTCCAAAGACCCTAGTCATGCCACTGCATCAGGGTGAGACCTGCTGCAGTTCAGGAACTCCCTTATAGATGGAAACAACCATCCAGCTCTTCCGATGTACAGCACCGCTCCGTCACCATCAAGGCAATATCCCGGCACCCACGCATTCTGACCCTCCCCGGGTCTTTCTGAAGGTAAGCCAAATTGCTGATGCTATACATCGGAGGCTTGTTTCCATCTGTAAGGGAGTTCCTGAAATGCAGCAGGTCTCACCCTGTGTAATGTACTATTACAAAAGGTATGTAATATTTCTTTACACTTGTTTCTGACAAAATTATTTAACAGTTGCGTCTGAATTTTTATATCCTATAACAGAAGCTCCTCGAGTGCCGCCTAATTGTGTGTGTGTGTGTATATATATATATATATATATATATATATGTGAGAAACAAGCGCCTCATAGTTTATTATTTAGATAAATAAAATCAGGTGAAGGGTAATAAATATGCGTACCATATATAATATCAAATCATGCACGTAGTGATTTTGCTTTGTCCAGAGGTCCTGGAAGAATAATTTAATATCCCTTGTCTCCACTTCCCTCTGGGTATGTGGTAGTCTGTTTCTTCCAATGGTCACATACATATAATGGAGATATATGCACTCATAGTGTACTATCATTTATACATTTATTAACATACAACACATATACATAAAATTACTTTTCAGAAAGTGCTTATCTGTAATCAGCAGAGATGTCCAGAGTATGGATATTGCACTTAACTCCGACGCATTTCATCACTTATGCTAGCGTCTGTCTAGCTGGACTTCATCAGGAGGATATTACCAGACTGTCCTTACCTAATATTTATACCCAGTGCAATCAAACCATGTATGGCACTTCCGGCCATCGCCGTCATTTTGTTGTCTCGTGCGCATGTGCGGGACCTCCATATTATCGTGGCAATATGCTAATACAGCACACTCACGAAATAACGGGAATCCCGATCACAAGACGCTACCGCCAGGACATGATCTTGCCTCTACCTCCGTATATGCACTTTAGCCCGTACATATACTCAGTGTCTCTAATGTTAATTGTATTTATGGTGGCTTAAACATCCATTAAACCAACACCTAGAAGATGACACTAGAGTTAAACTAGTAGCATTAAAATCGCATTAATTATTACCGGCGGCCATTTTGTTAGAGTCCTCTGGGTGCGGCCATTTTTAATAAGCTTAGCTTCCCATAGAGAACAAGGTAGATATTGCACATTTGACTCAATAAGCCTAAAGGGAATTATATATTCTCTAACAGACACCTATTGCACTATATTAAATAACAATACATCGGGTATTTAAAATCAATATCAGAATAAGTTAATACCAGAATAAATTAATACATCACCCTATTCAGAATAAACTATATTAAAATGTGATAATAATAGCCGTAAATTACATTAAGAAGGAAAAAGGAAAGTTTAAATAGGTTTTAAAAAAATCTTAGAAACATGTTAAAAAAAATTAAAAGAAAGGTGTTATTTCATATGACTCATTGAGACCATTTGGGACCATGGTGTTCAGGGTGAAGATCCAATACATTTCTCTTTGGGAAAGCTTCTTTTCCTGATCTCTTCCCCTCTCTCCCATTTGAACTAACTCCAAAGCCTTAAATCTAAGGCTTTTAGATCCACATATTGGTGTTTATGGAAGTGTCTGGGTACCGAGTGATTTTCTACTTCTACTCTTAATGCTCCTAACATGTCCCTACACTCACAATTTAAGATTTCTCTTTGACTTTCCTATATACTTCAAATTGCAAGAGCATTCCAATTGATAAATCACTCCTGTTGTCATCCAGTTCATTAGATTATTCATTTAAAATTATTTTGTTATTATAATTGTAGAATTTACAAGAAATATTGCTGACATATTGGCAGATGTTACATTTATTGCACTTATAGAATCCCTTAATTCCTTGCATCCATATGTTATTTACTTCCCTATTACATTTCAACATACTTGGAGTAAGGTGATCTTTTAGGTTTCTTGCCTTCCTAAATGCCAGAAAGGTTTTTCGGGTAAGATAGTATTTAGAACTGTTTCAGTCTTAAGAATACCCCAAAGGTTTTTATTATTTCTTTTTCCTTGTCATTAAATTGTGTAATGAGTATGATATTATCTTTCTTCTTCTCTTTATTCTTATACTTAATGAGATCTTTACATTCCACATTTCTCACCAGAGTTTCTGACTTCATGATAACATACTCAGGATAATTCCTATTATGAAACCTGTCTGCATATATTCCTAATTGTTGATTAAAAACATTTTCTTCACTGCAGTTTCTTTTGACGCGGCAGAATTGGGAAAATTGTATATTTGTTTTCCACCCTGTGACATGACCACTACTGACATGCACATAGTTGTTCATATACACAGGCTTTATGTAATTAAAGCTTGTAATATTTTCACAACTACTGCTTAGAATCAATTCTCAATTTCATTCTCATCAATTTTGTGTGTGAAAGGCAGGTTATAGTCATTCACTCCTATATATTCCATTAAGGACAAAAATTCTACATCCGATCCATTCCATATTATAAGAATATCATCACTGTATTGTGCATACATGACCAATTGATTTTTAAAAAGATAGTCCCCATATATATGTTTCTACTCCCAGCTTCCCATATGGAGATTATCGAAGCTGGTAGCGAACACAGTGCCCATCGCTGTGCCCTCAATTTGTATAAAAAATTAATCTAAAAATGTAAAATAGTTGTGACTTAAAATAAAATGAAAAAGATCAATGAACAAATGAAATCCTTGTGTTGGTCACCCAGAGTTAGATCCTCCTGCAAAAATTCTCTACAGCTTTTAATACCTTTAGCATGTGGTATACAGTGACTGTACATCGATTGTTGCCCATTTAAAATCCTTCTTCCATTTAATATCTTTTAATATCTGCAAAATGGTGGTTGTATCCTTAACATAAGAACTTAAATTTTGGACATATTTACTAATACATTTTTCGACATATTCAAGGCAGACTGAGGTCAAGGAATCAATTCCTGCCACTATGGGCCTGCCCGAAGGATTCTCTAACCGTTTATGTATTTTGGGCAAACAATAAAATGTGGGGATTGTGGGATTATTATTAATAAGAAATTGATATTCATCCTTTAGTATAACTCATCTATGCAATGCTTCTACTAGTATTGCACGTAAGTCCTCCACATAAAGGGCTGTCGGATTAGAATCCAATTTTCTATAAAATGCTTGGTCACCCAGTAATCTATAAATTTCTCCTTCGTAATCATTTCGATTCATGATTACAAGACCACCTCCCTTGTCTGCCTATTTTAATACCAAGAAATTGTTACTCCTTAATTTCTTAAGGGCCTCTTTTTCAAAATTAGTCAAGTTAGATCTTTTTGGTTCTTTCAGATCTTCAGTGCATAAATCTCTCTTTACCAGTTCATAAAATAATTCTATCTGTATACTCCCTGATTCCACAGGATAGTATTTAGACACTGGTTTCAAGCCAGATTTAGATCTTTCCTCGAAGTTCATAATAGTTCTTGTATCTTTCCTTAAAAAAATGCCTCTTTAAAGTTAAATTCCTAGTGAATTTGTTTAGGTCTACAAATAATTGAAATGTATTCATTTTGGCTGTAGGGGCAAAAGAAAATCCTTTATTCAATAGTGCTGCAACTACTTTTGTGAAACCTTGATTGGATAAATTAAAAATCCCAAGTTTTCTTAATTCAGAATTGCTTATTAGTGTCTCAGATTTCTTTTCTTTTGGTTTCTTCCTTCCACCTCTTCTCCCCCTTCTTCTGCATATTTCTTTTCAGGGGAGATGCTCTTAAAACACCCTCTTTGAACAGGTATTTGGTATATCTGTGCTGAGGGTGTGGAGTATAACCTGGGGATACACCCTCGTTATCCCCTTCTGACTCTAATCTATCTAATGCTGCATATCTATTACTTTGTGTAAAAGTAGCTTGTCTTGGTGTGACAAGACGAGGACATTATTTATATTTATTTTGAAAGGGAATATTCACCCACTCATCCTTTTTCCTATCTATGTAAAGTCTTTTGAAAAATGTTGTTCTTATTTTCCCTTTTTTATTCCAATCTTTTATTCTATTATTCTGATACTCAAATTTGTCTCTAAGAAATTTATTTTCTTTTATACGTGTGACCTCCATTTCCACTCTTTCTAATTTCTTATTAAGGACCTCAAAATTTGTTTTATAATTCTCGTTATTCTTAATGGATTCCAGTCTAGCATCTTTCTGTTTAATTTCCTCACCTAAGATCTCTAATTCCCTCTTTTTCTCAGAGGTAATGAGTTGGATTAGTTTCAAGGAACTAGTATGCAAAATTTGTTCCCATTCTTTTAGAAATACATCATTATTTAAACCATAGGTTGGATTTTTAATAATTCTTATGCCTCTTGGAATCTGCCCCACTTGGCATACTGTTCCAAGATGGCAATGCCCCACCAGATCCGAATTTATTTACTTAAAAGCCCTTCTAATTCCCAAAATTCATCATCTAGCCCTTGATCTGGGTTAGATTGCTCCAAAGTATTCTCCTCATTGAAAATTCTTTGGCAGACATCAGATCTTGCGTTACCTCTTACATGTGTTCTAAACATTCTTAAAAACACACTAAGAAGCAAATGGGAGCTGCCTATTAGTCAAACAACAACACAGTATTTTGCCAGGGAAAGATACTAGTCACAGCGCTACACCAATGTCAATACTGAATGTCCAATAAATTAACCCTTATGGGTTTTCTTTCCACTATGCACTTCCGTGTTCACGGTGGCAGCTTTCTGTTTCTCCAATGCGACCATTCTTGTATAGTCCCAAAAAGATTATGTAAGACAAAAAGTGAGAAATAAGCACCTCATAGTGTATTATTTAGAAAAATAAAATCAGGTGAAGGGTAATAAATATGCATACCATATATAATATCAAATCATGCATGTAGTGATTTTGTTTTGTCCAGAGGTCCTGGAGTTTCTTTCTTTCTTTCTTTCTATCTATTTATTTGTGTCTAGATGTTTTTTCATTGGTTCGGTAACGAAGAATTTGGAAACCCCCTTTCAAAATCATGCGTTTGCCACTGGTGCACAACCAACTAATTGAATTAGGCAATGAAATAGATTAATTTAATTCTCTAGGACTAATGACATCTAACTTGGAAATCCAAAAAAACTCCCGTCTTAATAAAATGCCAGCTTTATCACCACCCCTAGGTAATGGGAGAACATGATTGATCATTCTATACTTTAAAGTTGATAAATTATGCTTGGCCTCACAAAATGCCTGGTCACTGGTTGTTCACTGCTACCATTAACCGCTTGCCTGGCATGGTCGTATCAGATAGGCAGTTGAGAGCGCTGTCCTTCTCTCCCTCCTTGCCAGCTTGCAGCAGCCAGTGGCTGCTGACAGGGCAGAGAAGGCAGCACTGACAGCGCTGTCCTTCTCTCCCTCCAACTCTGGCTAGCAGCAGCCGCCAGGCAGAGAAGGTAGTGCTATCAGCGCTGTCCTTCCATCACTCCACCTCCGCTATCAGTAGCCTCTCCCCCATCTTTGAAAGCCCCACCCTCATGAATAAAGCAGAGCCCTGGACATAATATATATGTGTGTGCATATATATATATGTATATATATATATATATATATGTGTGTGTATATATGTATATGTATATATATATATATATATATGTGTGTGTGTATATATATATATATGCGCCTATATATATGTGCCTATATATATATATATATATTATATGTGCATATATATACTGTATATATATATATATATATATATATATGTGTGTGTGTGTGTGTGTGCATATACTGTATATGTGTATGTGTATATATATATATGTATATAAATATATGTGCATATGTATATATGTGTGTGTGTATGTATATATATATATATATATATTTATATATGCACACACACACGTATATATTTATATATATATATATACACTGTGTATATATATATATTGGGACACAGTTAGGTTAGGGGGTCCCTCTCCTGGGTAGAGGACTCCTTCCTTTCACACACAGCAGCTGGGAAACAGTACGCCAGACTGGATGCAAGTACAAGCTGGTTGGCGCCAGCCTTTATTGTGCAATGTCAGAAATAACACAAAGAAAACATAAACGTAAATCCTAGCCCTGTCGGGGCACTAACTTCACAGGTAGTTCCCTCACTACCAGAACCTGGCAGGGCCTAATGCCCTCACCAGCAACAAAAGCACAGCACAACACTTACAGTTAAGTTTTCAAGTGTCTCTGAGCAAACTCCCTGTCTGCTCTCCCAGGTGAGACACTCAGCCCTCAACACACTAGGCTTATATTGGCCACTCTCAGGTGGAAACCCTAACAAGCCTGTTACCAGGCTAAGAGAACCAAAACCTGGAGTGGCCGTGGGTGGAGCCCTCCCTCTCCTCTCACCCACAACCCCCAGGTCCCAAACCGGCTTTTCAAAAAGCCGAGACTCAAAATTGCCATTTTTATGGTATACAGCATTTAAAAAAATATTTTATTTTTTTTTAAAAATCCTATTGTATAAGTTTTAAAAAGCTGTTCCTGATCTAATTCAATCATAAAAAAAACGACAATTTCGGAGCAGTTTTTGGAAAAAGAATTTGTCAGTTAAGTGGTTAATGAGAGTGGCTTGTATGGCAGAGTGATGTACTGCCATTCTCCCATTAAACTTTCTCTGGGTTTTCCCATGTAAGAGAGCCTACATGGACAGGTTATCAGATAAACTACAAATGAACTATTGCAATGTAGGTGATATTTTAGAAAAAAAAAAATCCGGAAAGTGGGTGTTGAAAAAGGTCGCCTGCAATCATGTACACGTCATGCAGGAACACTTAAAACAACCCATTCTTTTCTTGGATAAGAAATTTTTACTGACAGCACTTACTTCTTGAGGAACCGAGGTTTTCAGCAATGTCCCTCGAATTCCTTCCTCTAGTATAACATGACATCAAGTACATATCAGTTAAACTCAGATCTTTGTCAGACTTAATGAGCGGCCAATCCAATGTTTTTTGGAAATACGATTAATGTTCGAAGATAAACAATTAAAATGATTTACCAGGGAAATCTGGATCTTATTTTGTTTACTTAACATGTCATGTCTATTTAGGGATATAACATTATCCTTAGGTTCACACAATTTATTATGACTGTAACCCCGGGATATGAACTTCTCAATAAGAGAATCAATTTGTACACTTGCAACTTCTGAGTCATTATTGATCCTTCTTATTTGGATCATTTGGGAGTAAGGGAGTCTTTGTTTAAGACTAGTAGGGTGGTGACTTTGGTACTGTAATAAAGAATTTCTATCAGTATCCTTTGAGAATATTGTTGTAATTATTCTACCCCGTCCCTTTTACCATCCATAGACAAGTACAAGTGCTTAGACCCAAAAATACTGAATCAGCTGTTTAAAATATAAATAGAATTGATTGAATGACCACTTTTTTAGTATTATGGAAGCCTCTGTAGTGTTCCCTCTTTACACCTCCAGAGCATGGTAGTATTAGACAAGTTCGTCTGGGTAGTACAATGTTGAACAAACCCGTTGCATGGCCACCTAATTGTTCACTAAAGTCTAGACGGACTAGTATGAGTTGTGGAAGGCCAAGAAAATAACGCTTGCCCTTGCAACCCAAACAGAATCAATACTGACCGGAAAGGGAGATGGAGTGGGCAGATGCCAGGTGCTGCAAAATCCCTGTTACCCCATAGCCCTTATATTCTGCTGCCTTTCACCTCATCTTAGATTAGGAACAGCCTCTACTTGCTCTCCACACTGTAAGCACCACTTGGTTATGTTTGCATGTGTTAGTCTGTGGTTTCCTTCCACTCCACTGCAAATGCATAAATCTTGCTATCTGAATATATGAATAAAAAGTCAGACTTGTTATTAACCACCTTTCTGAGTGAAAGGCACGGGTCTAGGACACCCCAGAAACTTTAGGGACTATGAAAGTGTGAAATACAATTTAGATGCATTTTTAACACTCCTGCTATCAGTTGAGACTATAACATTAGGTCAATTAAAAATAAAAAAATGTTCATTGCCACTAGTGTCACTCTTAGTTATTTTGCTGCTACCCCTATGAGTTTTTTTTGGGGGGTCCCCTCAAAGGTTTTCGTTACTTGATTGCCCATTTTTTTTATATTTTGTACCCGCTATGTATCCCCTATGCTTGAGTGTCTTTTCTTGTGGTGGTTTCTCTGCAACTGGAAATTTATGAAGAAATTGAGCCTCCCTGGGCAGAAATTATCTTCAGTCAGTATACCTATAGAAAGAAACCACCTGTTTGCATAATATGTAATCTTCATACAACAGAGGTTCAACCAGATAATACATGGTAATGGAAGTTTTGGGGCTGGGCAAAATGTGAACTTCCCTGATCAAACCTCCTGGAGAGATATCATCCTCCAACATCTCTCCAGTGCCACTGCCCCCTGCATCTCTACAGCGTTATCTCCCATGTTTTTTTTTTTTTTTCAAACATGTATTTTATTGATTCAAAAGCATTTTAACAAGGAAAAAACAAAAATCAATATCAATGCAGTATTAAGTCTCGTAGAAATACGAGCAAGAATATAAGTAACATAGAATAGACAAATGATAGGATATAGCATGAAATCAATCAAACATAAAACTAAAATAAAACAATGTAGAAATAAACAAAAATATAATCATAATACATAAGTCATAATAGTGCCATGCGGACTAGGGTTCCCCAATTGTTGTTATAGGAGGGTCATTATCTATTAAGTGCATTTAACAACCAACCGTTGGGTTTGCGAAGGGAGTGTAGCTATATAACTTTCCCAGATGTTAAAAAATGTAAACACCCTAGATTGTTTACACAGAGAAGCCTCCACCCAATCCATTCTAAACAAATAAAATAGTTTTTCCTTAAATAGAGAAAATGGAGGCATCCCCGATTGAATCCATACCTGTAATATGTTATTTTTAGCAGCCGCACTCAAAGCAAGTAGGAGTTTGCGACTCCCAGGAGACTATCTTTGCCTAGAGGAAGGATCCCTAAAATGGCCCATTCAGGGTAAAAGGGAGCAATCTGACCAAATGGCCCAGAGCAAATCTACGAATTTGAAGCCAAAAGGCTCTAACCAAAGGGCAAGACCATAGGCAATGGTACAAATCTGCATTGTCATCCCCGTAATGAGGGCAATTGTTTGAGTGAGAAGAACCCATCAGAAAGTCCCTTTTTGGACTTATATATGTTCTATGAAAAACATTTAGAAATAATTCCCTATAAGAACTCATAGGAAGGAGACGACAGGAATCATCAAGGGCCTTGAGCAAATGGTCAATCTTTAATTTTGGGAATTGTTGTAACTATCTAAGTAGGCCAGATTGAGATTTGGTATAGTCTATGTTATCACGTAGAAAAGCATAGTGGAGAGAGATAGCTCTACTACCAGGAGTGGGAAGTGACAAATACTCATCTAAAGGATTATCCCAATCCTCATCAGAAAAATTACGTATCACTTGGCTAATATAATGATGGGCCTGGAAATATGCAAAAGGGTATGAAGCCAAAACGTCAAATTTATCAACTGCCTGGTGGAATGTGAGGGGCCTTTTAGTAAATTTTTCTACCAACCATCCAATACTCTTTTCTGACCAGGATAAAAAAGGATTAGGGGATCAAACCCGCTGAAAATCCTGGTTGCCTAGAAAGGGCAGGAAAAGCGTATTATATGCATTTAACCCCTTTTATGTCTCAAAATATGCCACACCTTGTGTGTATTCCAAAAGAGGGGGTTTTCCTTTAGATGCGAAGGAATTTCATCTCCCATGTTTTTATAATGATATCCCCTTTGCTTCTCTACAGTGCCACCCCCCCTACATTTCTCATACACCTTCCCCCCTGCCTTTCTCCAACACCATCCACTTTGTGACCCTATGGCACCATCCTCCTACACCTATCCAGCACTATGGGCCTGATTCAGAGCCGGACGCAATTAGCGCTCGCTCGTCCAGAAAATAGGGGTGGCTATTCAAATGAACCATTCGCTGTTTGCGGTCTGTTCACGCCTCTAGGTCTGAACGAGCGTACAAAACTTGCGGTCGTTTTTTAGGAAACTACGCCCCCTGGCCGCTCGCATCCTACGTCATGTCCGCTATTTATTAGATTAATCGAGTACATCGAACAGGGTATGAACTGCTCGCTATTCTTGTGGTTGGTTTTTGCTACCACAATTTTGCGAGCAGTTCTGGCTATAAAATAACCCAGTGACGTGGTCAATGACGCTGCTGTTTTAAATATGCACACCCATAAAACGCCCGTTTTGACCTTTAAGCACGCCTGCGATCGGATCTCCACTCCCCGTTTTCAAGCACCTTCCCCTGTTACCACCCACATACGCCTCTTTCTGTCACTCAAATTAGCAGGCATTCGCTATTTTGCGAGCACATGAATTTCGGCCGCACTGATTGGTTCGCGCATGCGTATAACGATCCGTACGCATGCGCAGTTGGGCAAACATCGCTCAGAGCGAACGAGCTGCCGCTTACGAGTGGCTCTGAATCAGGCCCTATGTTCCTTCCAGATCAGCCCCCTGCATCTCTCCAGCTCAGCCCTGTTTCTCCAGCTTAGTCCACTGCATCTCTTCAGCTCAGCCCCATGGTTTTCTCTAGCACCATCCTCCTGTGTATCTCTCCATGACCATGCTCCTGCATCTCTTAAGCTCAGCCCCTTCATCTCTCCAGCTCAGACCCCTGTATCTCTGCAACACAATCCCCATGGGTCTATCCATTACCAGCCCTCTGTGTCTCTCCAGCGCCATCCTCCTGCATCTCGGCAGCTCCATCCTCCTGTGTCTCTCCAGGACCACGCTCCTACATCTCTTCAGCTCAGCATCGTGCATCTCTCCAGCTAAGGCCCCTGCATCGCTTTTACAACATCCCCAGTGCCAACCTCCTGCATTTTCAGGATCATCCTCCTGTGTCTCTCCAGCTTACCTCCATGTCTCTCCTGCTCAGCCCCTTGCAACTCTCCAGCTTACTCTCCTGCACATACTTGCCTACATTTTTATGTCCTCTCCAGGAGAAGTCCAAAGAGGAGATGCAGCTGGCTAGTTCGACTGTTTCAGCAGACACAGATTGGAGGTCTGCTGGACAAGTGTGTAGTCATGGATTGAATGTAGCAGTGAAAATTCCTATCTGTTCTCGATATGTACTAAAGGCTTTTCTCGAACTTCTACCTGCTAGCCCTAAGAGCAGGCTAGAATATCTGTGCTGCCATAGCCATCTATGGCAGCACAAAGTTACCCAGCTGTCGATAAAATGACAACCGGCTTGGTCACCTCCAGCTGCCCTTATCTGCCTCTTTAAAAATGAAGAAGCAGGAAGTGACTTCTCTGCAACTTAGGCCAGTTGCCAATAAAGTTTTGACAGAAAAATCTCTCTTTGACAGAAAAATCTATCCATAGAGTCTGCTGCAGCTCTATGGATGGCAGAGAGGTGAGTCACACACAGTGCAGTCAGCAAGAAATGTGTCCCTGTGCCACTGCCGAGAGGCAGGGGTGCAGAGAGGGAAGGGGGGAGCTGGTACTAATTACCATGACCCGGGCCTGCTACAGTGGAAGCCTAAGGGGGCATGACCACGCCTCCCATGATTAGGCCATACCCCCTTTACCAGGGCCCGGCACGGCTCTTGACACCCCTGCTGAGAGGGTGACATAATGTTCACTCTTCTTGGTGGGGTTATTTTTAGTAACCATCGAGGTAGCCGTCTCACCGATAGCAGGTGAAGGAGTGGCTTAATCTCCACTGTAAGTGGAGTTTTAGTATATGGATCCTAGGCATGCACATGTAATACATAGTATACAAAACACAGAAAAATATTAACTATAAAGTTACAATAACAGCACTTGTGACAATATTCCTGCTCCTGGATTAAATCATAAACTCTCTCTCTCTCTCTGTCTCTCTCTCAAAAAAGTGTAATGAAATAATTAAAACACATATATGTTAAAATGTTCAAATTGGCACAAATTAGTTCATAGATATTTAAGCAGTATGACGGTATAGTGGATAACTTTTAAATGAATTAGGATTACTACCTCCCAAAGGTTCCGTCCACTATCCTTAATGTTGTTTAGTTGTACCTTCTATATCTGCTTTTATCTGTTTTTTGCTGCTGGTAATCAAAGCACACCCTTGCAGCTTCACTGTGTAGAGTGCACACAAGCCTATGCTGGTGACCCGGCAGAAGTGTCAAGACACCAATTAAATCCTGAACTGCCACAGGATATAAGGCACCAGGGCTGGATTAAGGCTTGTGGGGGCCTCGGGGCAAGTAAGTTGTGGGGGCCCCATCAATATAATTGTCATGGCCTCACGCAGTGACTACTATGCCCCTTACCTTGCCACTGGACTCTCCACTGACCAGCAAGGTGGCAGCATACTAAATCATGTCCGCGACACTACTGGCAACCGACTCCTGGCAGCATAGTTGACATGATTTCTCTGTCCTGCTGCAGTTGTAATCTATGCTCCCAGCTGTCTGAGCCAGCATCCGGGTTTACCCAGAATGCAGCACGTGAGCAGAATCCCTTCCCCAGTACACAGCACCTCTCCATCCATTCCCACCCTCACCTATTCTATCTACAGTGTACATCATCCAGTGTACCCCCTTTCCCCAGTACAAAGCAGCATTCCATTCACCCAGACAGCACCCTGCGGACACCCCCTCCCCAGCAGCATCTGACCACCCCTCAATCCCTCCCTCCCCCAATACACACCATCCAGCGCCCCCACCCAAGAGACGTTGCCACCGCGGCCAGCCTTGTTTCTGCAGACTGATGCTGTTAACTGACTGGCATTACATCTCAGTTACTCTAGAGGAGAGGCAGCCAGGGACAGCTAAGTGAATCAGCAACAATCCACACAAATAAAATGGCTCCCCTCCCAAATCACCTCCGCGTCTAGTCTGTTGGACTGCACATGTGCACAGTTCACACATGAAAAAATCAACTTCATTCGGCAGCGATGTTAAAAGAGAGAAACAGCGCTGGTGGGTTTTTTGATACTAGCGCTTGCCAGCAAGCACCTCAATGATGAATTCTGGGTTTAAAAATAATTGCGGAAAGTACTAGTGCCAAATATCTTTAGTGTAAAAATGTGTTCGTAAATGGAACCCATAGAAAGAGCAATAGATAGATAGATAGATAGATAGGTAGATAAAGAGAATGAGAGAGAGGGGGAAAGGGTGAGAGAGGGAGGAAGGGACAGGGAAGGGAGACAGAGAGAGAGATGGAAGGAGAGAGGGGGAAGGGAAGAGAGAGAGAGAGGGGGGGAGAGAGGGAGAAGAGAGAGAGGGTGATGGGGACATGGAGTGAGATAGAGGAAGGGGAGAGAAAAAATGAGGTAGGAAAAGAGAGGAAAAAATGGATAGGGAAGGAGTGAGACAGAGGATGTGGAAGAGGGAGAAAGAGGACAGACAGAGGATGAGAGCGAGTGAGGAAGGGACAGAAAGAGCGCACAGTACCTGTTGCAGTAGCTGCAGTATCAGTTTTCTCATGGCGGCGGGCACTTCGCGGTAATAGGCCTCCACCCCCTACTCATACACCCGCTAATTGCAGTGTTATGCCAGAAAGGGGGCGGGGCTTCCATAGTCTATCACGTTCACGGACCCGGTTTGGTCCACTGACCACCGGTCCATCAGTGAGTGTGGCTGGCTGGCAGCGTGCTGTGTGAGCATTACTGCCAGGAGCCGGCCAGGAAGTGTTCAGAGTGGCCAGGTTCCAGACAAGATTTGCGGCTGTGTGGGGGCCCCCAAGGTGTGGGGGCCCCTGGATGGCCACCCCGTCCACCCTGCCTATAATCCGGCCCTGTAAGGCACTCATCCATATAGTAGATCACTATGTCATTGCTATGGGAGTATGCTGATAAAGGCAGTGGGACACACGGTTCCTACTGTAAGCTCATGAAGGCAGAACAGTCTATAGGGGAAGCCAGGACTAGTTGTTACAAAGTCAAATTGTTATACTGAGTCTAAAACCACCCCCACGTCGCGCGCTGTGGCTTGTGCGACTGGGAACAAGTTTGAACATGTTACCATCAGTGCTCAGGAAAACGACGCTAACGCAGACGTATTTATGTAATACGTACCTAAACAAACTAGTTTTTCTTTTTCTAAAGCAATATTTTTTACCTAGATTTGAAGTTGTATCTTGGCTGGACTGTTAAAGGTAAGGGTTAATTTTGTTAGAATTACAGACCATTAGTGTATTTATTATCATTGTTATAATCGTGAATTGAAACACGGAAATCGAACTATGGCCATCTTGGTTATCTGACGTCACTTGGGGCAAGTTGTTACACAATATCGGAGGCAAGTTGTTACTCACTGACACTCCCATTAACCACAACTGACAAATTATTTTTGTCAAAACTGCACAGAAATAGTTTTTTTTTCTCTAATTAAGTTTAAAAACTATTTTTTAAAATCTATTAAAATATTTTATTTTAAAAAAATATACCTAGGGCATTTTTTGCATACCCCCAACTCCCCTATCCATAGGCCCATTGTAATTTAATGTTCCACCCCCATCAAAAATAGCCCCCCTGTGTCAAAAGATCCCCAGCAATAACAACCCTCACCCCCCTAGGTATATTAGGTACCTGTGGCACAGCCCTCACCTCCAGGGAAAATGGGTGCACCCATTTTCCTGGAGGAAGGGGGACCTAAATTGGGCACAATTTAGGCCCTCCTTTGTCCACATGTCACAATATATATATATATATATATATATATATATATATAAAAATTGGGATAACCCCACATTCCCCAGCCAAAATATTTTTTTACTGGCCAGCAGTGATCGGGACATACAGGAGAGGGAGGCACGGGTGTAGAGGGACCGGGATGTCCCTCTGATATAGGCGGCTGTGGGAAGATTAGCTTCCCACAGCCACCTAGTGGACTTTTCTGACTGGTTGCATCAGATGCGACCATGTCAGGGAAAGCCCAGTCTGGTGTGGTCACATCTGATACGACCGTGCCAGGCAAGTGGTTAAAGATCAGCTAGAAATAGAGGCAAATATAAGAAATAAAAAACAGAGGCAAAACTACAGAAAGTTTAGAAAACTTTACTCTGGAAAGAAGGCAAAAGTAAAAGACTAAGAAGATAACATCAAAATCTAAAAAAAAGAAGGCAAAAACATTTGTCGAGTTCTGAAGACAAATGTTTCTTTATAATGTGTGCTAAGAGTCACAATCTGTCAAAACCTGGCCAGGAGTGGGTCCAGTGTATTGCATTTAAAGGGTGTGGCTCATATTGCTTGCCTAAGAGGTGACGCAGTAGCACTTACTTGCACTAAAGCAGGCCATACATCAGACCAACTTTCCTCCAACCATTAATACTGACCAACCATCCAACTTGTCTGTCCAACTAAGGGGCCTATCCATTAGCAGATGTTTTTCTGAAAGATGAAAGACAAAAAATATCTATTGAAAATTCCGGTGGCTGTGCTGAAAGATATCTGTCATGTACATGACAGATTTTGGCAAAAGACGAACGATGAATGATATCGCATGACATTATTCAGGAAGTGGATTTTTTTCTCTGTAGCTGCTGCTAATATCTTTCATCATTCATCGTTTACCGCATATAAGCTGTCAGATGTTTCTAATATCTGGCAGTGATATGCAATAATTGACCAACATGTTGGAGAGATGAAAGATTCAATTTATCGGCCGCGGGAGTGTGCAGCTGTCATCGTTCAGGGCTTATCCATAGCAGATCTATTGAACGATTGAACGATATATCATTCTATCGTTCAATTTATCTGCTAATGGATAGGCCCCTAATATGGTGCCCCAACTTTTTCATCAGACCAGCCAACCTTTCAACTTTTTCATCAGACCAGCCAACCTTTCAACTTTTTCATCAGACCAGCCAACCTTCCAACTTTTTCATGAGAAAAGCCAACTTCTCTCCAACTTGTGATGTCACTGAAGGAGGCGGAGATTGTCTTCTTGCTTCTGCATGTTTTTATTTTTATTTTAAAGAATACTTTTGCATGTCTATTTATTTCAATAAGTGGGCCATTTTGTATTTTTTATATATAATACACACACACACAATTGGCTTCAATACATGGCACTTTAGCATCTGCAGTGCCTTTGGTATGTGACCACACTATTTAATGAGGATAATGAAGCCCCCATGTCTACTCACCTCCACAAAAAAACTTTGCCAGGACCTCTGCTGTGAGGGCATTTTTTTGGCTCCTGTGATTATTCCCTATTATTATCTCCCTATTATTAGGGACAGTCCTGGCTGCTTCAAGCTACTCTTCAGCGCCAGGGCTGCTGCGGTGAGAACTGAGCGAGGCTTCAGGACAGGTTGGCACACAGGGCCTGATTCTGAAATGTATGCTAACCCGATGGTTAGCGCACATCTCTGATGGTGGGAGGACTACGCATGTGCAGCCCTCCATCTGCGGGTTCGCTCGCAGTATCTCACAGCCGCAGCCTAATTGACTGGCTGCGGCATTTAGGAGGCAGAGCGGGGGCGTTCCTGGGCAGTTTCCCTGGAGGGACGAGGCCAGGGTCTGCGTGGGTGCAGGCAGACTTCCTGGCCTCACAAGCAACCAGGACCCAGTCAGGCTGCGATAAGCTTCAGCTACCGCAGCCAGGCCGAAGGGACAACAATCGCAACCAATTGTTCTGATGGTGATGCCAGGCTGCGATGCTGCGATCATGGAGATGCAGCAAGGAGGTGTCTGACACCTCCTTCTGCATTTGCATTTTAAATGGACGGAATTGCACTGCCGCTTGTGTGCAGCTGTGCAATTCCATCCATCTCTGAATCAGGCTCAGTGTTCGCAAAAAAAGGGGGGGAAGAATCACTGCACTGGACTTTATATGTATGAACAAGAATCAGATAGTCCCTTCTAATATCAGCTTAGTGTATATTAGTATAAATGTCTCAATTATAATATTTTTTAAGGGGGTGAAGCCACGGAAATGAACACAATGCAAACAATTTCCAAAACAGTTGGAACAAAAAAGTCCATCTTGGTGCACAAAGATACTATCTGATGTGATATTTAAAATATAACTTTTATTTATATTTGTTAAAAAAAATGTTAAAACAATGTATATGCTCAAGGTGAAATAAAATAAAGATCAAAGAGTGAAGAAAAGATAAAGACATGTTTAAAAAAAAAAACAAGGGGTCATCTACAGATGTTTGTCTGTTATTTTACTTTTAATTTCATTTCGAGTCATATTTAATATTAGTTGCTGTTTAGATGTAAAAATATTTTTGCTATCCCAACACTATGTCAACATTATGTTTTTTCATTTGAGAGATATTCCCTCCTTATTATCTTATCTATTCAGGAGAGGGATGCTGATGTACTGTTCAGCAGTCTCAATATAATGTAGCAATCTCAGATATATTGAGACCAATCTGATATTGTTACACAAAATGTCTCTTTATTGCAACTGTTGCTTTTTCTGTTGCAATCTGGAGCACAATGCACAAAGTTAACTGTAGAGGAGGGATGGGGAACCTCAGGACCGGGGGCTGTATAATGACCCCGGAATCATTTGGTCTGGCCCTCTGAGCTTTTTTCTGCTAGCCTCATCTGGCTAGCAGGGTGCCTAGATTGGCACCCTGCAGCCAGAATCTATGCAGCAGTGCTGCCTGCAGCGTCCGTAGGACGCTTCAGACAGTCACAGTGCTGCCCTCACAGCTGCCCGGAGCATCCTAAGGATGCTCCGGGTATTGCTGTAATCACCAGCGTTTGTGGCACAAAACGTGGGCATGGATGGCGGACTCTGTTCCGCAGCCTGCCAGTACCCATAGCCACAACCCAGCCCCAGTTCCGAGTTCCTTGTAGCCTGACCTGGGCTCTTCCAGGTGGCTCAGCTCTGGCCCGGGCCGGGCCTGACCTTTAATTGAGTAACATCATTGGTCACATCACCATACGTCAGACAGGCTACACCGCTGAGGGGATAGGTGATGGGCGCTGGGGACAGAGGAAGGTGATGGGGCTGGGGATAGAGGAAGGTGATGAGGGTTGGGGATGGAAGAAGATGACGGGGCAGAGGAAGGTGATGGGGGTAGAAGGTGATACAGGCTGGGGGCAGAGGAAGGTGATGGGGGTTGGGGACTGAGAAAGGTGGAGGCAGAGGAAGGTGATAGGGGCTGGGGGCAGAGACAGGTGATGGGGCTAGGTACGAAGGAAGGTGAAGGGGCAGAGGAAGGTGATGGGGGCTGGGACAGAAGGTGATGGAGGAAGGTGATGGGGGATGGAGGCTGGGGATGGAGGAAGGTGATGGGGGCTTCTGGGCTGAGGATGGTGATGAGAGGCTGAATTTGAGGAAGGTGAGGAGTACTGTGGATGACTGGCTGCAAACACCATCCCTACTACCCCTGAGGAATCCACAGCACCGTCATCAAGAAGACCTTGCAAAAGACAGCAGACAAGAACTACAGGCTGCATTATCAGTGACAGAGACAGTGTGGTAAGTCATATTGTATTTTTACTTTATTTAAAGGCTGGCATATCTTTCAGTTAACATTCTCATGCTTCACATATCACACATGCAGGGGAGGGATGTGCCGGATCGGGGGTGATGGTGAGAAGATGGGGCCCCCAGAGACATCAGTGTATCGGGTCCCGAGATTTCTGTTGCCGGCCCTGGCTGTCACTGAAGTTTTATTGCTGTAACACAGAAAATCTGTTGTGTCCATGTTTCACTCCTTATTCATGTATAATGTATAAGGTATTCTTTATTTCTCAATAATACACAGCTTAATGCACATAATGATGTAAATGGGTACATATTTATTTATTTATTTGTAGTTATTATAGTTTTTGTTCCACATAAATCATTGTGATGTTCTTCAATCAACAAATGACTGTATATCTCTCTGTTTATCAGACATGAATTGTAGCGGTGAGTAAATTAAATCACTGTCCGATATAAATTAGTATAATGAGTCTGTGCTCTACAGTCCAATATTCAGCTAGCTAACCAGCATTGATAATATAGTATACAATCCACAATTGTAATAGCTATATAGCTGTATTGTATATGCCTTTTGTGTAATAACCCAGGCACCTGCATTAACAGCACTCTGCAGCACCCCAGCAGAAGTCACAGCGGCAGCAGAGACCGTAGTGCACTGGCAGGCTTCACTGCACCGGAGATCAAGCTGGAGGGCACTGGGAGAGAAGGGACGTGCAGCAAAAGCAGCAGCACCATTCCTACCTATCTCCATCAGAGAATCTGGACCCCGGCCTGAAAAGTACAGGGCAGACAGCTAGTGAAAAAGTAGGTGGATACTTCTAGTCAGTGTCCACCTACATATCGTTCAGTTGGGGGGAAAGTGCACAACTTTCCCCCTACACTACAAAGATTAGTTGGGAAATTCAAACAGGTTTGATTTTTCCAACTAGTTGGAACGACTGCTTTTGGCCGTTTCCCGGCGTGTGGGAGCAAAAGGCTGATTATCGTTTGCTCCCACACATTAGACGATTATCATTCCGTCATATCGTCCTGGTGTATGGCCACCATAATTGTGAATCAGAAATTGGCAGTGAAGCTGATGAGTGATGTCTGTCATTGTCATCAGATTATTTACCAAATGTATGCCAAATGTGATTTTGTGATATAAACGTATAAGGTTTTTGACTGAATGCTTTTTATATTAAGTTTTTGTATTGATTATTTTATCGGTAACAATTTGCCCCAACCCTGTAACAATTTACCCCCATCGGGGGCAGATTGTTATGATTATTTTTGTTCTGAAAAACATGTTTTTCATTGTTAATAATAATTATTGGATGTAACTTACACCCAATATAAATAGAAGAAAAAATACTGCTTTGTTTTGAAATTTTTTTGTTACGTTGTGATTAAAGATTTTTGAGATATTTTAATTTCTGTATTTTTATAACTAGCCCCACCCTCCCCTACTGTAATTACAGGGGTCTGCACACATCCAGAGCACTGCTGTACGTCCGTAGTCATACAAATGTCCGGAACACTGTGGGTGTGCAGATCGGTGCAACTACAATCAGGAAACTTACCCAGATCAGGTGTATCATAAGGCAGAGTAGTAGGCAATGCGATTTGCACACCCTTGACAACGGAGACTTTCTCAAGACTGACAGAAAGCTGAATGAGCTCCTATTTATTGTGTATTTAATGTCTGCCTCCTTATTTGTTAATCTATTTCAAATTCAGCCAATAAATGCTCTCCATAGACTTCAATCATGTGAATGACCGCTAATAACCCACCAATTCCCACCACTGAAGTCTATGGAAAAGCATTTATTGGAGAGCCGGGGGCTTGGCTCTCTCAGCCAATCAACGGTCCACCCATAGATTTCTATGGAAAAAAACACAGCTAAAGCTTTATTTGCATAGTACTGTACTTATGGTACAGTACTACTTATAGTACAGTACTACTGTAAATCCGGTGGGCTATGGTTTTTTGTTTTTTACATTTTTCCAAGGGGTTGGTGAGTGTGTTTTTTTTTGGCCAAAATATGGGATGTTACTTGGAGAAGAGAACCAACCAGCACCAGGAAGTAAAGGTAAGTATTTACTGTGTATGTGTAAGTATGTAACAAAATATCACAACATTCGGTATGTGTGTATTGTCTTTTGTAAATATTTCTGTTTACAGGAGAATTATAGGTACCAGGGGGTCTGTAATGCCCTGGCTTGATGGCACCTGTGGTTCTCAAAGTGCCAGCAAATGGGGCAAGCTTGCTGAGACCTGTAGTCCCCCTCTAAAGGATATTATTTCTATTTTTGACACAATCAACCCGCACCCACCTTATAGGGTGGCAGAGGAAACCCTGGGGTATCAGCCTGGGGTATGCTCAGGGGGGAGCCCTTTATTTGGGGGTCCCTACTTCCCAATGAATCCCTGACCTGTGCTGACAAGTGTGGGGTTGTGTATGCTTCGGCAAGGAGACCCCATCAAGTGTGTCCCTCTGCTGTGGCATTACACCCCCACTAGTTAGAGCCCGGTGTTGGTTGTCGATGATACAGGTAACCCTTAATCATTTTGTCCCCCATATTTCCAGGACCAGCTCACAGAGCCAGGTGCTGGTTACACTTTTGAGGGCAGGACCCACGTTAATTTTTACCTTTTTTAACAGTTTCATTCACTTTTAAGTAGGTATGTGTGCCGACCCCTGTGTTTTGGTTTTGGATCTGTGTGTCCTTCAAGGTTTTGGATCTGGATTTGGTTTTGCAAACCACCCTCAAGTGTTTTGGTTTTGGATCTGGATTTTTTTAAATAAAAAATAGTTAAAAAAGTTTTTAAAAAACCTAAAATCATGTAATTTATGCAATCCAAAACTCTAAATTCGGATTTAAAATCCGAATTCCGAACCGCAAAAAGATCAGTACCGCGACCCGGATTTATCAAGGTCTCCTCAGGAGATTAGAACCGCGACCCATATTTACCCGGATTCACAATATTCGGGTGGATTCAGATTTCTGGAGAACCGAACTGCAAATCTCTACTTTTAAGACACAGAAGCCTGTATGTATCTCACTGATCTGTGCAGGCTTCTGCTAAATACGCTGCCTGTGAGGCTAAACTCACTAGCCTTAAGTAAGTCTATTTTTTTTTTTGAGTTTTCATTTACTAGTTTTGTGCACGTTTAAAACGTGCACCTTATTACATTGTGCGAGTTGTATATTAACATGGGCAACAAAACAGGTCGATGTATGTAGCTATATACCTTATGCTAGCAACCACAAGAACAAGTGGTTGAATAATGTTCTCAAAAGTCAACTACACGTCCCCGCAGAAATTGTTCTTCTAATATAACTTTTAAAACACAAGCCCTTCATATGATTCTGGAATTTAAGGATAAGGATTATCCACGATCCATCCTTGATGAAGCTCTAAATTATGCATCTACTCTGGACATGTCTGCTATTTTAGATAAAAATAAAAAGAGTATTGATTTTAAAAAGATAGAAAATACCCAAATAAAAGATGGGGATAGTGCCAGTAGGGCAGATCTAGGTATGTCCCAGTCATTTACCTCTAAATATAATGTAGCAGCTAATAAAATTGTCAATATTCTAAAAAGAAATCATAAATTGCTCTTGACAGATCATATTCTATGTAATACTTTAGATGAAGAACCTCCAGTCACATTCAGAAAAGCTAAAACTTTAAGAAATATGTTAGCCCCAAGCTATTTAGTGAACCATTTAGATCGATTGAAAATATCCTCCCAGAAGACTCTGACAGGGATGGAAATTCTAGGCTTCTTTAGATGTAATCACAATAATTTGTTTATCAACCTGAAAGATATATTTTAAAATGTGTAATTGTAAATTATACAAATGGAATTTATCTTGGTATTATATTTGTTATGTATGATTCAACATTGAATGTTGTATGGCACAAAAAATATTTCTTGTATTATGAATACACACTGGACCTCATTCAGAGTCATTCGCAAGCACCGATGCACTTGTAACCGACTCGATGGTTTGGCCTGCGCACGCGCAGCGGCCGCACTGCGCGTGCGCAAGTCCGGAGCGACAGAGAAACTCTGTCACTCCGGAGCTCGTTACCAAAGGGGCGGCTGTCGATGCTGATCGACAGCTGCTCCCGTTTAGTAGGCGGGCCGGGGGGGTGGTTTCCAAAATGGAGGCGTTCCTTTACGAACGTCTACCGTTTTGTGGGCGTCCGCACTGACATCATCAGTGATGTTAGTGGGGAGCTTCTTGCTCCATCAGAACAGAAAGCTCCCTGGGGCTTACGAGTGCCCAGACCCAACCTTAGGTTCTGGTCATAAGCCCTGATGGTCGCGATGATGATCACCATCGCGACCTTCAACCTGGTCAGTCGTTAAGCTGTGGGTGGTTATCCACAGCTTAACGATCGACAAGGAGGCGGCCATTCAGGATGCAAGCGGCCGGCCTGATTCAGTACGACCGCTTGCAACTAACAACCGCCTCTGAATGAGGTCCACTGTCTCAATAAAATTTTTTTTGATAAGATGTAATCACAATAAATGTACCACATGTTCCCAAGTGGCTAATAAAACAAAATCTGTATTTTCATCTGAGTCTAAAAAGGACTTTAAGATTAAAACTTTTATTAATTGTAATTCTAATTTTGTAATCTACTTATTGTATTGTGCTTGTCAGATGTACTATGTGGGCCGCACTACACGCAGTTTGAAGTGTAGAGTTATGGAGCACATCCTTAACAAATGTGTGAAACATAGTGTCCCTCGTCACTTTTTGGAGCATCATAGGGGGGAGCCTTCAAGCCTTAAAGTCATAGGAACGAACATATCCCTGTGACTAGTAGAGGAGGGGACAGGTTCAGAATCTTGTGTCGGCAAGAAGCGGCATGAATTCTGAAATTGCAGACATTGAAACCGCAAGTACTAAATTAAACAATAGATTTGGAGTTTAGTTAGTATGTAATTTGCATGTATATGATCTACTTAGGTTGAAGTACACACCATGTATAGAATTATTATAGGTTGTATTAACATGACTCTTAAGACAACTAGAATAAATGAATAATTATTGTTATTCTATGCATGGTCTGTTAGTGTGTGTATATAAGTATTTATTTTCTGTATATATATATATATATTAATATATATATATATACAGTATATATGTGTGTGTACCAATGAAATGAAGGCACTACTCCTTAAATATAATATTCTTTTGCAGTGTTCATTTAATATTCACCACCCAGTACTAAACACCACTGCTGTACACTTTATCCAGCCATCAAGGTAAACATAGACAGTTCATGTATTCTTTATGATACTTATATTTGTCTGTCGACTTCGGTCCAAAACAGGGCCGTTCAAGACTTCCAAAAGCATGTCATTAACCTAACAGCATGGCTCACAGATATGGCTCACCCCCCCCCCCCCCACCAAATGGACTTATAGACCTTACCTCTAATGGAATGATTGTTACATCTGTGCGCTATATCTGGCGTGCATTCCAATGCTCAGCGCATGCTCATCCAAGTCTAAAGCCATGGTAACTCCGTAATCACGTGAGACAACGCGTGTATTGAACTGTCACCAGCCCAGTCTGATCATGTGTCTCCGCACCTACTTCTGGGATCCCAATAACTCAGTTTGCGTTCCACCGGCATCACGGCAACCTGGTATGTGGATCATGTGCGCTCCATCAATAACCCTACTAATCAACTGCGCTATAATTAAGAGCTCTATCTACTAAACCCCAAATATACTTTTCCAAGCATAGTCCTTTCAGGTGGAAGGTTGGAGAGCCAAAATATGAATCAAAACCCCATCAATATAACCACCAAAAAATACAATCCAAAAATACAACCCCTTGGGTGATAGGGTCCCAAGTATGTAAATACGATGGGGCCACATTGGACCCCATCGCGCACCTCGCCAATTGTAAATAAAATCTGTAATCATAGAGGAAATAATTTCGATCTATCTCCAATAGATCCCCAACAAAATGGGTTGTGCTGATGTCACTAGTGGGCGTTCAGTTCCAGCTTTGATATGCCAGGAATACACGTGGTGTTGGTGGTGGATAAAAAGGTGAGCGATTTGTATTGTTTGTGACCTTGAAAACGATTCATTAAAGCATCGAAACGTCGGTGATATCCCTGTGTCCAGTTTCTTTTTTTTAGCTGAGTGCCGCCGTGCTGTGTGTGGATATATATATATATATATATATATATATATATAATATAATTTATTAACATTTTTGTCTCTTTTCTCTTTCTCTCTGAGCTTGTTCTCTAGATAAGATCCTATTGTTTATTCTCTCTATCTAGCTGCATTTTTATGCTAACTAAAGTTTGTTCCTCTTTGTGATGTAGGAAGTTCAATCTTACTCAATTTAGGATTTAATTGACTACATCTACAGTATGCTAAATAGAAATTGCATGATTATTTATTTAACCAATATGAAAGCATGTCAGATTTATTATAACTATATAGGTTAATATGTTTTTTATGTGCACATATACAGTCAGGTGCATAAATATTGGGACATTGACAGAATTTTCATATTTTGGCCTTTATTCTCCACCACAATGGCTTTGAAATGAAACAAACAAGATGTGCTTTAACTGCAGACTTTCAGATTTAATTTGAGGGTAATTACATCCAAATCAGGTGAACGGTGTAGGAATTACAACGGTTTCTATATGTGCCTCCCACTTTTTAAGGGGCCAAAAGTAATGGGACAAACTAAACAATCCTAAATCTAACTTTCACTTTTTAATACTTTGTTGCAAATCCTTTGCAGGCAATTACAGCCTGAAGTCTGGAACGCATAGACATCACCAGACGCTGGGTTTCATCCCTGGTGATGCTCTGCCAGGCCTCTACTGCAAATGTCTTCAGTTCCTGCTTGTTCTTGGGGCATTTTCCCTTCAGTTTTGTCTTCATCAAGTGAAATGCATGCTCAATCGGATTCAGGTCAGGGGATTGACTTGGCCATTGCATAACATTCCACTTTTTAGCCTTAAAAAACTCTTGATTTTGCAGTATGCTTTGGGTCATTGTCCATCTGCACTTTGAAGCGCCGTCCAATGAGTTCTGAAGCATTTGACTGAATATGAGCATATAATATTGACTGAAACACTTAAGAACTCATTCTGCTGCTTTTGTCAGCAGTCACATCATCAATAAATACAAGGGAACCAGTTCCATTGGCAGCCATACATGCCAACGCCATGACACTACCACCACCATGCTTCACTGATGAGGTGGTATGTTTTGGATCATGAGCAGTTCCTTTCCTTCTCCATACTCTTCTCTTCCCATCACTCTGGTACAAGTTGATCTTTGTCTCATCTGTCCATAGGATGGTGTTCCAGAACTGTAATGGCTTTTTTAGATGTTGTTTGGCAAACTAATCTAATCTGGTCTTCCTGTTTTTGTGGCTCACCAATGTGGTGAACCCTCTATATTCACTCTTGCGAAGTCTTCTCTTGATTGTTGACTTTGACACATATACACCTACCTCCTGGAGAGTGTTCTTGATTTGGCCAACTGTTGTGAAGGGGTTTTTCTTCACCAGGGAAATAATTCTTCTGTCATCCACGACAGTTGTTTTCTGTGGTCTTCCAGGTCTTTTGGTGTTGCTGAGCTCTCCGGTGCGTTCTTTCTTTTTAAGAATGTTCCAGACAGTTGATTTGGCCATACCTATCTCTCTGATGGGTTTGTTTTGATTTTTCAGCCTAATGATGGCTTGCTTCACTGATAGTGACAGCTCTTTCGATCTCATATTGAGAGTCGACAGCAACTGCTTCCAAATGCAAATGTCACACCTAGAATCAACTCCAGACCTTTTACCTGCTTAATTGATAATGAAATAACGAGGGAATAGCTCACACCTGTCCATGAAATAGCTTTTGAGTTGATAGTCCCATTACTTTTGGCCCCTTAAAAAGTGGGAGGCACATATAGAAACCGTTGCAATTCCTACACCGTTCACCTGATTTGGATGTAATTACCCTCAAATTAAATCTGAAAGTCTGCAGTTAAAGCACATCTTGTTTGTTTCATTTCAATGCCATTGTGGTGGTGAATAGAGGCCAAAATATGAAAATTCTGTCAATATCCCAATATTTATGCACCTGACTGTATGTGTATTTTATTTACTAGTATTTTATTTAAGTTTATGTCTTTAAATGCACTAGTTTGCTATTGCAGATATATAACTCTGTTAATATTCCAATTAATGAAGAATGAATTACAGCTGGGGCAACTAATTGACAGCGTTACTAAACTGAATACATTCAGAACACAAGCTACTTCTGCATTTTGAGAAAGCCTCCAAGTGAGGAGAAACACGTTAAGGATACAGAAGGAGCTCTGGGCCTGATTCAGAGCCGGACGCTCTGACCAGAGCGCTCGCTCTGAATCAGGGCCCTCCTACCTAAACTTGGAGCGGCCTCTTGGACACTCGCATAGCTGTGGGTTACCACCCACAGCTTATGCGAGCGTCCATGATGATGGTCGCAATGGTCAAGACCTTCGCGACCATCGGCTTGCGACGAGACCCTGCGGTAGGGTCTCGGTGACCGCAAGCCCTGCAGTGATTTTGGCTCTTTCAGAGCCAAAATCACTCCCACAGACATCACTAGTGATGTCAGTGGGGCCGGACCCAGACGTAAGGTGTTCCCATGGGAACGCCTCCATCTGGCAGCCACGTCCCCGGCACGCCCACCAAAGGGGGCGTGCTGTCAATCAACATCGACAGCACGCCCCCTTTGGTGTGAGAGCTGGAGCGACGGCTTCACCTTCGCTCCCCGGGTCTCGCGCATGCGCACGACGGAGCTCCCTCCGTCGTGCGCATGAGCACTAAGGCACCATCGACCCGCTTGCGAGCGCTCATCGCTCGCGAGCGGGTCTGAATCAGGCCCTCTGTTCACTTTATAGTGGATGTGGGACCAAGACGCATTCCTGTGTAACTTCGATGCAGAGTATGCATGGTGCATGCAGCTAAGGGAGAGCTAGAGACGCTATTCTCAGGATACTGATGCTCCCCATACTATACGCCAAGACCATCTATTTTGCTGCCATTGCTTCCACTATTTGACTGGAGACGCCGGAGACGCACTTTTGGTGCGGAGTATGTATGGTGCACACCATTGCAGCTAAGGGTGAGCTAGAGACGCTATTCTAGGGATACTGACGCTCCCCATACTACACGCTGGGACTTAACCTATTTCGTGGCCATTGCTCTCACTATTGATTCTCAGGATATTCGTGCATTGTGTGCTGTGCATTTTAATTTTTTTTATTATATTAAAAACTAATTTTTTCCGATCCTGGGATAAATTAAATTATTTCCCTCTGGAGTCTTGCGCATAAAGAAACCGCTATAGGAATTCCACCTCCATACATGAAGTGAGTAGGGGTACGCAAGATATATTTGGCTTTAAAAGATACCTTTCAATGTTTGACCTATTGTGTTTGATGTGAGTTGGGGTACGCATTTCCCATTGGGTTACAAAGATTCCTTTATAGACCTTGCATCTTCATATTCCGTGTGAGTTTGGGTACGCCATACTAAGTTACCTCGAAAGATTCCTTGATAGGAACACGTGTGCCCCCCCCCATTGTGAGTTGGGGTACGCCCTCCTTAAAGATTGTTTTGAGCACTTTTACTGTAATTTACTACAAGTTGTAAGAAAGATACATTGATGTGTTGATACACCTGAACTCCACTGTGAGTGGGGTACGTCATTATTTAGATATTGGAAGAACATATTTGTCTCATCAAAAGACATTACTTCACATTGTGCTTTTCAATATTATTTATTTAAATACCAACTGAATAAACTCTGAGGAATCATTTAATGGAAGAGCCTTGAATTGACATCTCAAAACTAGGATGTCATATAACTAAGGGACGTACCAGTATTGTGTGTAGATTTCTGCTCATCAGCGCTGTTTATGGTCTTTTCCAATTATTATTTTCTTGTTGTCTAACTTTGGATTTCAGTGATATCCATCTTTTGGGTTAATTGACCACAAGACGGCAGCTTGTGCGCCCACAAAAATATCCTTTTCCATTATTTTTTTAAGTACATGTTCTGTTCACTTGCTGTACATTAGACTATTTATATTTTTATATCACTGATATGTTTTATTCATTCATGTATATAGAGCACCAGGAATTTTAGCGGTGATTTATATCATCTAATTTTTTCTTGTCTAGGGTTAGGGTTAGGCTAAAAGAAGCAAGACACATGTTGTGTCAACATTATGAACATTTACAGGTTAAGGACCAGCACCCTAACCATTTAGGAAATTAAACCCGGATAATTGATGGGTGTTTGCTGCCTTTAAGGAGAAGAGGAATCCAGATCCTCTTCAACAGGATCCAATGCAGACAAAATTCTTTGAGGCACAAGTTCCCCCAATTGAAGAGTCTAAAGGTGCCCATACACTGTGCGATTTGTATATGATGCAATCTCATATACGATTTCCCTTTAAATTCTTCCCTTGAAATTCTTTACGACTTGTGCAAATTGTACAAACAAGCATACGATTAGATGTGTCATAAAACATTTGCAAATTGTTTACGATATATCATATGCAGCAAACAACCTCACTATGCATCTGCTGGAATCTCAATAGGGGAGGTCTTATCTCGGGTGTGTAAAAGGCAGCATCCATTTTAAACCTGGGCACACTCTGCTCTATGACTAGTGAGGCTTGGTTTTATACCCTGCTAAATGCTGTACATTGCTATTGTGCTCTGCTTTGTTTCTGGCTTACCTTTAACAAAGTGTGTTCTATACTACATTCTGTGGTAATGGATTCCTATCGCTATAAGCTTCTGCTAGCCTATGGCTATTTGATGCTCAAAGATGATGGAGCTGAAGAGAGGAGGATAAGGTCCTGCTGGACAAAGGACTGGCTGATGAGGAGGGAGACTCACTCCCATCTGCCCCAGCATGAGGAGGGCCATCCTGGCTGAGAAGAGGTTGGTGGCTACCATGAGGTACCTGGCTACAGGAAGGTCCTTTGAAGACCTGAAATTTGGGACCCTCATTTCCCCCCAGGCTTTGGGGCGTATCATCCCAGACACCTGTGATGCCATTGTGAATGTCCTGAAGTTCCACTACTTTAAGGTGAGTAAAAACACTACACATTTTTTTCTGGTGAAAGAATTATTTTTTTTTCATACTGAGATAAAAAAAATCAACCAACATGGTTGTAAATATCAATAAACATATTTTTACTTAAAAGCAAAACCAACATGGCTGCTTTTTAATGTTTAACAAAACCAACATGGTTTAAAATGCCTAAAAACTGTTATATCAACAAGTTTTATCTGTCCCAATAGCTAGGCAGCTATGTGGTATACGGTGTGTCAGACGACGGATTGAATAGGCCAAGAAGCACATGGTGCAAGTCCAGATTGAGGCCCCAGCAAACAACAAACTGTCCTTGTGCCATGTGTTTAGTGACCCTGTCCAATCCGCGTCATTTGCACCGTATACCATGCAGTAGCTAGTGGTTGAGATAAAACCTGTTGAAATTTAAAATGACTTTAAATGTAAAAATTGGGGTGGCTCCTCATCCTCCACCAACATGGCTCTGTAAAGAACCTTAGAGGATGTTGGTGGGTTTGGGAATAAGGTAAGTGAGATGGGGTGTAGGGTGGGATGGAGTTGGCCCCAGTGGTGTAGCCTGGTAGCTTGGTGATGGGTAGGAATGGGAGATGGATGACCCATAACGTGGCTGCATCGTTGTCAGGGGCAGAGGCTCATCGGTCAGCCTTGTTGCGGTGCCCAGCTGCTTCAATCTCCCCTGGATCACTGTCTTGTAGATGATCCTCTGGGCATGGATTTGTTGGCATTCATCCATTTCCCACAGACTACTTGCAATATGAGTGCCCAGGTGGTCACACATGTCTGGGGCTTTCGTAGGGCCTGCTCATTTTGTTTTAGGAGCTGATCTGGCTGCGCCTGTGTCTTGCGATGATATCTACGCCATCTTGAAGAAGGCATAGTATTCGGCCTTGCTCTCGATTCTGGGGACCATTTGCGGTGCTAGTGCTGAGGTTGAGGTCTGGTGTTCTAGACTTTTGGAGGAGAGAGAGAGAAAAGATTAATGTATAACATGTTTTCTAATATTTTTTCTTTTTTTCTTTATTCTAGTTCCCAACAACGGTGGAGTAGCAGACCATTGATGAGGAATTTGAACGTAGGTGGAATTTCCCCAACTGCGGTGAAGCGATTGAGGGAAAACATATCCGCATTAACCCACCTGCCCACAGCGGAGCCTTTTATTTTAATTATAAGGGGTTTTTTTTGTATAGTGCTCATGGCGGTGGTGAACGCCAATAATGAGTTTGTTTTTGTTGATGTGGGCAAAAATGGCTGTGCTTATGATGGAGGGTCATTTAAACAAACCCTCTTCTATGAGAGACTTAACACCAACCGTCTAAATTGCCAACTACAACGTAAATGAAGCACGGCCTAATCTACGTTTTTGTGGCTGACGAGGCGTTTGCTCTCAATGACCACTTGCTAAAGCAATATGCGCAAAGGGGCCTGAGAAAAGAAAAGTGCATCTTCAATCACCGTCTATCCCGGGCACGGAGGATGGTAGAAAACACCTTTGGCATTCTCTGCAACCGTTTACGAACTTTTCATATGGCTATAAATCTCCGTGTGGACAAAATAGATTCAGTTGTCTTGGCCTGCTGTGTCTTCCACAATTTCCTCCGCAAAACTTTGACTATACAACAGAGGACATTAGACGCAGCTATGGCAGACGACCCGGACCATCCACAGGAGACATTGCAAATGCCCTTTGTGGCCCCATCTGCAGTTTTGGATTCAACGGTGACTGTGACGGTGACAGGTCAGGGAGCAATACCTGGCCTACTTTAATGGAGTGGGGAGTGTGGACACTACCATGGCCTGTATACGCCAATGTTATATGGACAATTGTGGACTATTGAACTCTTAAAAAACTTTTGGCATGGTGTGTATGCACTATGTCTGTACTTACCATATCCAAAGAGGACGGCTGTTCTGTTTCTGCGCTGTCCTCTTGCTGCTCCTCAGGCACACTCTCGACCATGAGTGCTTGGGAAGCTCTCTGCAGCTCCTGCTCATGCAGGAATTTGAGGTTGTGGTGATAGGGGAACGACAGCTGCAGCTGTTAAAATCGATAGCTGCAGCTGTCGAAACAGTTAGTGCCACTGACCGTTCATACATTGGGTAGCACATGGGTGCGCTATCTTGTAGATACTAGCGCCGATAATGATGGTGGTGCACAGTGCCCATGTCATTTACCACCCAACCCCACATTAATACATGGGGAGAAGTGGTATCAGCGCACATAACACGCAATGATACCACTAAACCCCAATATCGCCGGATGATACATCTCCTCTTTTATTCCTTGCAGAGTGCAAGCATTTAGGGGTAAAGGTTGAAGTACCACAACTTACTGGTGTATACCTCATCTGGCCACGCTCCAGATGCCCGCGACTCCTGCTGTTTTTTATTTTCTTTGATGTACACAGTACGGAAATTCTGTAGTTTAGCTTTCACCCACTTCAGGGAAGCCTCGTCATGGTATGGCTTGCTGAATGTTACGAGCTCTTCATTGGCAGCAGCTCTCTTGTATTTATTGCTGTAGTCGGGCCCCTTTATGCCCCACAGACATTCGTGGGCACGATAGTGCTCGAGAAAACCTGAGACAAATTGGCGCTCTCTTGCACTGGTCATTTCTGTGGGAAAACAGAACAAAAATTAAATTTAAAATGTGAAAGTTTGAATGTTTTACCAATTTAATTATTTTAATTAGTTTATATGTTTTTAATGTGTTCAAATAAAATTTTAAAGTTTGAATGTTTTACCAGTTTAATTATTTTCATTAGTTTACATGTTTTAATGTGCTCTGAATAATTTTTTAAACCTGTGTCTGTGTATTTTCATAGTACATTTATATTTTAAACAATTGGGGGACAACTTGCATTGTGCTACACTGTCATAACATTGGCTGGGGCAGTGGGTACATTGCGGGTGCGGTGGATATTAACCATTGATGGGCTAGTACGTTGGTGGCATTGGGTACATTGGTGGTGCAGGGGTTAATAGGCATTGGTGGTGCAATGGTTAATATGCATTGGTGGTGCAGAAGTTAATATGCATTGGTGGTGCAGGGGTTAATATACATTGGTAGCGCAGGGATTCATATACAGTATGCATTGGTGTTTCAGGGTGTACATAGTAGAATACAGGCGATACTCACTTTATTCACTGAAAACTCTGCAAGATACACGATGCTGCTACTTGTCTTCACTTCTCCCTTCGTCTGTCAGAAAATGGAGGAGGGGAGTGACCAGGGACAGTGTAAATCGTACATTGCATCGTACATTAAGCAAAACACTGTACGATGTGTCACAGCGTACATGATAGGTCGAAATCTTACTGCAGGTTCAGTTGATCTACGATGCCAGTACACGATGCAGGGGATGTGCATCACCATCATAATCGTACTGGAAAACTACACGATCGGAAACGAACAAATCGTGTAAAAAATCGCACCGTGTATGGGCACCATTAAGATATTTTTTTAAAAATAAAAAAACAGTATTTATTAAGGATTCATAACAGCTCACAATCACATCTGTGTCTTAAAAGGCTTCAATCCTATACAACATACATAAAATTCTGCATAAACGTTTGTTTTTGTTTCACAGGACCACTGCCTGCTTCTTCAGATAATTTATGCCTAAAATGTTTCTGATAATTGAAATCCCAAATCTTGGGGTAAAGATAGCACACTTTGGGGGAGATGTATTATAGCAGCACGCGTTGTGCCACTTTAACTCTTCCTGCTTCACCTCTTTACCGAGGCGAAGCAGGAATCAGTACCGATGAGAAGTATAAACAACTTGTCTTCCAGGAATGGGGAAGTGAAAACTAGTGCTATGCGCTGTGTCTCACCTTTTGGCCTGCTCCACTGGGCATACGCTAGATCTAGCAAGCATCGCGAGATCTCACTTGTAGCCCGGAGCCTGGCAGCCATCGCAGCCAGGGACAGTGCTGTCCCTGTTGTGGTGATAGGGGAACGACAGCTGCAGCTGTTAAAATCGATAGCTGCAGCTGTCGGAACAGTTAGTGCCACTGACCGTTCATACATTGGGTAGCACATGGGTGCGCTATCTTGTAGATACTAGCGCCGATAATGATGGTGGTGCACAGTGCCCATGTCATTTACCACCCAACCCCACATTAATACATGGGGAGAAGCGGTATCAGCGCACATAACACGCAATGATACCACTAAACCCTAATATCGCCGGATGATACATCTCCTCTTTTATTCCTTGCAGAGTGCCAGCATTTAGGGGTAAATTTACAAAAGTAAGAGATTTTAGAAGTGGAGATGTTGTTCATAGCATCCAATCAGATTCTAGCTATTATCTTCTAGCAGGTGCTAGTTAAATGTTAAGTAGAATCTGATTGGTTGCTATGGGCAACATCTCCATTTCTAAAAACTCTCACTATAGTAAATTTACCCCTTAGCCTGTTTCCTGTAAGCAGTTCAAACAGTTGCCCTATGCAGTGAATAAAGTGTGCTATTTTTATCCCAAGATTTAGGATTTCAATCATCAGAAAAATGTTAGGCATAAACTGTCTGGAAAAGCGGACCGCGGTCCCGTGAAACGTGTAACAAAAGTCTATTCAGTACTGATGTAAAGATGGGTCCTGTTAAATCTTTGCCGATCACGCTACAAAATTGCGCACGCACTGCGCCATGCGATTATACGCAGCAGCATATGCTACGCTATGACGAGGACTGTGATCGCACCATGCATTCCTATGGTGGCGCAGGTGCGAACGCAGCCTGCGTGTCTCCGCTCGTGGGTACAAGCCTCACACCATGTGTGGTGCGATTTGCTGTGTATGCAGCAAAGCTGTAGCAGGACACATTTGTATGCTGTATTGGATTGTCGTCTTTTAAGACACAGATGTGATTGCATTTATGATCTGTGATGAATCCTTAATAAATACTGTTTCATTAAGAGATATCATAGACTCTTGAATTGGGGGAACCTGCGACAGAAAGGACTTTGTCTACATTGGACATTATGAACATGTCAACATTTTAACCATGTCGACATAATGGTTGTTGACCTAAAGAACGTGACTGTCAACATTCAGAAAATGTCGACATTCTGAATGTCAACTTTTCATACCATACCCTTTAAGGCTGCACTTTTTCCACATATTTTTGATTGGCAGCTACCACCACTGGTGTTGCCTATCACACCATGAACCATAAATAATTTGATTTGGTCCTGGACCACCAATATGTGGCACCCCTGCAAATGCCCCTCAGCACCCAGTTTGAGAACCACTGACATAAAGTGAAGGCTCACCCAAAAATTCTACAAATTAAATAACAGATAACTGTGGGGCTATTTTTTAGATATTTTTATCATTGAGCACATTTATAAATTTGTATACAATGGAGTTTTCAAGGCTTTTACTTCAGCTGCAATTTTTGCTGCCTGAATATAACTCTAATGCGGCCCATACACGGTGCGATTTTTTACACGATGTGCACGATTTCGATCATCATAACGATCAATTGTGCACATCGTGTGTTGTTTCAATGTGCATACAATGCCGATGCGCGTCCCCGAACTCGTCTAGTTGGATTGTAGATCTTACTGCAAAACAGTAAAGCGGCCCATACACGGTAAGATTTTTTAGACGATGTGCACGATTTCGATTGATTGTGCACATCGTGTGTGGTTTCGCATGCTGTACGACGGCGATGTGCGTCCCCGCTGTAGTACATCGGCATCGTAGATCTTATGGAAAAACCATAAGATCTGCGATCCGCCATGCTGTTGAATAGGTAACCGAAGCATCTTGTAAGATGCATCGTTTACCATTCACAGCAGCATGCAATGCATCGGGCTGAATTTGAAAACGTACCGGGGTGTTGTACGTTTTCAAATCACCCCGTGTATGGCCAGCCTTAGATCTACGACCTGGAGTACAATTTTAATACACTTCTATGCATTGTATTGGAAGATGGTAATGATCAATTGTACAGCATTTGACCACACCGTATGAGGAATTTCAAGGGCAGAATTTCAAGGGAAATCGTACTACACATCTTACCAACTTTTCATCGCACTGTGTACGGGGCCCTTTAAATAACACTTTGCTGTTTTTCTGGTGTAAAAAAACAGAATACAATTTGTGGCTAAAGAAAATATTCTAAAAGCAAAATTGCAGCTAAAGAAAAATAAAATTAGAATAATGACAAATATGCCATATGAATCATTGTTTATCACTTAGTAAATAAAATAGCCTCCAGAAGGGTAACATGTAGAAGATGATTGGTCTTTTGCACCCATTTTGGGATATGACCTCTTCGATGGCAAAAACTCCATTTACCATATGGCCTTAGTGGGTTATTCTCTTTATTGTTCTGCTGCCTATTCACACCGTGCATACACACTCAAGGCTCATTCCCTTTAGCTCAGCGCGGCGCTGGCTGCTATGCAAGGGGTGGATGGAGCTGGAGCACGCGTTTAGCGTCGGGAGCGCGCTCTGCTCCGGTTTAGTGCACGACGCTGGTCTCTGCCCATAATGCGGTGCACGGAGAGACAGTACTAGCAGCAGATCACTGACAGCAGCCTGTCACACGGACACAAGAGCACTCCCACACAGGGAATCACACTGCTAAGGAAACACTGTGCAATTATTTACCATCCAGCCTGGCAGCGGAAACACACACTGCATGCATCACCCCGGCATCAGCCCAGCATCTTTATTTATGCCCTTGTGACAGCTTTCCCTGCCCTCACTGATAGTGAATAGTGCTGCTATACAATATATCATCACGTATAGGTGCTTCTGCAAAAAGCATTCAACATACTGTAAGCATACCCAGCACACAGCCCTTGCCCACGGCACCACCCGACATCACCCATCCTGCGGGAAGCTGCTGCTTCCTTCATCCCAGCAGAAGCATCTCTTGTGTAAAGACTAGGGAGATCCGGAGAGCTGGCACTGCGCAGGCAGAGGACAACTGCGGTCACGGACTATTAGCAGCTGATTCCCGGGGCCTGCACATCAGCAGCACATCGGCACAGCAGCAGCACATCGTCAGCAGGAGCAGCAGCACGGGATATGACAGGTCAGCACTGCGGCTCTGGGTGCAGAGTGGGAGGAGGGGGCGTCTTATTATGGTCCTATTACACATTCTGCGTATTTTGTGCGTAAAATAATGTCTCTCTCTCTCAGCAGTATTCACATTAATCTGGTTATTATCTGCAATGGTTTTATTATACCTCCAGGCCCTGAGTAACCTTTCCCTATACCTCTCACTGTTTTCTTTCCTTTGTGTCAGTCAGTGCCATCCCTTAGCCATGTCTTCCTCTGTCACAGTGTGTCTTTGTGCTTTCCTGTATGTACGTGTGTATCTCAGTCACTGTGCTGCCCTGCTCTTGTAATGACAATGTTCACTTTGCATCTCTTATACGGTATACCTATTTAGTGGATGTGTCAATTCTGCACCACCTAACAGAACACAGGTTGATGGGCTAATATTATTGTGGTAGACAAAAAAAATGTGTCACGTCTTCTGGCAACTAATGAATGGGTTAAAAAAGTATATATTTTTAGGTGCTGTTTGAACAGTGCATAACTGAAATCTAAGCTGGGTACACACTAAACGATGTGTGTACCCAGCAATCCGACACACGACCCAGCTGGCAACAGGGCGACATATCGGGCGGTCTGTGCACACTGGGCGTTCTGGTGCCCGACCGCCCGATATGCTGGCCCTCCCTCATAGCGCTGCATGGGATTGTCAGCAGCATTGCCTGATCTTACATGCTGCATATAAGTTCAGGCGATGAGGCTGAAGACCCTACGGGAGCGCGCACTACACGATGTAGTGCATACACACTACACATTTTTGTCATCCGATGTATCGGAATCGGCCAAATTGTTAAAGATATCGTGTTGTGTGTACCCAGCTTAAAACTTTACTTCCAAGTATTGTACTAAGGTAATTTATATTCTTTGCATGACTAATTGTTCTGTAAGAGAACTGTTCTTGGCCTTCTTTTCAATTGCAATATAGCTCAGCTTACCCAATCATTGCTGTACTTGAAGGTACTCTACAGTATTGGGAATAGTTTTTATTCATGCATCTTAAGTAAATATGGATAGCACTATCCAAGATTGGCAGCTATATTTGTTATAAATGTTATGTTTTCAATACATGCATTGTCCCTGGCCATGCATAATCTATTGATATTCTCTGAGAAGTTTGTGGCAAGGAATGAAATTCAGAGGAACAGACACTGGGCCTGATTCAGCAAGGAACGCACAGGAGAGAGCGCACACACTTGGCCGATGTTTCCGAACTGCGCATGCGTATGCATCGCACTGTGCATGTTCGAACTAGCCAGTGTGATCGTGTAAGCGTACGCAGACAATGCGCAGCGTGTAAGCAGACCCCTTCCAACATTGATTGACAGGAAGTGCCGTTTGTGGGTGGTGACGGGGGGTGGTCGGGCAAACGCAGGTGTGCCTGTGTGTTGGGACGCTGTTTTAGGGGTGTCCATAATTAAGCCAGTGCGACGACGGACACAGTGATGAGACTCCATGCACATAGGAAGTTGCCAAGATCCCGAGCGAGGTCTGGTCAACCACTATTATACAAATGTGGTCGATGGTTCTCGATGTTACCGATGTTTACACTATCTTGCGTACTGATCAGGCTGTGAGTAAAGGGAGAAGGGCGGTTTAATATGGGGCTGGGCGTCTGCATCTTGTGCTGTGGTCTCCGTGCGTATGCATTGATTAGCTTATTCTCGCAGCGGATGGGTGCATGCGTCTGCTAGCGTGCAGGAAGTATGCCGGACTGCATTACAAATGCGTTAGTGCGTAGTACCACATGAAATGCCATATCTTGCCTGGGTAATTCATAATGAGTACCCAAGGGGCAGGTCTCGGTATGTGGAGAGTCCACACAGGCCTGTGCTTGAGAAGACATATTAGATGGGCAGGAAGCTGCCTCTAATTTCATAATTTTGCCATTATTTCTTTTACTGACAGAATGTCAATTATCATATTAAATTACTTGTTAAATAAATGTATTTCTTGCACTCATTTATTGTAAACATATATGTGTAGGAAGACGCAGTCCTGGAGCTTTGTGGTTGCGGGGAGTGGATTAAAGGCTGGGGGAGGGCATGAAAATCTGGATTTGACAAGAAATGTCTGCTCCCTGTCACTTTCGCTCTCTGTCTCTCTCTCTATCTCAGAGAAGTGTGTGGGTATATATATATTCAATCGGACCGGTACTGAATCTCCAATTGGCTATGTAGTTAATGTTATTTAGAAAATTACAGGCAGCACTCCAGGTCTTTGCAAAATCTTCAAGCTGTATTTTTTCATGTTACCTTGAAAAGAGAGTGCTGTTGCGTTCTGAAACGTTGGTCATTGTGACATGCTTTAGTACAGCTTGAAGTTTTTGCAAAGACCTGGAGTGCCACCTGCTATTTTCTACATTATTACATTAACGACAGAGGAGGGCACCCAGGCAACGGAAGCCCATTGGAGATTCAGCACTCAGCCCAATTCCAAAAGCAGCCTCTCCTGGTGCCTTTCCTAAGTAAATCACATAAATGGAAGAAATGGACGATACTATGGAATGAATAAACCGCTCAGCCACACAACCTTTGTTTGTCAACGTCTCAGAGTTTATACTCTTTCATTAGCGACACTGCAAGCCGAATGCAAGGGGTGTGGGGCAAAAACGGTGCCACCCCAAGGGCCCTGGGCGACGGCACCACTTGTACACCCCTAGTCATCAACACAAACCTTTGCAGTATCTAAAACTAGGTTTAAATAAATAAGCAGCATGCCTCTCTGCCCCCCCCCCCCCCCCTCAAAAGAAAATGTGATAAGAACACCAGCTCTTAACGCCTTAGCTAGATGCTACAGTTGTAGGGGCATGGACAGAGTACATAATGACTGTAACCAACACCAGGGTATGGCAGGTTGGTTATATAATAACAAGGAAACTCTAAGTGTGGGGTCCTCCTGTTATTAGGTGACACAGGTCAGGCTTGTTCAGTACTGTACTGTATTCCCTAGAAAAAAACACTAATCCGCACTCCTTCCACCCCTGATGGGTGAGTGCACCAGCATACCAAAGTGGTCTATGGTTGCCAGGGCATGCTTAAACCATCAATGGGCTACAAATTAAAAATATATTTTTATGGAGAGGGATACTTAGGATCGCTTTTCCGGTAGCCTACACTTACACTTGCAAGGGCTGATGGCCGCTCATGGGCTTACTGTAGCAACTCCTCGCAGGCAGTGTTAGATTGCCGGTGAGGGGGAGAATATCACCACTTATTATAGTGGGATTTTCAACTGGGCTTCAAAAGGATTGATAAATAGCAAACTTAAAACATTCCAAATCAATGTGCAGTGTTAAGGAATGTTATTTTGGGGGATTTAAAGGGTCTATTATAAAATAGACACCATACTGTGATCATGTCATCCTGTGTGCTGGTGCTTCAATCACTTATAATTATTTATGTTTATTTTAAATATATATATTTAATGTTTTTTAAAAATAAAAAAAGCCATTTATCAAGTTGATTAGGGCAAATGGTTTCTCGAGTACACCGCTGCATCATGTTGTCCCTAAAGTGTATATTGTGAAAGACTTCTCCGGGGGAAGCTGACGCAGTGTCAGTTTCCGCGCTGGACGGAGGCTTCGGGAGAGAGATTGGAAGGTCTCTCTCCTGCTTGTAAGCCTCCATAGGTTTAAAGTGGTTTACACCATCTGAAGATGGTGTCAATTAATGGGGCCAAACTCTGAAAAGTTAAGTTTTTTGGCGTTTGGTACGTAGGGGTCAGATCATAGATCCCATTAATAATATTGGGGACTTCAATCTGAGGTGCTAATTAGCACTCTGACGGAGATTTCTGCTTGCATGCAGATTTTTGGATTATTCATTTGAAATTCAATGTCCTGCGTATTTAACTAAATTATTCAGTCATTTAACCATACATTATAGTTACACATTTCAGATGATAATAATATATAGGTGCAACATTACATATCAATCCTAAATCAAGGAGAAAACATAGTCCCACAATTCAATTCCATATATATGGAAAATGTCCTTCTGGAAACTCCAAATTCTTATGAAAAATTCCTCACCTTGACAAAGAAACATATCCGAAACGCAATGGTGTGAGGCTGAAGACCTGATCCCTACTGCCTGGCTGTGGTGTACATCGGGGAGTCTCCAGTGTGCCTCTTCTTGTTTCTCAGGTATGGCAAAGCGCTGATACTGGATCGTAATCCAGCCACATTCTGGTAATTGATTTAGGTCAAATCCTGTATAGGATTTTATGTATGTTATGTTTTTTATGACATTGGTAGTTTGTGGTGCAGACTTGTAAGCATCCTAATAATGTTATAACGCACTATTAGTGTATTTGTTTATTTCCTCTTTTTTGAGGTAATGCTACCATCTACAACCAAATTTGGGGTAATGACCAGAAGAGAGAATTTTTCAAAAAGATTTGGAGTTTCCAGAAGGACTTCATCCATATATATGGAATTGAATTGTGGGAATTTGGGACTATGGGCCTGATTCAGACCCACTCGCGAGCGGCTGTCCGCTCGCAAGTGGGTCGATGGTGTGCACTGCGCATGCGCACGATGGAGGGAGCTCCGTCGTGCGCATGTGTGAGACGCGACGAGCGAAGGACTTTCCTTCGCTCGTTGTGTCTGATCAAAGGGAGAGTGCTGTCGATGTTGATTGACAGCACGCCCCCTTTGGTGGGCGTGCCGGGGGCGTGCCTGCCAGACGGAGGCGTTCCCAAGGGAACGCCTACCATCAGAAGCCTGCCCCACTGACATCACTAGTGATGTCAGTGGGAGTGATTTTGGCTCTGATAGAGCCAAAATCACTCCTGGCCTTGCGGTTGAGAAACTCAACCGCAGGCTTCTGCTCGCACTGGCGATGGTCGCAATGGTCAAGACCATCGCGGCCATCATCCTGCACGCTCGTATAGGCTGTGGGTGGTGACCCACAGCTATACGAGCGTCCAGGAGGACACTCCATATTTATGGAGGTGGGCCCTGATTCAGAGCGAGCGCTCTGGTCAGAGCGTCCGGCTCTGAATCAGGGCCTATGTTTACTCCTTGATTTGGACTGATATGTAATGTTGCACCCATATGTTATTATCATGTGAAAGTTACGTACATCACAGTTTGGACCTTCTGATCTTTTGTATGTGTATGTATATACTGTATAAGGTAGAGGTACCTTTTTAATTTGGACCTTTGCAGCTGTATTGAGAAGTCTACAGATGTGATTACCTGCAGCAGCGCATGCTACGGTACGCTATGGTGCGCACTGCGATCGCACTATGCAATCCTATGGAGTCGCAGTGCACATAACCACTCACGTGCGCACGCCTCACGCCATGCGTGGCGCGATTTTCCGCGTACGCAGCAAAGATGTAGCAGGACACATCTGTATAACCTGATCTTGCAATCATACATTATAGCTGAATCCTGGTACAGTGTCCTCTGAAACATTTTCTTGTTTTTTTGGAAAATTGCTTCTGTATTCTTTGTCATGTCACTCTCTAGTATTATAGGAATTGTAAAATAGTATTTTGAAACAAAGGTAACCTTTGCCTGTACATGCAATTGTACACTGTGGTCTGACCACTTCAATTAATATTACTTTATCTGTTAGATTTACATGGAACATAGGCCCTCATTCAGAGCCGCTCGTTAGCGGCAGTACGCTCGTTCCGAGCGATGTTTGCACATCTGCGCATGCGTACGCTTTTTAGTACGCATGCGCGAACCAGTCAGTGCGGCCGAAAATCCTTTGTACGCTATATAGCGAGTGCCTGCTATTTTGAGTGACAGAATGAGGCGTATGTGGGTGGTAACAGGGGAAGGTGCTTGAAAATGGGGAGTGGAGATCCGAACGCAGGCGTGCTTAAAGGTCAAAACGGGCGTTTTATGGGTGTGTATATTTAAAACAGCAGCGTCATTGACCACGTCACTGGGTTATTTTATAGCCAGAACTGCTCGCAAATTTGTGGTAGCAAACACCAACCACAAGAATAGCGAGCAGTTCATACGCTGGTCGATGTACTCGATTAATCTAATAAATAGCGGACATGACGTAGGATGCGTGCGGCCAGGGGGCGTTTTTAACAAATAAACGAGCGTATGTTTTGCTCGTTCGTTCAGACTTAGAGGTGTGAACAGACTGCAATGTGCGTACGGATCATTTGAATAGCCACCCCTTGTTTTTAAACGAACGACCGCAAATAGCGAACGGCTCTGAATGAGGGCCATAGAACCAACCCCTATTTGGAGTTGCCTTGTATATGTTTGTACGTATAATTAGAGATGTGGAGGTTCGATTTTACTTGCTTCTTTTCGCTACACTAGCGCAAGTTCGGATTAGTTTGGATTTATCTTATTGGCTATCCGGCTCTCACGTGTTTTGTATAGCCAGTAAATTAAATCCGAACTAATCCGAACTTGCGCTAATGGGTCGAAAAGAACCGAGTAAAATCGAACCTGCACATCTCTGCATATAATCACTTTATAAGCCATGTCAGATGAAGAGTTCTCCACAGCAGACGGTCAGGGCTTATTGAAGATTGAGTTAAAGTCTTGCTTTTATTCTGCCAAGCACTGGAACACTGAGAATTGCTCATTATAGAAAGTTTGCATATACCTAATTTTGCTTTCAAATTCAAACTACGCTTGAAAGTTGTTGTTTTTTTCCAAAGCTTATTAATAGATTGTAAATTGTGATCTGTGGAGAGTAACATTTTGACTAATAGTATATGATATAGTACAGATTGGTCTGTACTTCATAGCCTTAGCATGATGGTCGAGCTGATAGTAGTGGTTTGGACCAATTGTATTTCTTATATTGCAGCACCTATATATATACAGTATGAAGTTGTTTATAATCTAAAACATATATTTATTTCTGAAATACTGTATTAAAATATGATACTTCATTATGGGAATCTGAAATGGTATTTTTTATTTACCCTTCTTTCCAGGTTTTCGAAGTCCCATGTTTATCATATAGTTCATGCCAAGGCCATTTTTGTGTTTCTCAGATATTAACTATACTTCCACAGCCTCTGTTGTGTAACATTATTGTAAATGTTCTGCTTCCTTATGATACAGAAGCTGGGTTCTTTACCAACCAGGGCATGAATCTGTGTTGATTTTCTATGTTCTCTCCAAAAGGTACTCTGGGTACTCCTTCAGTCTAAAAAAAATGATCCTGGCAAGCTGTGGACTATTGATTGCTGGTGCTATATAAATAAAGGGAAATAATCCGTGTGGCACAGTGCATTCATGGTCTCATGGCCCATGCTTCTTCTACCTTCATACCTTCATCTACAAGTTCTAGGTTTCAGCATCACCGCTCTAGTTGTTACATTTGTACTTTTGTTAAGCTAATCTTGCTCCTTTCTATTGTTACTTTTCATCACTGATTGCAATAGAGATGAGTGGTGCAATTTCAAGCATTTCCATCATTTAGCATATTTTGAGTGATTTGGGGGATTCATTTAGAGATATCCATAAAATATATTTTGTAGAGTTTGCACCGCGTAACAGTACAGCTCTGTCAGCTGATTGTAATGCATGATTACAATGCATGCAAGGTGCTCCAAGTGATTTGGGTAAATGTGTGCTTTGAACAGAAAAAGAAGTAATATAAAAACAAGTGACATACATGACTTGTACGCTAGTCTGCTTAAGTCAAAAGTATGTTGAGCCAACAGATTGAGTTAAATTATGTAACTAAGAGGCATATGTATCAAAGCTTGATGTGAGATAAAATTGTGAGATATATATCAACAACTAATCAGCTTCTAACTTACATTTTTCAGGCTGTGTTTAAGAAATGATAGTTTGGAGCTAATTGGTTGGTGATATATATTTCACAATTTTATCTCACATCAAGCTTTGATACATACTGTATGCCCCTAAATGTATAAATATTGCTCATTGCTACTGCCTAGCTACTATGGCTTATATTTGCTACCTTTAGCAATAGTTTCAACATATATATTAATACCCCTCCCAAGTATTCTTAAAATTAAAATATGTTGATTAAAACTTACATTTAGATGTCACAACTAGTTCACACACTCACTGTTACTGTAAAGAAGTATCACCTTCACATCTCTAGCGTACACACGGTCAGATTTGTCAGACTTGTCAGATTTGTCAGATGAACGATTGAACGATTAAACGATTTGAACGATTTGAACGATTTTACCAAAGTTTTGAACGATTTGAACGATTGAACGATTTTTGACTGCATTAAAATGAATGGAATCGTCCAAGTCTGACTGCAAACACATCAGATATCAGAAATCGTTATCTGACAAACGGGAACGCGCATCGTTGATCGTCCATCGTTCAGGCATGTCAGATATGAACGATTTTCCTTCAGATATGAACGACTGAACGATTTTTAAATCGTTATCGTTCATATCTGAAGGAAAAATCTGATCGTGTGTATGCACCATTATTATAAGCTGCGATTCTCGACCCGACATATCTGTCAGGGCAGATAATTGTATAGTGTGTACACAGCACCAGGGACTGACGGTCAGTCTAAAACCCGTCTCAATGGCTCCTGATATAGCATGTACTGCACACACTATGACGGTCTGATCGTTTTGGTATCATTCAGAATGTGTGGTGTGTACGGACCTTGGCCTGATGTCTGCTAATTTCAGTTTTCCTTCCCTTCTCTGAAAGCACAATTACCTGACAGTGGGTCTGATTTAGATCCGCATGCAAATACCATCGCAGCTGCGTATTCTCACGGAACGCAATTGCGAAAATATGCTAATGACACACTCGCTGCTAAGAGATACCTCCTGAGAGCTTCTCTCATCTGCTATCCATGCTCAAAACCGGAAACATCAGAGGCAGATCAGACGGCCATCAGCCTTCTGAGTAAGTCTAATGCTGCCTATCCACTAGTCGATAAAATGAATGATTGAACAATAATTATATCGTTACCGTTCAATTGTTCATTATATCGGCCAGTGGATATGCCATCAACGATCAGCGATGCGCGCTCCTGCTGGTCGTTGACGACGACGCTCATTGCCTGTACTTGCAGGGAAACCTGATGATATTGTCAGGTTCTGCAAGTACGGGGATGAGGGAGGGATATATCGTTCAGTTTGGGTGCTCAATGTCATTAAGGATTTGTCATTCCGATTTGTCGGAATCGGGCAAATCGTTAAGTGTGTACCCAGGTATTAGACTTTTCTCTCTTTGCTCCTAACTACATATTCCAATCTTATCTAAAATTTACATATAACTCACTTTCATTCTTTCCATAATATCCTGTGACATTCCATGTATTCTTATCCTCATGAGATCTTCATCTCCCCTTGTCTTTTCACTCCCACCACACATTTTTCAAAGCGTTCTTATCACTTTTTAGGAATCATTCTTTCTTGTACAGAAACACGTTGCCTTAAAAAGCCTTATTAAAATTTCTGCTTTGTCATTCATTTATTTTTTGTATATGTATCAGAACACATGGTCAGAATACATAAATAATGCAAGATTGGATGGCTGATATAGTCTAGAGAAAATTTGTTGGGGTACTTTGTGTTATTCAATGTCATAGAAATGACCACAGGTTGCACAATAGGAACAAATAGGTGCATAAAAAGGAGCATGGACATTTGAAGATTTGAAGAAAAATAAATGGGAGTTGCAAGGTAAATTATCAACACAGTAATACGTAATAACTTTCATGTATCTTATTGGGCCAGGGAATAATTTAAAACAGATTATCTATTGTCAGGCTAGACAGATCGCAGTCAGTGTCAGGCATGTAGCATTTTTTGATGGGATTATAATAAAATACTAAAGTGGAGATCACTAGGGAGAATGCATAGTATTAAAATCTGGAGATTAGGAAAATTAGCATCTTCCTTATACTGCGGAATCTCTCCAGTGTTGGACTGTACTATGGAACTGTAGAGTAATGCTATAATAACTGCAATAACAGTTCCCTTAGAAGCAACAGATACATTTACAGTGTTTGTGTAAATCCAACATTTCATTAATCCAAATTTTAATGACTGATGTTTTGTATGCCGTCATTATAAATAATTTTCTATATTTATACCATTTTACAGAATGCATGCAGTTCCTGCTGAAGAAACCAATATATTATAATATTAATAAGGATAGGATGCATATGTTTTCATGGAGCTGTTGTTTTGTGTGTGATTAACACTGTGGTAACCAATCATAATTGGTATCCCCCTTAACACTCACGGTCTGTAAATGTTTATTGTCACCCCCTGACTATCTGACTAACAGCTTCTCACCATACATTTTTTTTTTCTTTGCAGCCTTGTGTCTCATATCTCCATTTAATATGCATTGCTAGCATTGAAAATCAATCTGGTAAATTGATCTTATCTTTGAAAAAGTACTTATGTGGTAGATAATGATGTACAATTTGACCCCATGTCACAGACGATCTGTAGTCCCATGTCGGGATGTGGCTGTCGGGATATCGGTGGGCGGGATAGCACCCACCGGTATGCTAACTACATCCCGCCACAGATATAGGACTGACTTTGTTGTAGAGCAAAGGTTATAAGCCCAGATGCCCATGAACTAATCTCAGACTATACTGTGCTATGGCAGCAGTAACTTGGGTCATGAATGGCGTACTGGATGTAATCTGTGAAACGGAGAAGCATGTTTCAGAGTCTCGGCTCAATTGCTAAATTGGTGTTATTTGTATATAATTTGTTACTTCACAGCTACATCTGGCTATAGGGATGTCACTATTTATTAATACACAACAAAATGTTTCATAGAATTTTATTATAACGAATGCTGAAACCTATCAACTATATTGAAGCACTCCCAATCCCATTGTCATGTTCTGGTAATTTCAAATATTTATTGCAGACCAGAAAAATATGTAACATGTTGGGATGTTTAGCATTTGTAAGGAGCTCTAACTGATGATCTGCCAACCATCTGGGATGCTGGCACATTGGTGCTCTACAGTATATATTCTATTAATTATAAGTAAAGGACAAATAATGCCTTTGTATTGATTTCTTCCTCCTGCTTAGCAGGACCCTGTTCAAGAAGAAATTTGTCCATAGTTGATTTGTTTTGTTCCCTGCAGAAGCAAGCAAATGAGGCCTGTGCTTTATAGGTGATGAGAGAGGTGTTAGTAGAAGTCATTGTTAGAAACTGTGTCTAGGTCTGAGGGGTTACAAGAATGTCCTTGAGCACATTATGCTTAGACTTGATTAGACTTGCACAGTACTGTATATAACATTACATGTGTAGGCGTAAATATGTGGGATAGGACTGTGACTGAATATTGTAGATGTCTGTGTGGGAAGCACTGCTACAATGCGTGTGGGTAGTCTTTAAATGCAAAGCAGTGTGGGATATTTAAGGTGCATGTGCAGGAGGGTAATTTGTACTTTTCTATGTGTGATTAGGACAGCTATGGTTTCTGTCTATGGCTTATGTAAGCTTTTGAAAACTCAAACACATAGGGCCAATTCAGAGTTACAAGTTAGGCACAATTACACTCGCACTGTGTGCACAGAACTAAATACGGATATGCGCCCATAGGCCATACCGTACATACTATGCGACCTCACCAGCCCTATCCATACTCTTGTCTTATATCCATCATCAATAGTGTGCACCGGCCCTATCCTTGGTGCAAGAGATCCGTCTGTAATGAGACATATCTCTGTGTACACACAACTAAACATAGCCAGCAACTCCATCTACAAGCCCTGGAAGTGCTCTCACTAAACATAGTTCCCACCCAGTTACGCCATTCAGCCGCAAGTGGAGATGCCACCGAGTTGTGTATGGCTCTGACTGGTGTGTAGAAGATTGCTTTCAGCTGTACAGCATGCACAAGATCAGATCCATCCACAAAATGGACCCTGTGCAACTCTGCATCATCCCACAAATCGCTTGAGTGTTATTTGGTGTGTACTGGTTGGGGCAAGCAGTGTTGTGGTTCCCTATCAGAGAAATACTTATGTGGCAATACAGACTCTATATTAAATTAAAAAAAGTAAAGGCTTATTCACTCTTACTTGCTCCCCCATTCAATATGCCTCCATATTCTTGTTATTCTGTACATCCAGCTCCTCCTCTACATCTGTTCTGTTCCTTTCACTGATATATCCTTTATCCCTCTACCTCTTAGCTTTCTTCCCATTAGTTTCCTTGTCCTTCTTGCTTTCCAAGTACCCCCTGCTGTCTCTCCTTCTGTCACACTGTCAGCTTCCTGCATAGTGTTACATATTGGCACCCTTCTGCCACACACAATTCTCTCTGCCTGGTGGTATGCACATCTAGTATCCATCTCTGTGGAATAAAGAGCTGCCCAGGCAACCACAGGTACACAAAATGTTGTCACTATACTGGCATGTAGCATCAAAACAAAGCTATAGCCAAACACAGCATTAGAGTTTCCAAAGAATCAAAATGGGCTTCGGTGGGATGGATCTGTGCAATAGTCTACCAGCAGGTGTGGAAAGTGAATTATATTTTAAATGTTGAAGCAAAATAGACAGTTTTGGGGAATGTATTCATTCAGATCTATACATTAGACTTGCATGATCTGAAACAAACGAGGGATAGGGGCTCTGGGATCTAGACACTTTGGAAGTGTGTAAATCCATATGACCTATTCCAAACCGATGTTGCCAAAAATGTTCTAATTTTATAATAATGGTAACTTATATTATAGACAAAGAAAAAATCAACAAATTACACTCAATAAAACAATCTAATAACAGACTATTTTATGTGTAACAATGTACTTTCAAAAAATGACTGAATAGTAACAGGTCAAAAAAAACAGGGGTCATTGACCACATTGCACAAACGTATTTGTAGCTCTGGCACTCAGTGGGTATGGGTAATGGACAGATGTTCAGCAGCCTTATTGTCCAGTTACATTACGAGGTCCAGACAAAGGACCCTCCGGCCACTGAATAACAGCTGATAATGATCTTTGTGCAGCAGCATAAACCTGCTGCTTTTACCATCAGCTGTGACATCTGTGAATAAGGACACGAGTTAGGAGTTACATGGCAAAATCACTGCTGTCACAGGATAATGGATCCTAATATTATTTTTCTTTTTCAAAGTTGAGCTTTTTCAGTGGATATTAGAAAGTTGACTCCGTGGTCTTTTAATGTGGTATTTTAAAATATTTATGTCAGTGTCCATATAAACACTTGCCTCCATTAATGACACATCTAGTTAAAATAAAGTTACTAAAATCTAGAGATGAGCGGTTGAGTATTCGGCTCGGATCTTCCCGCCAATTTTTGATCTGAGAACGAGGCAAAATGTCATCTTTCACGGACATCTCGGGACAAATGTCCGTGAAAGATGATGTTTTGCCTTGTTCAGAGATCTGAACTTGGTGGGAAGGTCCGACCCTAATCCGAACTACTCATCTCTACTAAAATCCAGATCAGTAACATCAGTCCAGTGAGTAACTAAACAAATAAGTTATACTGCACAAAAGGTGGTTTTGTTGCCTCCTAATCATGGGTTTTGTGGAGGTTTAATGAGAAATTATGCTTATTGTCCCATCTGTTTAATTTTTCTACTCATATAAATATTTTTCTCTTCGGCATTTTACTTACAGTAGCTTGCATGTTGGTGCCAGCAGCCCAGTACAACACTGTGGGGCATATTTATTAGCTCAGCCCCAATTGTGAAGAGAAAAAAAATCATCGTAACCTTACACACTCTTTAATCAAACAGCATACAGGAACAGCAGGGTTTCAGTGCCTATACAAAACTGATATTGCCATCAGGCAGTATATATATATATCATACTTACCAACTACCTGAAATAGTACCAATCTCCTAACACCACGAAGAGTCTAGCAATCTCCCAGATTGCACCTTACCCCCATTATGTAGCTGTTATATATATAATTATCATTAGTAGATTATAGATCATTAGTATCATTTCCCTACTTTGGTTATAAGGCACAGTGATCCCTATAGCTACATGCGTTTTCTGAAAAGTATCAGTGTGTTTTCATCACACCTTAGATGCAGTACACGTCCACTTTAACACCACGCTCATGGGTCTTAGGGCCTGATTCAGTACAGATCGCAACTGCGATCGCAATAGCGATTATGCAAGCAGTCTCACTAAGAAGTTATGCAATGTCTGCAATCGCTATGCCATACACACCCTAACATAAGGACGCCCACCTTACCTTACACACATCCGTAATACTTAGCAAGACTGCAAAACCATTGGTAACATCGAGTACAATTGTAGCCTCACGCACACTTACACATGGTCTGACCTTACTCAGGAATTGCTAACCTCATCACACGCAGTGAGTACACAAGCTGCGTATGGCATCGCAGTAGCTAATTTATGCATGCCCCAGAAATGGCGTTCAAACGTCCTGGCACGCCTGCGTTTCACCGACCACCCCCTGTCACCACCCCCAAACGGTACTTCAGTCACTCTGCGATGGGTCTGTGTAGTCACTGCGATCGCAGTCCCGATCGCAGTGGAGTGTTCGCGCACGCACACTGCGATGCATATGCATGCGCAGAACGCAACAATTGGCTGATTGCGTGTGTAATCGTAGTCGCGATCGCTGCTGAATCAGGCTCTTAGTACCTCAAAGCATTCTTACTTTTGCACAGTACAGTATATATAAAACATGCAATCCGGGGGTGACCGTAGCTATTAGAGGACAGCTGTGGTACTTGAACTACCTCAGCCCATGATAAATTAGCTTTCCCATGCTTTGGTTTGCAGAATGCTTGCAGACAACATTATTACCTGCAGTAGCCCCTAATATCCTTCACCTACAGGGGAGCTTTGATAAAGACCTGTTTTCACAGGATTTAAGGCTGTGAGTCTTTGATTAATAGACCCCATAGTATTAACTTAGATATCTGTGACAGACAATGGTACCTATATTGAATTGGTTGATAATACCTCTTATCCACCAAAAACCCGGGTCCGACCTGGGTTTTCAGACATGGTTCCAACCCAGGTCAGACCCAGGTCAGACACCGTTTACTCAGCACCATCGATCTGGGTTATTCTCAGGTCAGCCCTGTTCATACGGTATGCAGATGGGAAGCTGGCGGACCTAATCCCGACAGCCGACTTCCCGACTGCTTAATCCCGGCGAGGGTTAAATGACAGGCGTCTAAATCTAGACGCCTGTCATTTTACCGACGCCGGGAGACCGGCGCCCAGCATCCCGATTGAAGTGATGCTGGGCGCCGATCGCGGACAGCCGCGGGGGGGGAGGGTTAGGTTAGGGGCTTCCGGGGAGTGCTTAGGGTTAGGCACCCCCCTGGGAGGTTATGGTTAGGCTAGGGGGAGGGAGGGTTAGGGTTAGGCACCCCCGGGAGGGTTATGGTTAGGCTAGGGGGATGGAGGGTTAGGGTTAGGCTCCCCCGGGGGAGGTTAGGGTTAGGCACCCCCTCGGGGGACTAAGGTTTAGGCGGCGGGGAAGGGGGGGTTAGGTTTAGGCACTTAGAGGGGGGATTAGGGTTAGGCACTGGAGGGGAAGGTTAGGGTTAGGCACCCCTGAGGGAGGGTAAGGGTTAGGGGTAGATGTTAGGGTTAGGTTAGACAATACTTACCTTGGACTATCTGGATTTCCTCCTCTGCCAGGATGCCGCTGTCGGGATTCCAACTGCCGGGCATGGATCCGGCGGTAAATCATACCGATTCCGTTCATACTGAACCCAGGTCTGCCCTGCTAAACTTGTGAGATCATAAAAAGTGGGAGGTGACTGCTCCACAACCACCAATAAGCTAATTTTAGGCATGCCCCAGGTCGGATAACCTGGGTTGCACCGTTTACACTGCACCATTACCCAGGTCCATCCTGGGTCCGACCCTGGTAGCTACCTGAATTGAATTGCCAAGTCACTTGACCCGGGTTAAATTTCAGGGACCCTTTTACACTGAGCTGTGACCCAGGTAGACCCAGCAATAACCCGGGTTATCACAGCAGTGTAAAAGGGGTATAATGGGGTACTCTACATTTTTTCACTTTCCCCCATGTTATTAATTAAGCACCATAGTAATATAAGTATATAGACTATAATAGAGTCTCTGGATATGCTATATGTGGTTTCCACTGAACTTTGCATTTGTTGCAGTGATGTGTTATAGATATATACTGGCTATGTGAGGCTGCTACTAGACAGATGTAATGGGCGAAGAGAGTAGTATTTTCTGTCTCTGGCAGATGCAGGATTATGATAAAAGTAGCAGTGATGAGAGGCAGGGGTGAGAGATGAGCAACAGACGGAGCAGGCACCAGGCTGGTACCCAGTACCTTCTGACACTGCCTGCGTAGTGAATTCCTCCACTTATTGAGAAATAATGAGGAATCACTAATCCATAAACTTCATTGCCACAAACAGTGCACCAGTTATCTCAATGTTTCATACAGAGCTCAATGAGTATCAGATAAGTGCAGCAATTAACAGGCCTTTTACTATGCAGGACATAAAAGCAGGCCTGGTATGATGAATGAACACTTTGTAATGGGGCCCATAGATCAACAAAAAAAAAAAGAAAGTTTCACAGATTCTGCATTTTTTCCCTGATTTAACGAATCTCCAGTCCACCAATGCGCACCCATACATTGCCAATACGCACCAGCGATTTACAGATAATTTTCACCAAAGAACGAATCTGCCAATCGTAAAATCTCATCACTTTACTACTAAGGACCGTATTCAATTAGCGACAAAAACTTTTGGGGTAATTTATCATTAGGGGGGGTGTCCAAAGGGTTCTGAAAGAAATCCCCACATTTTTAGGCAAAAATAGGGAATTTGCTTTTTTTTCACCTGGTCTGAGACGGTTAAAGCTTCTAATTATCGCGGGGAGGGGAGGGGTCTTGGGGGGGCGATAATTTGCTGCAAAATAGGCCAATTTGATCGCCGGCGATAAAATCGGCCAATTTTGCACCTAATTGCTGATCGGTACCATACACTAGCAATCTACAGTCCCGTTTGGTCGGTGAAATCCAACATATAGGACAACCTGATTCTCTGGTTCCATTCACTTTTTGGTAAGAATCTTCAATCTCTGAACCCCATACATTGCCGACATGTTTACACAATCATCTGCAAAAGAGGAATTGCTTCAATTGATTGCTGATTGCCGGAGACAGGGGGGACTGCGAGGACACCCGTACTGGGCCCCGAGGTCCAGAGGGGCCGCATGGAACGGATGGGCACTGGCACAAAATGGGGCCGCAGACGGCGGTCTCTGTTCCAGCTGGCGGGACACAGCCGCCGGGACCCATAGCGGCTGCCCAGCCCCTAGTCCCCTGTAGCCTTGCCCGGGCCGCAGCTGAGCCACCTGGAAGAGCCCAGCGCTGCCCGGACCAGACCTGACATGTAGGTGAGCAACACGGCAGCGTGACATCATAGGTCACGTCGCCGCACGACAGGCAGGCAGCGCTGCTGCGGACTGCGGAGATAGAAGTGAAAGTGGATACCGCATGGTGAGCCTGAGGAATAGGTGCTGGGGACGGAAGAAGTTAAAGGGGCATAGGAAACTGAAAGAGGCTGGGGGCAGAGGAAGGTGATGGGGCTTGGGACAAAGGAGGTGATGGGGCCTGGGGATAGAGAAAAATTAAGGGGCAGCGGAAGGTGATGGGGGAAGAAGGTGACACGGGCTGGGAGCAGAGGAATGTGATGGGGCTGGGGATGGAGAAAGGTGAAGGGGGTTGAGGAAGATTATGGGGGCAGAGAAAGGTGATAGGGGCTGGGGACAGAGAAAGGTGATGCGGGCTAGGGACTTGGAAGGTTAAGGGGGCAGAGTAGGGTGATGGGGCAGGGACAATAGGTGATGAGGGCTGGGGACGGAGGAAGATGTTGGTGCTTCTAGGACTGAGGATGGTGATGCTGAATTTGAGGAAGGTGATGAGTACTGTGGATGGCTGGTAACAGACACCATCCCTCCTGAGGCATCCACAGCACTGTAATCACGAAGTGCTGTGGATGCCTCTATCAGAACCAAAATCACTCCCACTGACATCACTAGTGATGTCAGTGGGGCCGGACCCAGACGGTAGGCGTTCCCATGGGAACGCCTCCGTCTGGCAGCCACGCCCCCGGCACGCCCACCAAAGGGGGCGTGCTGTCAGTCACCATCGACAGCACGCCCCCTTTGGTGCGAGACCCGGAGCAACAGCTTGGCTGTCGCTGTCCGGGTCTCGCGCATGCACACGATGGAGCTCCCTCCGTCGTGCGCATGTGCATTGGGGTAACATCGACCTGCTTGCGAGCATCCTGCGCTCGCGAGCGGGTCTGAATGAGACCCTACCTTCACTGTCACTTCAAGGAAACATGTAGGAAAATTCTTAGGTGATATTTTCTAGGTAGTAGTGTGCTTTTTAGGTAGCAATGAATGGTCCTATTTAATAATCATATATTTACTTTGTAACATCAAGGGATTATACCTCATTAATGCCTCACTGACATTATAAATCCACTTGTTATATTTAGTATTCAGCAAGTTATTTTTTTCCCTCCAGCTACCACACATGTCTCATACAGACTCTCAATTACTACTTGACCCAGAAAGACATTATCCATAACACAAGTCTAGATTTGTTTCCAGAGGTAATAAATTGGATACACAGCTGATACACTGATTAATACAAAGTGACGTGTAATTTGCATGAAACATTTCACATCAGTTTTGGGACATAAGGCACATCTGCAGAGCCTGATCAACAACTCTCCCATCTGCTAAAGAATAAATTACATTTGTAAAATAATTAGCTCTGTATCATGTGAGAATTGTATATAGGATGTTCCACAATGATGAAAAACTTGTTTTTATAAATCCACATAAAGCCGTTTTTGTGTGCATTATTATATTGAGATCAGGAACGTTTAGTGCTCAGCAGTTTCTCAAGTCATCTTTCTGCCATCTGATGAGCCCAATGTAAAACAGTGACATTTTCACAAACAATAGATACAAGGAGAATGTTGTGTAATATACTTAATAAATGCTGTGTTTTTGTTTAGGTTTTTCAGTGCTATTTTCTAGACCAGTACTGTAGTTCCAAACATTGTAGGCAGGGATGATTTATACTGTCAATTTTGTTTAATCAATCCTCAGGATACAATTTTGTTTCTTTGGTTACAGTGTTTAGCATAATTTAGTTTTTTCAGTATTATTATTATTATTTTTATTACAATGCTTTGAACGTCCAAATGTTTTCATCTTGTCTTGACCCATGCAGAATGTCAAAATCACCCATTCCGTCTCACCTCATTTATACTTTACTAGTAAGCGCTGTGTTTTCAATTAAATAAAAGTAAATCTATCAAATATTTTTAATTTTCTTTTGCAGTATTTGGTAATTTTGTAGTTAGGTGTAATACAATTGTAGATTTAGGGACTGATGCAAAGTTGTGAGTAAAAGGGGGTATACAACTCAAAAGAAATGTGTGTGGAAAATAGCATATTTTTACACATACGTATGCAGGTCAGTATACCCATCGCAATGTGTCTAGTTTACTGCATATCATCATCATCAGCATATATTTACACCTGCTCTATACTGGGTGCAAAATATGCACTTCTCTGAACTTTGCTTACAGGAGAACGTCTCTTCCTACATAGTTCTGCCTCTTCGGTCATAAGGTTGTTACATTCCAAGTGTATGCGACTTTTATTCTCCCAGCTGTCTGCTCTCATTTTCTGAGCATGTGCAGTCAATTTACTCAAGTTTCAAGAGATTTTAAAGTGGATAAGAAATAATATCTCAGGACCAATTAACCAACACATGCAAAAAATCCCACAGTGCTGCAGTGATATCAGCCCCTAGGGATAAATAATACACTCTGCATTGTCATGCAATGGCATCCGTTTGGCGGCAGGGGCATCAAGAAAGAATGTGGGCCTAATATGATTATGTGAGCCGCTGGTGCACAGCTCATTGGACGTGGTCACAAAAACTTGGGGGCCTGGTTGTGCCTCCCTGACAGACTGGACCCCAAACCTTTGTCTATGAATACAGGAAGCTCTAAAGGCTTGCACTATGGACAAGTTACACGTCATTGCAAGACAAGTCATTACAGGTAATTGAGCTGTCTCCAGTCACTGCTACTGCTGATCTGGCAAATTCACTGCCATTGCTCAGCTAGCCTTCTTCATCCTGAACTCCTCTGTGAGTGGAGCTTGTGTGCCAGGCTGGGAGAGGAGGGGCGCTGTGCCGCTGACAGAAAGAATACTGCACTACTAGACTGACTGCATAAAGGCAGTCTCAGCGGGTGGCCCATGTAAGGAACTAGTTATTTTGAATCAACATCTAATGCTCTGTAGCAGCTGCCAGCTTTAGATGAAATAAGAATGTAAGAGAGATATTAGTGCAGTGGTGTAACTAGGGTATTTGGAGCCCAGGGCAAATTTTAAAATGGAGCCCCCCCCCCTACTATGGGAGCGCACAGTGGAAAATGGGTGTGGTCACAAGGGGCATGGCCACTGAAAAATGGGTGTGTCAACATGACACACACCCCTTTCTTGTCACTGGGAACATTTCTTTCCATTTGCACCTTTACGCAGTGCCCCTTATACAGTCCCCCCTATGCAGTGCCCCTAGTAGTGGTCCCCCTTATGCAGGCCCCCAGTAGCACCCCTTATATAGTACCCCCAGTATATAATTCCCCAAGTAGTGGTCCCTCTTATGCAGGCTCCCAGTAGTGCCCCTTATACAGTACCCCCAGTAGTGGTCCCCCTTATGCAGCCCCCGATTTGTTCCCCTTATACAGGCCCCCCAATAATGGTCCCCCATATGCAGTGCCCCTTACACAGTGCCCCCTGTAGTGGCCCCCCTTATGCAGCCCCTCATTAGTTCCCCTTATACAGTGCCCCTAGTAATGATCCCCCATATGCAGGCCCCCAGTAGTGATCCCCCATATGCAGTACCCCTTATACAGTGCCCCCAGGAGTGATCCCCCTTATGCAGGCACCCAGTAGTGCCCCTTTTACAGTGTCCCCAGTAGTGATCCCCCATATGCAGTGCCCCTTACACAGTTCCCCCTGTAGTAGTCCCCATTATGCAGCCCGCCATTAGTTCCCCTTGTACAGTGCCTCCAGTAGTGATCTCCCATATGCAGGCCCCCAGTAGTGATCCCCCCCTTATGCAAGCCCCCAGTAGTGCCCCTTATACAGTGCCCCCAGTAGTTGTCCCCCTTATGCAGGCCCCCAGTAGTTATCCCCCCTATGCAGTGCCTCCTGTAGTGGTTCTCCCTTTTCAGTGCCACCTGTAGTGGTACCCCCTGTGCAGTGCCCCCAGTAGTAAGCCCCTTATATAGTGCCCCAGTAGGAGTCCCCCTTGATGCAGTGCCCCCAGTAGTGGTCCCCCCAGTAGTAGTCCCCAGTGGTGTTCCCCCCCAATGCAGTGCCCCCAGTAGTAGTCCCCCCTATACAGTGCCCTTTATATAGTGCCCCCTGTAGGAGTTCCCCTTGATGCAGTGCCCCCTGTAGTAGACCCCAGTAGTGGTCCCCCATGATGCAGTGCCCCCAGTAGTGCCCCCCCAATGCAGTGCCCCCAGTAGTATCCCCCCCAGTAGTGGTCCCCCCCCGAAGCAGTGCCCCCAGTAGTAGTCCCCTCCTTAGTAATAGCCCCCCCGAAGCAGTGCCCCCAGTAGTAGTCCCCTCCTTAGTAATAGTCCCCTGTAATGTAGTGCCCCCAGTATAAGTGCCCCCCCCCCAACAAATACACACTGAAATTAAACAATAAATAAAAGAAAAATACTTACCTGAATCCACGCTCCAGCTCCCGATGCCATCCGCACGTCAGTTTCCCCGGGCTGGCGCGCTCTGCATTATGGGAGAGACATTATGACATTTCTCCCATTACCCACCGCAGGAGCCGGAAGGGAGCCGGCTCTTGCAGTGGGCGCTGCAGCAGTCAATGAGCGTCTACCTGACTCTCATTGGCTGCTGTTTAACACACACATCGCCGCCAGCGCTGGCGGCGATGTGTGTGTTATGCAGAGCATGAGCCCGTCTGCCACCCTCCTCCTGGCGCTATTGGGCAAGCACTCAGGAGGAGGGAAGCGACTCGGCTGTGCAGCACAGGACCGGCGCTGGGAAGCCTAGCACCGGTCCTGTGTAAATGTGTAGTGCTGACCACACTCACTACGGTCGGCACTACACTGGCTAACTAGGACGAGCCGGTACCGTGGCCGACAGCGCGTCAATCATCCTCCCCACACACACCCCTCCCGGTGCCCAGGGCACGTGCCCCGCTCGCCCTGCCCTATTTATGCCACTGCATTAGTGCCTGGCCCCAGTGGCGCTCCCAAGACCCTGGTACCCTAGGCAGCTGCCTAAAGCTGTCTAGTGTTAGCCCTGACCCTGGTTGTATCTGATGTATTATAGGCGGTTTTTAAAGGAAAGCCTAATAGCATATATCTATTTCACATACAAATACAAATGGCTATAATCATAGGTGGAAGTCTGTGTGACATGACTTGCATAAATCTGGCTCACATGCTACTGGTGACAGCCTGCCCTGCACGCATCTTGTGATAGTTACACTTTAAGCATATGTCCACAATTATAGATTTTTTAGTGAATGCATACGATGAAAGAAAAAAATACCCATTTACTGAAAGGTGGTAAAAATGTTTGAGCGATATGTGATTATAAGGCAGATTTCATCAGTATTACTTCATTATCAGTGTTTGCACCACCCTTTCTGGAGGCCAAGTTTAATACCTGGCCAACTAAAGTGTAGAGTCATGGTGAAATATATACATATATACATATATATATATATATATATATATATATATATATACAGTGCCAGTCAAAAGTTTGGACATACCTTCTCATTCAATGGTTTTTGTTTATTTAAATAATTTTCAACATAGTAGATTAATACTGAAGACATCAAAACTATAAAAGAATACATATGGAATTATGTTGTAAACAAAGAAGTGTTAAACAAATCAAAATATGTTTTATATTTTAGATTCCTCAAAGTAGCCCCCTTTTGCTTGGATGACAGCTTTGCACACTCTTGGCATTCTCTCAATCAACTTCATGAGGTAGTCTCCTGGAATGGTTTTCCAACAGTCTTGAAGGAGTTCCCAGAGGTGCTGAGCACTTGTTGGCTGCTTTTCCTTCACTCTGCGGTCCAACTCATCCCAAACCAGCTCAATTGGGTTTAGGTCGGGTGATTGTGGAGGCCAGGTCATCTGACGCAGCACTCCATAACATTCCTTCTTGGTCAAGTAGCCCTTACATAGCCTGGAGGTATGTTTGAGGTAATTGTCTTGTTGAAAAACAAATTATGGTCCCAGTAAGCGCAAACCAGATGGGATGGCAGGGCATTGCAAAATGCTGTGGTAGCCAAGCTGGTTAAGTGTGCCTTGAATTTTGAATAGATCACCAACAGTGTCACCAGCAAAGCACCCCCACACCATCACACCTCCTCCTCCATGCTTCACAGTGGGAAGCACACTTGCAGAAACCATCTGCTCACCTTCTCTGCATCTCACAAAGACACAGCGGTTGGAACAAAAATCTCAAAGTTGGACTCATCAGACCAAAGTACAGAATTCCTCTGGTCTAATGTCCATTCCTTGTGTTTCTTGGCCCAAACAATTCTCTTTTTCTTGTTGTTCATCCTCAGTAGTGGCTTCTTCTCAGCAATACGACCATGAAGGCCTGATTCACGCAGTTGATGTTGAGATTTGTCTGCTACTTGAACTCTGTGAAGACTTTATGTGGTCTCTAATCTGAGGTGCTGTTAAGTAGCGGTTTCTGAGGCTGGTAACTCTAATTAACTTATCCTCTGCAGCAGAGGTAATTCTTGGTCTTCCTTTCCTGGGGCGGTCCTCATGAGAGCCAGTTTCATCATAGCATTTGATGGTTTTTGCAACTGCACTTGAGGATACATTCAAAATTCTCAAAATTTTCCATATTAACTGACCTTCATGTCTTAAAGTGAGTTGAGTGGTTGGTGCCATAATACGGATTTCAACAGTAGTCAAATAGTGGTGTGTCCACTGTGTACTAACCCTACTTCTGCACAACTGATGGTCTCAAACACATTAAGAAGGCAGATTGACTCTTGAAAAGGCACACCTGTTAATTCAAAACCATTCCAGGAGACTACCTCATGAAGCTGATTGAGAGAATGCCAAGAGTGTGCAAAACTGTCATCCAAGCAAAAGGGGGCTACTTTGAGGAATCTAAAATATAAAACATATTTTGATTTGACTAAGACTTTTTTGTTTACAACATAATTCCATATGAGTTCTTTCATAGTTTTGATGTCTTCAGTATTGATCTACTATGTTGAAAATAATTTAAATAAACAAAAAACATTGAATGAGAAGGTGTGTCCAAACTTTTGACTGGTACTGAATATATATATATATATATATATATATATATATATATATATGAGCTTGGGCATAGCTATAGTGGATGCAGGAGATGTCATTGCTGTGGGACCCAGAGGCTTAGGGAGCCTGGCTTCCCTGCTTCTAGGTCACATAATTGTCTACTAAGTTTCCAGATTTGTCTGCAAGGCAACTGAGTCCTGCCTATTGTGCAGCCTTTAAAGGATATCGTAAGCATTCATATAGGTTGCGTCTCTGTATCTGCCTCTCAGTTAAGCTCCACACCGCTATGATCCATCTCCCACACTCCCTTTTCACCCTCACAGGCACAGCTGAGCTAATCAGTAGGCCCAACACTGTCTGAGAGTAGGCCTCTCCTTTAGGAATACATACGATTTACTAATCCCGACAGCGGTATCCCGGCAGAGGAGGAAATCCAGATCGTCCCTAAGGTAAGTATTTGCTAACCTAATTCTACCCCCTAACCCTCCCTTAGGGGTGCCTAACCCTAACCCCCTTCCCCGCCGGTTAAACCTAAGTCGCCCGGGGGCAGTGCCTAACCCTAACCTCCCCACAGGAGTACCTTAACCCCCCTTCCCCTAGCCTAAACTTAACCTCCTGGGGGGGTGCCTAACCCTAAGTCCCCCCCGGGAACCTTAAACCTAACCCTTCCCCCCCACGGCTGTCCGCGCCTGGCTTACCTTCGATCGGTAAGCTGGGTGTCGGGCACCCGGTGTAGGTAAAATGACAGGGGCCAGGATGTCGACGCCTGTCATTTAACCCCTTGCCGGGATTAGACAGTCGGGAAGCCGACGGTTAGGATTCCGTCCATCGGCTTCCCGACTGCTTCCCCTCCTTTATTACAGCCTTTGTGAAGTGAGCTGGTGGGTAAGGATCGAGTTATGAGATTAAGGCGTCTATTTACTAAGCAATGTTAGGAGACAGAGTGAAAAGTGATAAGAAAGTGATAAGGTGCCAGCCAATCAGCTCCCAACTGTCATCTCACAGGCTGTGTTTGAAAAATGACAGTTGGGAGCTGATAGGCTGGCACCTTATCACTTTCTTATCACTTTTCACTCTGTCTGCTAACAATGCTTAGTAAATAGACCCCTTAGGGGTAAACTAGGGCTCTACTGTGGGGCATAAAATGAACTTGGGCACTATGGCTCATAAAATGAACTAGGGCACTATGGCTCATAAAATGATCTAGGCCACTACTATGTGGCATACAATATACTTTGCACTACTATGTGGCATACATTGAACTAGGGCACTACTATGGTGCATAAAATTAACCAAGGCACTACCATGGCTCATAAAATGAACTAGGGCACTACTATGGGGAATAAAATGAACTAGATGTTGAAAGCAGGTTATCCAAGCCACTCCACTAATAAAGACTGAGATGATGGTAATAGTTGCAGCAACTGGGAGGATGCAGTGGGAATCCAGGATCCCCTGAAAAAAGGAAATGTGTGGAAAGTGGTTGCTCTCTTCGGCACAGTTAAATTAACAGGTAGGAATATTTCAGTGGAGTAATATTCTTATTCCCGGTATAGCAAAGTATTTCCACAACATTGTATACCAATGCAATCCTGTGGAATTACTTTACTATACCAAAGGGTAATTTATTAAGGTGAGAGTTATTAGAAGTGGAGATGTTGCCCATAGCAACCAATCAGATACTACTTAACATTTAACTAGCACCTTATAGAATCTGATTGGTTGCTATGGGCAACATCTCCACTCCTAAAAACTCTCACTTTAGTAAATTTGCTCCCAACAGTAGGAAAATTACTCCATATATTAACCAGAGCAATACTATTGGGCATAAAATGAACAACCGCTGCTGCGAGAGGTGTCTCTCTCATTGCATTGGAGTGGAGGCCCCTTCAAAATGTTGCTATGAGGTCCATAAGGCTTTGTCTATGCACCTGTATGGGTGTATTTATTTACAGAGATAATTTGCTAAGCCTCGCTAACATGCACTAAATGCTCTATGAGAACATAATTGTAATGCTGTATATGCAAGGCTGCCATGTTAAAAGCAACTTCCACAACTATCATTTATGTGACAAAGCTTTTAGGCTGGATTTTTTTTACTGTTAATTATTGTAGATAAATATAGGCCTAACTAAGTTATATTTTATATATCTGTTGGAGTGGTGGGCAAAGCCTGGAGGAGCCTGCAGTGCATTAGAGATCAATCATGGACAGGATCCAGCATCTTTCCTGTAATGGGCTGGTAGGGGCTGCTGACTCATTGTTGTCCCAAATCTTTGCTTGTCACCAATTTTAGAGCATTTAGAATATTCTGCTTGAACAGGCTAAAAATAAGTTGTAGAATAATCAAAGGAAACAAGACACCTAGAAATTGGCTGCAGAGTCTGCATTATAACCACAACCAACTGCACTGGTAATTTCTACAATAATCAGCCAATGTGTTAAATCATTTAATTAAAAAAAAAACTATTAGATTAAACTTCATGTTAAAAGTATATAAAAAACATGAATTAATGGTATCAGTAATAGCAATATCTGATACACTGTATATATCACACAGTTTTCAAAATTAGATATAATGATATATATTAAATTGAAACATTTAGCATAAGGTTCTGTCAATATTACAAGCACAGGCAGTGCATAGGGCATCTGTACTTTTAAAATAGTGTCCAGCTTAAAGTTCTCATAAATTGATTGTGTATATAAAGAAAAAGCAGGAGTTATAGTAGGTTTGTCCGGTTATAGTCGAAAATATTTATCATTATATCAGCAATACCATACATAAGCTCCGGACCACAGTCCCAATAAGTGTAGTTTTGTTGGGTTACCTGCTTTTCAGTCAAGGTAACAAGACCCGGTTGATGATATTAAATCAAACGCTGAACTCCAATAGGTTCAGGCTTCTGTTTGCTGTTAAGGCGACTGTCACATTTTTAGCTGCTCCGGTCCTGGCTCCTTGTGCAGTGTACTCGGGCTGCAAGACCTGCCAGCTATATGGAGCACAGCGGCGTCAATGAGAATCCAAGTGCCTTGTTGCCATTAATTGGTTTGTAAGAGCGCTGGACTAGCTTGATACAGTGAACCTTTGCAGTGGGCAGCTATGCATTTCGTCCACATCTGTGGACTTTTTCAAGCTTGAAAAAGTCCACAGAAGTGGAAGCAAAGGTTCAGTGTGTCAAGCTAATCCAGCACTCTCTTACAAACCAATTACCGACAGCAAGATACTGAAAAGAGATGAGAAGTGGACAAATGGAGAGGTTGTCCATAGCAGTGAAATAGCATCGATGTAACATTTATCAAATACATTCTCTAAAATGATTGGTAGAAGCTGATGTTGGTTTGCACAACTCCACTGGTTCACTTCAGCACTGTTTTCATTTATTGATACATCAACCCCTTAAAGTACCAACCAATCAGCTTGTAACTGTCATTTTATAGGCTGTGCTAGAAAAACAACAGTTAAGCTGGTTACATGGATCGGCGCCTGTGTGCAGACGATATGTCTGTGAATGACGTTGTTCATAGACATATCGCATCTACCCTGCAGCACAGCTGATAAATCTTGCAGTTGTATCGGCACATCTGGCTGTGTGTACGGGCGACTCACCAACCACCTGTACATCTGTGCAGAGACTGCTTGTGACTGACATCTCAACTTGGCTGGCATTTTAAATGTGCTCTCTGTTGTGTTGTCAGTGCACACATGTCGGGTGGACCAATGGGGTAACCAATCGTTAGACAGGACAGCGTGTCGGCAGCATGGCCAACCAATCGGCCATTTGTGTACACAGCATTAGAAGCTGATTTGTTGCCACTTTTTCTCTCTCTACTTTATCTCTCTCCAAGGCTTGACACATGTCACCCAAAGTACTAACCAATCAGCTTCTACTGTAACTGTCATTTGGTCCAGTCTTGAAAAAGGCAAGCGTATGGCTGAAACGTTGACCTGTATGCTGTGATTTGTGATCAATACAGAACACTATATATATATATATATATATATATATATATATATATATACATATGTATATACAGTCAGGTGCATAACTATTGGGACATTGACAGAATTTTCATATTTTGTCCTCTATTCACCACCACAATGGCTTTGAAATTAAACAAACAAGATGTGCTTTAACTGCAGACTTTCAGATTTAATTTGAGGGTAATTACATCCAAATCAGGTGAACGGTGTAGGAACTACAATGGTTTCTATATGTGCCTCCCACTTTTTAAGGGGTCAAAAGTATTGGGACAAACTAAATAATCCTAAATCTAACTTTCACTTTTTAATACTTTGCTGCAAATCCTTTGCAGGCAATTACAGCCTGAAGTCTGGAACGCATAGACATCACCAGACGCTGGGTTTCATCCCTGGTGATGCTCTGCCAGGCCTTTACTGCAAATGTCTTCAGTTCCTGCTTGTTCTTGGGGCATTTTCCCTTCAGTTTTGTCTTCATCAAGTGAAATGCATGCTCAATCGGATTAAGGTAAGGGGATTGACTTGGCCATTGCATAACATTTCACTTTTTAGCCTTAAAAAACTCTTTGGTTGCTTTCGCAGTATGCTTCGGGTCATTGTCCATCTGCACTGTGAAGTGCTGTCCAATGAGTTCTGAAGTATTTGACTGAATATGCTCATATAATATTGCCCGAAACACTTCAGAATTAATTCTGCTGCTTTTGTCAGCAGTCACATCATCAATAACTACAAGGGAACCAGTTCCATTGGCAGCCATACATGCCCACGCCATGACACTACCACCACCATGTTTCACTGATGAGGTGGTATGTTTTGGATCATGAGCAGTTCCTTTCCTTCTCCATACTCGTCTCTTCCCATCACTCTGGTACAAGTTGATCTTTGTCTCATCTGTCCATAGGATGTTGTTCCAGAACTGTAATGGCTTTTTTAGATGTTGTTTGGCAAACTTTAATATGGTCTTCCTGTTTTTGTGGCTCACCAATGGTTTACATCTTGTGGTTAACCCTCTATATTCACTCTTGTGAAGTCTTCTCTTGATTGTTGACTTTGACACATATACACCTACCTCCTGGAGAGTGTTCTTGATTTGGCCAACTGTGAAGGAGTTGTTCTTCACCAGGGAAATAATTCTTCTGTCATCCACCACAGTTGTTTTCCGTGGTCTTCCGGGTCTTTTGGTGATGCTGAGCTCTCCGGTGCATTCTTTCTTTTTAAGAATGTTCCAAACAGTTGATTTGGCCACACCTAATGTTTTTGCTATCTCTCTGATGGGTTTGTTTTGATTTTTCATCCTAATGATAGCTTGCTTCACTGATAGTGACAGCTCTTTGGATCTCATATTGAGAGTCGACAGCAACTGATTCCAAATGCAAATGTCACACCTAGAATCAATTCCAGACCTTTTACCTGCTTAATTGATAATGAAATAATGAAGGAATAGCCCACACCTGTCTATGAAATAGCTTTTGAGTTGATAGTCCCATTACTTTTGGCCCCTTAAAAAGTGGGAGGCACATATAGAAACCATTGTAATTCCTACACCGTTCACCTGATTGGGATGTAATTACCCTCAAATTAAATCTGAAAGTCTGCAGTTAAAGCACATCTTGTTTGTTTCATTTCAAAGCCATTGTGGTGGTGAATAGAGGCCAAAATATGAAAATTCTGTCAATGTCCCAATATTTATGCACCTGACTGTATATATATATATATATGTATATATATATATATATATACACATACATATACTATATATATATATATATATATATATATATATATATACATAATGGGGCTATTGTAATGACATTTTCACCAAATGTCCGTAACAACTCATGCAATCCACACATGCAAAGACATCAAACCATAGATGTCCATAAAGTTAAGTGTAATAATGTGAAATGACACAGGGAAAAAGTATTGAACCACGCTTACTGAAATCTGTTTAATACTTCGTATAAAAGCCTTTGTTGGTAATGACAACTTCAGGACGCGTCCTGTATGGAGAAACTAGTCACATGCACTGCTCAGATGTGATTTTGTCCCATTCTTCCACACAAACAGTCTTCAAATCTTGGAGGTTCTGTGGCCTCTTTTATGAATTGTGATCTTTAGTTCTTTCCATAGATTTTCAATTGGATTCAAGTCAGGTGATTGGCTGGGCCATTCTAGCAGCTTTTTTCTCTTTTTCTGAAACCAATTGAGAGTGTCCTTGGCTGTGTGTTTGGGATCATTGTCTTGCTGAAATGTCCACCCTCGTTTCATCTTCTGCATCCTGGTAGATGGCAGCAGATTTTTATCAAGAATGTATTGGTACATTTTTCCATTCATTCTTCCTTCAATCATATGAAGTGTGCCAGTACTGTATGCTGGAAAACAGCCCCATACCATGATGTTCCCACCTCCAAACTTCACTGTTGGTATGATGTTTTTGGGGTGATGTGCAGTACTATTTCTCCTCCAAACATAGTGTATTATGGCATCCAAAGAGTTACATTTTGGTCTCACATGACCAGACTGTACTCTCCCAGTATTTCACAGGCTTGTCCAAATGTTGTGCAGCAAGCTTTAAACAAGCTTCAACTTGCTTTTTCTTCAGCAATTGAGTCTTGTGTGGTGAGCATGCATACAAGCCATGGCGGTTGAGTGCATTACTTAATGTTTTCTTTGAAACAATTGTACCTGCTAATTCCAGGTCTTTCTGAAGCTCTCCACAAGTGGTCCTTGGCTCTTGGACAACTCTTGGCCGGTTTATGGTGAAATGATGTGTACTCCAGGTCTCAGGGGCCGGATGCAGAGGGAATGTAGTCATAATGTTGATATGTGAAATGCCGACATTCTGCAGGGACCAGAGGGTTAGGGTTAAATTGCAGCATCAGATGGTTAGGGTTAGGCTACGAGAGAGGAGGGTTTGGGGTAGGCACTAGGGATGAGGTTCCCAAAGTTGGTCCTCAAGGCACCCTAATAGCCCAGGTTTTAAGGATATCCATGCTTGACCACAGGTGACTTAATTAGATTTAACCACCTGTGCTCAACCAAGCATATCTTTAAACCTGAACTGTTGGGGTGCCTTTGAGGACCGCGTTTGGGAACCTCTGCACTAATGGGAGGATTAGGGATTACAGTTAGCAATACTCAAAACCGAAAGCGCTACTGGATCTGCTGGAAATCATCAGCTTGTCACTGTAAGACACCACTGGAGCCGCCGGACCTGCTGTACCATTTAAGCCATCACTAGACCACGAGGGACAGTTTTTTCAACATTCTAATGTCGACATTTCATCAGTGTTGACATGGAGAATGTCAAAATGCCAAGCATGTCGACATTACAACCATGAATATCAACATTAATGAATTTTTACATAATGAATACTAACAAAATATACCACACCCATGCAGTGTTGGAAATAAAATTGTCATACATTGCTTAAAAGCTGTGCACGATAAAAATGCGCATTTTCACCTGTATGTGTGTAGTACATGCACCTGTTACTAGTCATCATCTTCAGTTTGCACTTGCACCTGCCCTGAACAAAGTTTGAATGATAAAAGCGTCTTTTCGTTTATGTGGAGGTCTGCATTTGTATGAACACGCTCTCATTGACTTTGCTCCACACACATGCCCACTGGCGCAGAGAGGGGGGAGTGGGTACTAATTACCCAGGCCCAGGCTTGTTGGAGGAGCCTGGGTCTGCCACAGACCATCCCTCCCCCTTACCTCTCAACAGCCTCTATCCTCAGCCCAGCACATGCTGCTGTGTGCTGGACTGCAGTGGGGCCAGGGAGTTCCCTGCTGAGGGGCAGACAGCGCAAACCCCCCTATTCAATGTACAGCACTTCAAATACTTCTTTGAAAATGTGTTTTTCCGAAAGAAGACATGGCCACGCCTCCCAATATTAGGCCACGCTAAAAAAAGCACTGGGGCCTGGCCCAGCTTTGGATATGACTACTCTACCGCAACAGCCTGTAGGCTCCCGAATCTTGGGTGGCAAACCTAGCACCCAGAAGAGTATTCAAGTCTCCCGAAGCCGCCCGCATTTGCACGGCATTGCCCATTTCTCCAAGTAACGTGATTGGTCCGGGTGGGTGTCCATGCAGTGAATTTTGTCATTGTAGCCCCATCCCCGCTATACAATGCCAGTAATCTCGACATTGCATAGTGGGGGATGGGTCCACAATTGTGCCTGGAAGCCCCCCACACTGTCCCTCCATGCCACACCACGCCCCCCACTGTGCCAACCTGGAGTATTGTATATGACTCTGCATCACCCACACTTGTGTATGCCCACTTTCAGAGCATATGTAGTCAAATTCACATGAGATATGCTTTGAATAATAAGGAAAGTGTTTTAACATCCAAAAGATGCTTTTTTTTATAATAAGATTTACCTTGGCAAAGTTATTCTGATTATAAAAATATAATATGATAGTGGAAATATTTGACGTTCCTTTCTAATTATTTTATTCAAATAAGCTAGTCAAATTACCAACTATCTTGCAGCTGCCACTACTGAAGATGCCAGGTCAAGCAATTTATTAATAGTCAATAACTGAGGCCTTTTCTGTTTAATGTCTGTGGCAGCTTGGCTTTCAGTACATCTATTGCTTTTATTTTGCTTACATATCAAATCTTGTGTTAGTGATAAAAAAAAATGTAGATTTGGTGGTGGTGGTAACTCAATAGTTAAAAAAAAACTACAATATTGTTATTTTGAACCATCTTTGGTGACGCAAACAGTCATTGAGTTTCTGAGGTATCACACCACACAGATGCTAAAACATCAACACAATAAAAAAATACTATAAATGCTCTTTTTATGGGCTTGTTCTTATGGGCATCTCTCATCTGCCCCAGTGGCTATTTTTAATAAATAGCCCATAAAAATATCTTATATCCCCATGATGAGTGGCGATAGAAAATATTACCTTTTTCTGGGCTATTTGATAAATAGACCCCTTATGTTAAGGTGCCTACACACTTGGCGATGTGCTCACGATCCGACATTGTGTCCGATTTCCCCTTGAACTCTCCCCAGCAGCTCCCCGGCAGTCGTGGACATGATTTGGTGTTAAAAACTGTCCAATGTGACAAACGATCTATCGTGCCTCCTAACTATTCCAGTGCATCGTGACTGAGATTGTCAGATCTGCCCTACAGCACGGCAGATCTGAAGACGCTCCTCAACATCGTGATCGTGAGTGGACACTCACGATTTGGGCATATTTTACACGATTTGTCACGATGCATCGGAATCGGGCAAATCATGTAAAATATCGCTAAGTGTGTAGGCACCTTTATTTTACTTACCCAGCTTTCCGCCACATTGTGTATGTTTGCAGAAAAATGCGGTAGCTTTTGCTTAGGAGCAGCAGTTCTCAAAGGCCTAGGGAAGAAGTTGGGTGGAGCACGAAGTATGGGCCTGATTCACAGATTTACGCAATGCCAATATTTACATTGAATGACTCAACAAGATTACATTTTGCAGAGCACGATTACTGAAATAAGAAAAAAGGGAAGATGTGGAATGTGATTTTTTATCTGTGTTCCTGCACAGACATTTTCACTTTGTAAAAATATATGTATTGTACACTAGTTCAGAATTACACTAGGCCTATACCTTTATTGATCTTGAAAAAAACTTTTGGTAAAAAGAACTTAACACACAAAAAAGTCATACTGAATAAAAACAATCCCAATGTCCCCTCACATTGCTAACTAATTCTATGTGAGGAGCATTTTTTGGGGGGGAAAAATGACTTTTTTTTCTCCTAAAATGAAACATTTGGTAGCTAAGCATTAGGTTTACATTATCCACAGTGCTCCTCTATGTTACCCTGCCTCTCTGCATACCAAGCAGGCGTCTCTGCAGCGGTGTCTCCTGAGAGTGGACAGTATGAAAACACAAAGGTTCACAATGGTGTATAACCAAGGGGTTTAGCTGTGAGTGGGCATTGTCTTGTTTCCCCCCCACTATTGATTATGTATATTTCACTAATGCTCCATAGAAAAATATATAATAAAGTAGGTTGTCTATATGATACATTAAATATATAGGGGTCTATTTACTAAGCAGTGTTAAGAGACAGAGTGAAAAGTGATAAGAAAGTGATGAGGTGCCAGCCAATCAGCTCCCAACTGTCATTTTTCAAACACAGCTTGAGAGATGGCAGTTGGGAGCTGATTGGCTGGCACCTCATCACTTTCTTATCACTTTTCGCTCTGTCTCCTAACACTGCTTAGTAAATAGACCCCATAATCTTTGCAGCATTGTAGTGTGAGTGTGTTTTGATATGCTGACTTTTTCTGGCAAGTGGGAACTGTTCAGCCAATCAGAGCTTACATATCCAGCACGCAAGATGGTTTGCTGGTTCTGTATATAGAAAGTAGATATGTCCTTTAAGACAACAGAAGGGTTAATTGTATAGCAAAGAAGAAAAGCCCTATTGTAAAGATAGAATATGAGATGGAAGCTTTGTCCTTTCCATTGAAGGAGAAGCAAATAAAATAAAACGCTCCTTTGTATCAAAGAAGTATGGCCCCGCTCTATAAATATTTTAAAGTCTTCGTCCCATTGACCCTCTGTAAAGGCTTCTAGGCACTGCTAATTACTGCTTGTTTATGCATCTCGTTTGTACACTGGATATCACACACAAAGTCAAGCATTATTCCTACTATAACTACATTGTGAGCAGCTGAATCGTGAAGATAAATGTTATGTGTCTGGTCTCGTTATCACTATTACATTAATGCTAATTGTTTCTGATGCAGTAGAGAATGAATGTGCAGATTGTAAATACAATATATGTGCAGAGCTATGCTTCACTTATATATAATGTAGGACCAGGTTGTTCTCCAGCTTTAGCATTCTGGGTATTCTCCCGGGAAATGTGTTGTTTGTTACCACAGAGACCAAATTTGAGCTGGTTCCTTCAGAATGGGCAGAGGAATCACTGTGGGACACAGTCTATTGATCTGTCTGTGACAGGTGCATACATCCAGAAAAGTGCAGATTAATCTTTGCCCATAGGGGCTATCATCCCTCTACAAGCTTTATGCAGACGGACACAGAAGAACATACAGTACAAAATGTCAGTATACCAAACACACACAGATATTAATAGCAAACCATGAAATAGCTAATAAAGGTCTAACTGCATAGAGACTATCTACTCCCACGCTACCGCCACAAATCCATATGGATGAGGCTGAGCTGCCTGCGGGGAGAGGGCAATGTTCTGCCTTCATCTGCATATTAACTGGTCTTCGTGCTGATCTCCTACAAACAGGCCTGCTGGCTCGGCTCCATCTACACAGAAACACTCCAGGGAAAATTCAGACCCGTGCATGATGTTTCTGTTTTCTCTGGAAGTACCAGGAAATAATACAAAGAACCAGAACATAGACAATAAAGGTTAAAGGTTAAATGAACTAATTTTCTGCTGAAAAAAAAGAAACATAATAAAGAAATAGTTTAGGCATGTGGTCATTGCTATGTAAATTGTATTATTTAATGAGAACATCAGCATATCTGCCAGATTATAAATATTTGCAAATGCTGCATTTAGAAACTAGGATAGAGGTTAAACATTTGTGTGTTGGGTGCAGAAACACGATAATGTGTAGAGACTGGGAGTGTATTTTGTACATGCAAATGAAAAGCAAAACGACATCTGATTATGTAAAGTCCCATGGGGCCAGGTGATGCAGATATTAGAATGGAAATAGCTTCTTAGTGCAAAACTACGGTACATTCCCAATAGCATAAAGACTCACAGAAGTAATTATTGCATTTTGCCCCAGAATTGCTTTTACAGTAGTCACCTGTTTCCAACCTGTCCCATACAATTCCAACCAGCAGCGCAAATATATATACAAGAAGGGAAGTCACAGATTTAGCAGATATTCCTTATTACTTTAGGAGGGGGGAGAGAAAACATGAAAATGTATTAAACTTATGTTTTTTTAAAAACTGACAGCAAAGCTTTGAAACACATTTTAAAATGCAATAAAGCCGACCGCCGGTTTCCCGACTGTCAAATCCCGGCATGGTACTAATGATAGGCGTCGAAACCCCGACCCCCGGCATACCGAACGAAGGTAAGCTAGGCGTTGGGACCTCTTAGCCGCGGTAAGGAGGGTTGAGTTTGGGGACTCCTGGGGGGACTTAGGGTAGGGTTAGGCACCCCCCCAGGAGGGTTAGGTTTAGGCTAGGGGAAGGGAGGGTTAGGGTTAGGTACCCCCGGGGTGAGGTTAAGGTTAGACACCCCCCCGGGAGGGTTATATTTAGGGCACGGGGGGAGGGGGGCTTAGGTTTAGGCACCCCTGGGGGAAGGTTAGGGTTAGCTACTAGGGGGGGAGGGTTAGGGATAGGCACCCCTAAGGGAGGGTTAGAGGGGGGTTGGCCTGCTTACCTCCGCTGTCGGGATCTTCACCCATCGGGCTGCCGGCGTCAGGGTTTTCAACAGCCGGCGCTAGGTCCAATTACGATGAATGATCATACACTTTTCAACATATCCAATAAGACATGAAGTCAGGGAAAGGAAAAATATTTATTCCACTGGTTTAACAACATGAATTCATAAACAACACCATAAAATATAAGATAAAACAATTAGTATCGTTAAATATAGCAGCATAAATTTTTTGCGGCATATATTTGTGCAACATATATGTTTTAGCAGCAATAAAAAATAAGCATGAAAGATCACCATATGGTTCATCAGTCTATCACCATATAAAGGTGTTGTGGTGGGCTAGCTTGCATTGAAGCAGCTCGGCACCACCGCAGATGATTTTGACAAGGCCAGTTGGAAAATTTCAGCTGCAATTGGTGCCTAACCCTAACGCTCTCCCTAATGCCTAACCCCACTAGCTAACGCTAACCTCCCCCCTAACACCCCGATACTTACGTTCGGGATGCCGACGGTCGGAATTTCGGAGCCGGTATTTGGACCGTCGGCATCCCGCAAGCCGGAATGCCGACTACATCCAATATATAAAAGATATCAATTTATGTAAGTGAATATAAATATTGATTTACATAATTTCTAACTCAAACTTGGCTATCTCCTGGAGCATTAGGGATCAACCTGAGTTCTTGGGAAGTCCCATGGACTCCCAGGATAGCAGATTGCCTTCATCAACCCACCCGCTTCCTAGTGAAATGAGCAGGACAGGAGCATGATGATGTGTTGCACAACATATTGCGTCATCATAGTCCTGCTAACTCTATGATGCCACCATTCATGGCTTTGGCCTGCTTGGGGCGGATCCATAATGGCACAATCCACCTCCCCTAGTGGTCACCTTCATCTCCTTTCCAGTAACTCTCCTGGAGGAGAAAGAAAAAAGTAGAAGTATGTACTAGACTTAGTTTTTGCAGCCAGTGATTTTCTTGTTTGATCTCAGCTAAATTTGATATACAAACATTTAATAGAAAAGATTAAAAATATAATCAGTATATATGTTATTTATATATTATTTCTGTGCATATAGAATCTTAGCTATAAAGCAGTACTAAATATGTTCTGTATGTTATTATTATGTTTTCACCCTTGGGCAGTACATGAAGGCCCTTACATATTTTGCTATGGGGCACCCAAATATCTAGTTACACCTCTGTACAGTTCCGTATTTATTTTTGATGTGTCACCTGGACACAGAGTACTTTGTAGATTCATGGGAGTATTCTGAATTTGGCCTTTATTGTATTTTTTAGAACTTCACACCTACTATAACTTAAGACCATGAAATGGGCATGGTACTCTCTATTTACTCATACTATCCATGACTTCTAGGTACATACCCAGTTTTCCAAATCTTAATCCTTCAAATATTTTGCCCATGAATTGTGCAACGTACACTGTATAGATGTCTGTGCTCAGCAGAATAATCTTCCTACAGATATACAGGGAGTCATTTACATCAACACAGCACAGTGCCAATCTCACTCCCAGCCTACAGTACTTCTGAGCAGAAGCTGGCCATACACTCATGATGGTTTTCTTTATTTAGTAATGAAGACACATTAAAATCTGATTATTTTAATCAGATCTTATCTGCATTACCAGGCCTCATGGAAATGTTCATATCTATAGTGCTGTTGTTTTGCTTGCCACTTCCATGCACAAAACACACCCTAATCCCTACACAGTATCGTCTTTCTGCATCCTACACATGAATGTCTAACTTTAACCTCTTTCAGTGCAGCATTTAGACATTTATAATCTGGTAGATATGTTGATGTTCTTATTAAAATATCATTTACATTACCATATCTTACATAACAAATAAAAATCATGATTGCTTCATACACATTACAATCTAATTTACCAAAAGCAGAAAGACAATTTCAGTGCCTGTGCAATGTAGGACAGCTGTATGATCACACGATTACTATACACATGCTGTAGTTCAATCAGCTTCAATCTGTCCATTTTGGGTGAAGAATACTTTCCACTTAATCACATTATAGATGGATGAGGTGATCTATATGTATTGTATTGTATCCAAACACATTTCAATTCTTTTAGTCCAGTTATATAAAACAACTGGATTGAATACTGGGAATACAATGTGTGCTTCTTTCATCACATCCATATCGATAAAATACTTGTTCAAATATTTGTGCACACGCAAAGGTGTAGCTAGATGCCATGGTGCCCGGAGCAAGGGTATGTTTCGGTGCCTTCCCCCTCCCTGTACTGAATTGGGGGCGTGACCAACATGTGGGGGCATGTTACATTTGAAAATAAAAAAATATTTAAAAATGACTGTTAGTGTTGGCCCTGGAACCATTAGCGATTACTCTATGGGAAAATGTTAATTATTCAGGTATCTCAGTGGGCACTCTGAAACAAAAAATCACATTGTTCGTAGATGATATGATGCTGATAGTTTCCAACCCTGCCCAATCTATTCCAGCGATACTAGATACCATTTCGCAATTTAGCTCTTTTGCTGGTTACAGGGTCAACATACAGAAATCTGAGGTCTTACTTCTCTCTGATGAGGACTCAACAGGTTCAGCTTATCGTATAACTACCTCATTTAATTTAAAAATCACCCAAACCTCTTTTAAATATCTAGGAATCCAAATAACTTCCAAACTACATAATCTATACACAGAAAGCTTCACTTCAGTAATAAAGTCTATTGTTTCTCAATTGACTAACTGGCTCTCACTTTTAGGGAGAATAGCTCTAATAAAGAGCATTATTTTCCCGAAGTTAACATATTGCATGCAAATGCTACCGTTGGCTTTAACACATAGGGATACTATCAAAACTTGTACTACAGCATTTACAAAATGTATTTGGCAAAGTAAAAAAACAAAAATCCCTAGAGCTTAAACTGATACAACCTAAATGTAATGGTGGTCTGGCCTTTCCTGACATACAGGCCTTTTCACACGCGACCTTTTTCAGGTATATATCGGACAGGCTATTATCTCGCTACACATATACAAACAAAGCTTTAGAGGAAGCTGTGTTTCATTCTTATGCTCCTGCTGCGCTATTACATTTACATAGATCAAATATACTGTACCTCCACATTTACACAATCATCTTCTTTTCAGGGATACTTACAATGCATGGAGAGCGATCACTAAATGACTTTCACTAGACTATACCTTGTCTCGACATATACCCATATGGGGCAACTCATACTTCCCACTTTCTCTCCAAAATGCATGGTATCAGACATGGAAACACAAAGGTATTAGAGACATATGTGACGTCTTTGACGCACGAGGAACTCTTATGTATTTACAGCAACTTAGTACAAAATATTCCTTACCTCACAAACACTTTTTCATGTACCTCCAAATTCGACATTATGCAAATTCTAAACTACCCCATACCTCAACTTCCCTGCAAGATATCTCTAATTCATTAGAATCTCTCTTGCGCTTACTTGACACCACCTCATATCATATTAGATACCTATATGCTGACTTGATTCCCAGTGATCCTATGAAATTATGTTCTAATTTGCAAAATAAATGGGAGGAGTTTGATGGTTTAGAGAATTTCTTAACGATGATCTCCTCTGCAGATAAAGTATTGAAATTACTCGCTTCTGCACAGCTTCAAGAAATTCATTATAAAATTCTCCATAGAGCGTATATATTGCGCCAAATCGCAGAAAACATATGGTTTTGGGAGACACCAGTTGTTGTCCCAAATGTTCCATGGAGCATGCTTCTTTTGCACATGTTTTTTGGTCTTGTCCAAAAATCTGAAAATTCTGGTACAAAGTATTAAATGTTATTAATCAAACTTTTCATATATGACTTAATTTCTCGCCTATTTCTTTATTGTTTACTCATTTTGATTTATGGAGTTCTGAAGCCTCTATTGACCATATAATACCAATACTAACTCTTATAGTAACCTTAGCTAAAAAAAAGTTATTTTGCATAAATGGATCAAAAAGTCCTCCCCTTCCTTAATGGAATTACAGTCTGCTCTAATGGACCATTTATATATAGAAAGATGGGATGCTCTGTATGATATTGAGCATGGTGTTAAGTGTTTTTTATAAAATATGGGAACCTAACAAGAGGGTGACGAAAGGGAGAGGTCGACAGCACTAGGTGACAGGGAGAGGGTGACGACAGGGAAAGGGTGATAGCAGTGGATGACAGGGAGAGGGTGATGCTAGGAGAGGGTGACAGCAGTAGGTGACAGGGAGAGAATGACCAATGGGTGACAGGGAGAGGGTGATAGCAGTGTATGACAAATATAGGGTATTTACACTTTCTTACCTGGGCCCAGAACTGCACTGCAGCGCTTAGATGGTGGCTCCTCCTCTCCTCCTTAGACTTAACACCGGGCACGGTCACAAGATTGTGACGTCAGATCCCCAGTGCCCAAGCGCAGTCTGAGGAAGTCGGGGTTGGAATGTGGGAAAGGGAGGATCTGAGGAGATGGGAGGAGAGCTTGGCCCCTCCTCCCCCTCCAACCGGACACAGACTTTTGTAAGCTGTATCACTCTGGGTGGAGCAGCTGAGGAGAGGAGAGGAGAAGAGAGTCTACCCCTCCAGCCGTGCCAGGACTGTCATTCAACAAAGAGTTACTGGTCCGGGTGTTCAGGCAGCGGCACTGGCGGCATATAATGAGTCAGTGTCACTCATTGTAATACCGGCGGCTATGGTGGACAGCGGCGGGACTCAGTAGATGGCGCCGTACACGGCTGTGTAACTGGTGTAATGGGCTGGCCGGCTGGCCCTGCCAGATGGTAGTTGCCTGAGTCGAGCTATGGTGTGCCCTCTAACCTTTTTGGCGCCTGGAGCTTGTGCTCCACCTGAGCCGCCCTCCCAGTGCCCCTGTGCACACCTTATAAATTTACACTTCTTTATGTTTTCCATGGTTTCTACTAAAGTGCTGCTAATATGACCATAATTCAGATCTTAAATAACTCATGAAATTAAGAAGACTTCAGGACCGTCTTTACATCAGACATCATTATTGTGAGCTTTACAATGTGAAATATAATGGTATTTAGGTCCTCATTGTAGGCAATACCTATAGTGTGCACCTAGGTTGAACAAACTTCACTGAAAGTTGGAAAAAATGCCACTATGCCGGTCTCCAAAAGTCTTCGTCCTGTGTCATGCCAACAGTAAAGCATCCTGAGACCATTCATGTGTGGGGTTGCTTCTCAGCCAAGGGAGTGGGCTCACTCCCAGTTTTTCCTGAGAACATAGCCATGAATAAAGAATGGTACCAAAACATCCTCCAAGAGCAACTTCTCCCAACCATCCAAGAACAGTTTGGTGACGAACAATGCCTTTTCCAGCATGATGGAGAACCTTGCCATAAGGCAAAAGTGATAACTAAGTGGCTTGGGGAACAAAACATTGAAAATTTTGGTCCATGGCCAGGAAACTCACCAGACCTTAATCCCATTGAGAACTTGTGGTCAATTCTCAAGAGGCGGGTGGACAAACAAAACCCCACAAATTCTGACAAACTCCAAGCATTGATTAGGCAAGAATGGGTGGTTATCAGCAGGGCCAGCAACAGAAATCATGGGGCCCGGTACACCCATTCTTTAAGGGGCCCCCCATTCCAGGGTCCCTGGAAGAAACAGGCCAGGTGCTTGAGTCTGCCCTCCCTGCACAGTGAAGAGATGCCGTACAGAGCAGTGGTGAAATTGATTTCTTCCAACTCCTCCCACGGCAGGGCACTGCGGCCCGTGGGTGGAACAGTACCTGAATAGCGTGACTGTCCTGCCAGAAGCGGGACAGTTGGGAGGTATGCCTATATGTGTTTTTTCTGGGGAACCTCTGAGCCCCCACAGTTTCCCTCCATGCCCCACACTTACCTTATTCTATGCATGCCTGCTGCAGCGACTCTGCTTGTGTCTTTTCCTCAGCTCGCCATGCGCCAGATCCTCTCGTCTCGGTGCTGGTTTGACTCCGCCGGCTACTTGATTCTCGAAGGACTTAACCTAAGCAGCATGGGGGCTGGTATTAGCTCCTTTGCATAAGCATATTTTATATATAGGTAAATATATATATATTTTTTTACACATAAGTTCCCCATCCCACACTGTGCTTCCATATGCCACTGTGCTCCCCCATCTGACACTATACTCTCTCATACCTCATCCCACAATGTGCTCTCCTATTCACCATTGTGATCCCATCCCACACTGTGCTCTCCCATCCCCCACTGTGCTCTCCCATCCCCCACTGTGCTATCCCATACTGTGCTCTCCCATCCCACGCTGTGCTCTCCCATCCCCCTCTCATACTGTGCTCTCCCAGCCCACACTGTGTGCTCTTCCATCCCACACTGTGATCTTCCATCCCATCCCACACTGTGCTCTCCCATCCCCCATCCCACACTGAGCTCTCCCATCTCCCACTGTGCTATCCCATCCCCCCTCTCACACTATGCTCTCCCATTCCCCCTCTCAAGCTGCTCTCTCATCCCCTACTGTGCTTCCCAATCCTATCCCACATTTTGTATCCTTCCCCCTTTCCCAGGCTGCACTTACCTCTCCTGCTCGAGCTTCCTGGGCAGCTTCTGCTGAGACCTCCTTCTGTACAGACTGCTGCTGCTGCTGGGCGGGACTGGAGTGAAGCGGAGCAGTGGGGTGGGGGCAGGGCTACTGCCTAATGACTGAGCCAGTGATATGAGACAGTTCCACTTACATCAGACTCCTGGGATCACTGGCTGAGACTTCGAGGAGACATCAGGCAGCCCCGCCCCCACCACGGTGCTGAGCTTTACCAAGAGACCCGGCAGCAGCCAGTAGTAGTTGTCGGGATCCCTCCCCCCCACCCCGTGCCCCCGCCACTGGACTTGCTGCTGCAGTGATCAGCAAGGGCCCCGTACATGCCTGCACCCTGCTGATCACTGCAGCAGTGCAGGCATCAGTACACTCTGGGACCCCCTAGGACCCCGGGGCCTGGTACAGTTGTACCCATGGTCCCCCCCTGTCGCCAGGCCTGGCCATCAGTCAGTGTTTGGCACGGAAGTTGAGTGACAGCATGCCAGGGCGAATTGCAGAGGTCTTGAAAAAGAAGCGTCAACACTGCAAATATTGACTCTTTGCATAAACTTTATGTAAATGTTTATAAAAGCCTTTGACACCTATGAAATGCTTGAAATTTTACTTCTGTATACCATAGTAACATCTGACAAAAAGGTCTAAAAACACTGAAGCAGCAAACTTTATGAAAACCAATACTTATGTCATTCTCAAAACTTTTGGCCATGACTGTATATTCTACTCATATTTTCCAGTTTCCCAGCTTCCTACATAATCTAATAATGTTTCCTAAATCCATTGGTAATTGGAGTTTAATAAACATGTCCATGATTTTGTTTTAGGATTTAGGTGCAGGCAAGCACATATAGCTATGCTAAGTAATTCCTTAATCTGGCCAAATGCACCCATCATCCATATAAAATAAATATACAGTTGCATTAAATCAATTGTAACAGGGCAAATAGTCATCTCATATCAATTTGGTAAAAACAACCTTATCACTGTATTATACCTTGCTTTTCCATGTTAATGACACCCAGCAGCTTACATGCCTGGAACTGTGTTAAAAGAACATGAGCTTGTCCTTGGATACCAGTTTAACACAAAGTAAGATGTTTGTCATTGTATAGTTTTACTGGACTTTTTTTTTATCCTCTGGCGTATCTACAAATTACTTCCCTGCACCCCACCCTGGGGTGCTAGGGAGAGGGGGGACCCCTTTATTGGGGGTCCCCACCTCCCCTGAGATCCCCGGCTTGGGCTGACCAGCTTTGGATGATAATGCTTTGGCCCGGAATAAGGAACGGAACGGAATAAGGTTCTTGGATACTGAAGGTTAATTGAGCCACACAAACCAGTATCTTGAAAAAAGATATAATTTATTACAACAAATGACAAGATATAAAAGAATAATAGTTACTTAGCATCGGAATATAAATGGTTACATAATCCAAGAGCCTCGTCTCTCAGAATGGAGAGCTGGAATGAACTTAATCCTGGCCACCAACTGCAGTCTCTGGTCCAGGCTTAGGGCAGGCCACTGGAATCTCCTTTGTCTCCTGTTTATATAGTATCCTACTTGCAAACCCATCTAACTCTTACTAATATGGGCATAAACATACTTCAAACTACTTTATTGGTTAACTACTGATAAGAACTTTCTAAAACTTAACGCAGGCATACATCGCAGTAGACAACGCCTTGTGGATTTATGACCTGTCTGCTTTCCACATTCTTGTACCATTTCATGCGTTATACATCAGTCATGTCTGATACACACATAAGAACCATGAATAGAAATGGCTGTCAGTAGCCATTTTGCTATCCCAATACAGTCCACCCTTGGGCTTATGGTGTGGAAGACATGTATATCATGTTCTCATAGGAATCTTTCCTCCTAATCGGCATCAATTTAGCAGAATCCAGTGTGTTACAACATTTCCCTACACAAAGAAATAATACCTTGATCCCATAATACATACATATTATAATCATGATTCCATAATTAAGCATATGCAGTAAACCAGTGAACCAACTGCCTATTTCTGAACAGGGTTGAACCACCGTAACCAACTTTCCTCATAATATTGTTTTAAAGGCCGCACTGCTCTCTTGGTTAACAAATGATGTGGAATCTGCTTGGTATTAACTTGATTCCCATCTGTAAAGAATGTGATGGGGATCAAATGTCCCAATGTACAATTAGCAAATCCCCATAGGGCAACCATTTGTAGGCCTTTCTCCCACAAAGGTAATACACATCATCTGGAAGAATATATGGAATATTAGCCACCACAGTGTATACATTGGTCAAAATATTTCTGCTCTTATCAGGATCAGATGTTAATTGCATTATGTCTGGGGTATTACTACAATTCCGTGTAATGTTTAACAGAGCCCACCATTCCCTGGCAGTATTAACCAATAGAGCTCCTATATCCCGTATTTAAAATATCTTCCTACCCACTATACACTCAGACATAAACAATCCCCTTTTGTATGTGAATACTCTAATAAAACAGTGAATAATACATATAATTATATCAATATATCAGTTACTTATAAGATAATTATTATCAGTTAAGTAACACTCAGTTCAGTTCAGTGAAATCTTGAAAAAGTCTTGAGAATATTGGTGAGTGTGGATCCAACCAATATAAGGCACATGTTCAGTTTTGCAGAATACACATAGATGTATGTAATGGCTGTGCCAACCAATCTTATAACTCTGTTGTCCTCCTGCACTCTCTCTCCTGTGTAAGAAATCACTCTCTGGCCATCGTCATCTCGGGCACATCTCCAGCGACGTTCTCTCATCTCCTGCTCCAACCATCAACCTGTTGGCTTAAACAAAGAAACAGTGTGAGATAAACCATAACAACAACACAAAATAAGCATTTACTTATCCTGCTGCAAAAATACACTTGTCTCTATTTCTCTTCCTACTAAACATATTTTCACAACAACCTCATCATAAATGTTTGTGTCTGTGCACCAGATATCTTACTTTAAAAGTTGCACCTTTTACCACCCTCCGGTTATCAAAATAAATATACTGTACATCCTACTCTGAAAACCCCAACATTGTATATATATATGAACATTCCTGTTTCCTAAACAACACATCCATTCATTCAATCATACTGATGTCAGTTTTGTGAATGGTATGAAGCATGGAAAACCCAATATACTCCATGTTGTTTCTGTAAAATGGATATCTTTGTCTGCTTGAATCCTCTCGGACATCCCATAATATCAAAAAGTCATTAAGTCTGTGTCACATCTTCAGGAAGTCTCTTATCTTGTATCACTCTGCTTGAGACAACTTCACTCCTGAATGACAGTGTTCTATAGCTGTTCAGTACAGCACTCTTCCTCCATCTTCTTGTTGGCAAGTGATGAATTCAAACTGCCAGACTTGTACAGTCATTTCACAGTATATGAGGCCTTCAGTAGCAAGCAAGGTAGGCCACATTTCCAGCTGTTGGCAAACACAACAGGTTTTTGCAAAGTCTCTGACCATGGTTTGGATATAAGGAATCCCATTGATTTGAGCTTGCTCGATTGCAGCTTCAGCTCCGTCATAGCTTAACAGTTCTCCTAGCACCATCAGTGCTGTCTTTGCAGTGAATTGCACACCATGTTCTGTACTCAGTTCACTTGTACACACACCATTGAAGTTGTAGTTGTGTGTATCAGCATGTCCCATGACGTTCTTCTAGCTTTGGACAGCAGTCCATACAGACTTTGTGTCAAATGTCCATTTCTCAGTGTGAAGACTTACAGGGTCTTTAGTCTTGTCAGTGACTTGGAAAACAGTCATAGATTCAACAAGTTCGCTACCCCCTTCCTCTGTCTGTCGGCTGTCAGCTTGTAAAGATAGCTGCTTTGCTTCAGCAAAGGTCAACAGTTCTGTATGGGTGCAAATGGCACCATAGTCCATGAACCAATAATACTCTCTGTCTTGGAAATCTTCACACCACCGTGGAGCTGTGATCATAAAGAAATCCAGAATGAACAGTTCAAACATTGGTTTAAATTTCACACGGCCAGCAAGTAGCACTTTAAATTCCTCAATCAGCATGAGAGTTTCTACCATTGTCGTTAGCAACTGTGTGTCTTTTAGCTTCTTCAAAACCTTTCACTGGTAAGGCTTTGTAAGGAAATACACTGGGATGCGAATTTCATAACCAAACACAAAATCTGCAACTTTGTCACAAAATATTCCCACAATCAGTGCGTCTGTGATGCATGTATGCCCCTTCTGGTTGGTCAGTGTGTACCCGCCAACCCCTCCTTCACAATGAGCAAGTAAACTATGAACATCATTTGCAATGGATGTTTCATCAGAAAACACATCTTGTTCACTTTTTGCATATTTAAACTCAACAATGACACGTTGATCATGCCATGTAAAAGTAATGTTGTCATGGGTGTAGTCTTCAGTCTCAGGGGCATGGTATTCAGGGGCATGGTATTTATCAGCAATCCTGCCCATGTCCCACCCTTTGGCTTTGGGCAATGCCCATGTCTCATTGGGCAAGGCTAAAGGCATCATCACCACCCCTTCACTTAGCAACACCCCTTTCAATGGCCATGCAGACACAACCTTTTTTTCAATCATTTCACAATGCATGGCAAACGGGAGAGTCCTGGGCAATACAAGCAAAATATCATTCACCTCATGAGTACCACAAAACAATGGCATGTTATCAGAAACCTCATTTGCATTCAATTTTGACTCTGATTTCTGGATATATTCCTTGAATTCATGGGTTTCAACATGTTGTTCACATGTTGTCAAATCAGCAGACATTTGCATCACACAATGACTCCTCTGATCAATCACATTTTCTGTTTCAAGTTCTTTCTGACACACTTCTCTGAGTATCTCAAACTCACTCATTTCTGCTGTGTGTAAATCACCTGAAATATCAACTTCTTGTGAATATTCACTCCCCCTCCCTTGCGAATTTCTGGGACAATGTGAATTCTGGCTTACTCTCTCTATCTTTGAGACAGGCTTTATCACTGCATTCCTCTGAACAGATTTTACACTTCTTTCAACATATATTGGTCTATGTGAAACTTCACTATTTTTACTCTTATCAATACCAGGCAGTGAAAAACCAACATTATGCTTTTTCTGGAAATCAGCCAGCTGAAATCCCAATTCATCTTTCAACATATTTGCATATTTCTTAAAAATCTTAAAATGCATTGTTCTTGTTTGTTTCAACAACACAAAAACAGTAAACAGACAACATACAGATAGACTGTGATGTACAGTATACACTCTGTGACTGATCAGGTCACACCTCCCTCATTCACTAATGAGACAGAGGATTTTTTACATGGGTTTGCACAACCCAGCGTTTGCACAACACTAAAACCATCGACTACACATTCCAAGCAGATTTATGACCATTAACTCTCTGTATCCCACTTCTGACACCACGGTGGAACGGAATATGGTTCTTGGATACTGAAGGTTAATTAAGCCACACAAATCAGTATCTAGAAAGAAGATATAATTTATTACAACAAATGACAAGATATAAAAGAATAATAGTTACTTAGCTTCGGAATATAAATGGTTACACGATCCAGGAGCCTCGTCTCTCAGAATGGAGAGCTGGAATGAACAATATCATGGCCACCAACTGCAGTCTCTGGTCCAGGCTTAGGGCAGGCCACTGGAATCTCCTTTGTCTCCTGTTTATATAGTATCCTACTTGCATACCCATCTAACTCTTACTAATATGGGCATAAACATACTTCAAACTACTTTATTGGTTAACTACTGATAAGAACTATCTAAAACTTAGCGCAGGCATACATCGCAGTAGACAACGCCTTGTGGATTTATGGCCTTTCTGCTTTCCACATTCCTGTACCATTTCATGCCTGATACACCACCTCAATGTCTGATACACACATAAGAACCATGAATAGAAATGGCTGTCAGTAGCCATTTTGCTATCCCAATACACCCAGTAAAAGGGTCCCCTGGCTGTGGCATTATACCCCGGCTGGATTGAGTCCAGTGCTTGTTTTAAAAATAGGGCGACCCCTACACAAATTTTTCCACCTGTGTTTAAAACCAGGACAGGCTCAGCAGTCCGGTGCTGGTTCCTAAAATACGGGGATACCCTACTTGTTTTTTTAGGAACCAGGAATGGCTGAGGCGTCTGTGCTGGTTATGCTTTTGGGGGGGGGACTACGTCATTTTTTTTTTAATATTAACTTTTTAGATAGTGTTTACATGCAGAAACATAAACAAATCACACTGATAGGTGTATCTGTCTGCTCTATTCTATCCCGTCAAATGCAAATTGTGATTGCACAGCATGGTTATTTCAAAGTCTTGTCATGCTGTACAATCTGTGTATGTTTCTGCCAAACTCGCAGCTTAGGAGGTGGTCTATTTGAAACTTCTATTTAGCTGCGAGTTTGCTACAATTACACCCGAGATTGTAAACTTGAATCTTAGTAAATTCCCGAGCTCTATATTTTTCATGAAAAGTACTTCCGAGTTTGGCCGATGGTGAGTTTATTCGAGTTTGCAATCTCACAGGAGTTTTTCAGTGAAAAGAAAGAAATTTAACCCGAGTTTGGCTTTAGTAAATTTGTTAGTTTAAAAACAAATGCATAAACGCACCCGAGATTGCAATCTCGACCAAACACGAATCTTAGTAAATTTACCCTTAAGTATCTAGTACACTATAAGCAAAGTAAGAAGCAAAACTGAGGAAAAAGTGTGCAGTTTGTATAAAAAGGGAAAAGACACATCAGTTACAGTGCATCCGGTAAGTATTCAAAACGCTTCAATGTTTCCACATTTTGTTATGTTACAGCCTTATATCCAAAATGGAATAAATTCATTTTTGTCCTCAAAATTCTACACACAATACCCCATATTGGCAATGTGTAAAAAGTTTTTTTGGGATTTTTGCTAATTTATTTAAAAAAAAAAACACTAAGAAATTACATGTACATAAGTATTCACAACTTTGCCATGAAGCTCAAAATTGAGCTCAGGTGCATCCTGTTTCCACTGATCATCCTTGAGATGTTCCAACAGCTTAATTGGAGTCCACCTGTGGTAAATTCAGTTGATTGGACATGATTTTGAAAAGCATACACCTGTCTATATAAGTTCCCAAACTTGTCAGTGCATGTCAGATCACAAACCAAGCATGAAGTCCAAGGAATTGTCTGTAGACCTCCGAGACAGGATTGTCTCAAGGCACAAATCTGGGGAAGGGTACATAAAAATATCTGCTGCTTTGAAGGTCCCAATGAGCACAGTGGCCTCCATCATCTGTAAATGGAAGAAGGTCGGAACAACCAGGACTCTTCCTAGAGTTGGCCGGCCGTCTAAACTGAGTGATCGGGGGAGAAGTCCCTAGTCAGGGAGGTGACCAAGAACCCGATGGTCACTCTGTCAGAGCTACAGCATTCCTCTGTGGAGAGAGGAGAACCTTCCAGAAGGACAACCATCTCTGCAGCAATCCACCAATCAGGCCTGTATGGTAGAGTGGCCAGACGGAAGCCACTCCTTAGTAAAAAGCACATTGCAGCCCGCCTGGAGTTTGCCAAAATGCACCTGAAGGACTCTCAGACCATGAGACACAAAAATTTAACTCTTTGGCGTGAATGCAAAGCGTTATGTTTGCCAGGCACCGCTCATCACCAGGCCAATACCATCCATGGTGGTGGCAGCATCATGCTGTGGGGATGTTTTTTAGTGGCAGGAACTGGGAGACTAGCCAGGATAGAGGGAAAGATGAATGCAGCAATGTACAGAGACATCCTGGATGAAAACCTGCTCCAGACCGCTCTTGACCTCAGACTGGGGTGACGGTTCATCTTTCAGAAGGACAACGACCCTAAGCACACAGCCAAGATATCAAAAAAGTTGCTTCAGGACAACTCTGTGAATGTCCTTGAGTGACCCAGCCAGAGCCCAGACCTGAATCCAATTGAACATCTCTGGAGTGATCTGAAAATGGCTGTGCACCGACGCATCCCATCCAACCTGATGGTGCTTGAGAGGTGCTGCAAAGAGGAATGGGCAAAACTGCCAAAAGATAGGTGTGCCAAGCTTGTGGCATCATATTCAAAAAGACTTGAGGCTGTAATTGCTGCCAAAGGTGCATCAACAAAGTATTGAGCAAAGGTTGTGAACACTTATGTACCTGTGATTTCTCAGTTTTTGTTTTTTGAATTAAATTTGCAAAAATCTCTGAAAAACTTTTTACACATTATCATTATGGGGTATTGTGTGTAGAATTGAGAACAAAAATTAATTTATTCCATTTTGGAATAAGGCTGTAACATAACAAAATATGGAAAAAGTGAAGCGTTGTGAATACTTTCCGGATGCACTGTATGTGTGCCCTGTGCCATACATTGTTATGATTTGTTTGAACTTTATACTAATTTCTTTGCCACAGAAAAACAAATCCTAAAACGGCCCATACACGGTGCGATAGGCACCGTGCGACGCGACGAGGGATCCAACGTCTGACATATCGGGTGGTCCCCACACACGGTGCGAACACGGGTGGGTGACCACCCGATATGCCGGCTTCCTCTCCCCCACTCACATAGCGCTGCATGGGATCGCACCATCGCATCTCCAGATCAACTGAACTTGCAGTAAGATCTGGGGGTGCGATGTACGACCCCACTGGTTGCGCGCACTGGCCGATATCATGCCCATACACGTGTGATATAGCAGCCAAATCGTGCCAATCCGTTGGATCGGCTAATTTATCGCACTATGTATGGGCCGCTTAAGTATCTACTACACTATATGCAAACGTATTTGCAAATCTGAGAAAAAAGTTGCAAAATTGAGTAAAAAGTAGTGAAATTAAAGAAAAGTACACAGCACAGGATGGCACAAAAATATAGGTGTATCTGTCTGCGCTATTCTGTCCCATCAAATGCAAATTATTATTGCACAGCATGGTTATTTCAAAGTCATGTCATGCTGTTTTCTAGTCATCTAGACTCACTATGGAGTAAACAAGTTCTAGTATTCTGTCCTCTGTCTAATAAACCTTTAACAGTAAGTTTTGGTCCCACATTAGGAGTGTTTTGTAGTTCACATGCAAATAATGGGGAAACACTAAACTATCCATCGTATCTATATTTTTAAATTCACAATTGTTTTTTCTTTTGTAATAGCAGATGAAAAAATACTCATGTAGGTGTCTCCAAGGGTCTTATGCATTGGAATGTTTAATTCTTTATAGGCACCCAAACCTTTTGCACCTTAATTGTGCCTTGTACTGAGGGGTTGGGTACGGGATGCTGGCGCTTGGGATCCCTGTCAGTAGGTATCCTAACCCTTCTCCTACCCCTAACCCTCCCTCCCCGGTGCCTAAACCTTACCTCCTCACCTAGTGCCTTAACCTAACCTCTCCCTCCCCGCACCCTAAACCTAACCCTCCCCCCCAGTGTCTAACTCTAATCCTCCCCCGTCACCCCACTACTTACCTTCGGAATGCCGGCGGTCTGGATGCCTGTGCCGGGATTCTGACAGTGTGTCTGGATTCCGGCACCGGGATTCTAAGCGTCGGCATCCTATGTGCCGGAATATTGACCGGATCCCGCACTGAGGAATTCATAAGTTAGACATAGTTTTATGCAATCCCTCTAAACATACTCTAAGCACACAAGTAGAATAGTGATTGACCCCTCTTTGCCGGCCCTCTTCATCTTATTTTCAGCCTTCTTAACCCGGCCTTACCACCAATCGTATATAGCCATAATCTCAAGTAGAGATGGAGATAATAACAGAGAAACACATATATGACACCTTTAAGCAAGTCAGGCAACATAAATATTTTTGCATTCATCAGAAATGAAAGTGAAATTGATAAAAGGGTTATTGCACCTTTATAGGATCCCCAACTATAAATACAAGATGTAGCAGATGTTTTGTCTTCACAGCACTAATCTACAATGAATACAATTTTAATGACTTTTAATTGTAGAAATAGAGAATATGTTTTACTTAACTTCATACTGTAACAGAAAGACATCTAATTCTAGTCTGGTGTGGTAACTGATATATTTGTGAGAATTATAGGATATTAGGAGATGTTTTCTTGTATTTGAGATTTAGTGGTTCTTGGGGATAAATTAACTAAAAAGTAAGTGAAATTTTGGGCAAAATTAGATTTTGATAAAAGCATCCAATCTCGTTATTCATTTTTCACATTCATACATTTGCAGCCCAGACTTATTAGCAGTCTTTTGGGTTTAGCAATTTATAATCTGCGTCAAGGGAATGCAGGTGCAAAAATATCTCTCCAGCTGTAATTATGCAAGGTCTCTTATGGCATTAATTCCCAAATCAATGGCACCTCAGTGTATCATTCCTGTAAGAAAATGTTTATAGTCTGTAGTTATCTGTGCCCTTGACTATCATATGCATGAAATGCAAATATTGAAACAATGGCAGTGGCACAATACAAGTGAAGACAAGGAAAATAAATCCATTTCTTTTGTATGATCATTTAGCAGAATAAATGTTATGTTCCTAAATGCCTTTCTATCTTACAATTTGAGCAATGTATATTAAACCAGTAGTATCAAACTTACTAACAAAATTACCTTTCCAATAGGAGTACTTTAATCTCTCTTCTAGGACCCCAGTATTTACTGTATTCTCTAGGGGCCCGACACTTATATTGTTAGGTAGGGCCTCTGCCTCGCTGTTGGCACTGCCGGGCTCACTCCATAGCAGAGAAGATCTGACATAAGCGGTCTAAGATTGTGCTATGGAGGGAGCTGATCATTGCTGAAGGTGGTGGAGAAATCCTAGAAAATACAGCAAAGACTGGACTTTAAGAGGTGATATCCCCAAATGTACTATTATTGCCGATCGTTATCTGATCATCCTGCACGTGTTGGATGATCGTTATCGAACTTCCAACACATGCATGTTTGGCACCTACGCCAACTATGTTCGCGGGTCCCTATAGTAAACAGGCTAACCTGGTCGATAACAACCAGGTATGCCTGCTTGCACGAACTACGGACGATGGTCGATAACGCCCATACGTGGCTGTGCATCGATCATCGTTTGGTCGTTTGCAGGGGCCAGAAGCTGTCAGATTTTAACGATAATGATAGGATCGTTATCGTTATTGTACAAATCTGCTAATCTGACCGTGTGTGCGCACCATAAGTTATTTAGTAAAACTGATTGTTAAAGTGGAAAAGCCATAACAAGCTACTAACAATGTAAAAGCTGTTCTATACCACTAGTGCTCACCTGTTTTGTAGCTGAGACCACACGTATGCTGCTGTTCTGGCACCATATGTCTCTGTGAGCAATTGCTAAAGGAACACCAGAAAACATACTAAAAGAGGTAATTCCCAATATAATCATATTGCATAGCTGACAATCTGGGTACCATAGAAGGGGTGCCCACTTGGGATACCAACCCACAGGTTGTGGAACTACTTTTATAACACAGCTAGATTGTAGAATCTTAACAGGGCCGTCTAAACAGCATTGTAGGCCCTGGGAAAAGCAATGCACTGGGACCCCTACCCAACCATTCACTGGAATAAATATGTAAACAGTCAATAAAATTAAACCTTTCGATTCATTGGTATTTTCAACAAAATCAATGTTTAAACATAAAAAAATAATGTAAAGCAGCAAATATTATGGACTCCACCTCTCTCTTCTACAACTCGCAATACAGTTCCTGATTAAAGTATGGGGGGTCCTCTGAGAGAGGGCGCCCTGGGCGACGGCCAGCCTCCCTAAACTGGCTTTGTGGCTGCAGGCCGGGGGGCATATTCCTGTCTCTCACGGAGCGAGCAGCCACAAACTCCATGTAGATGCCCTCTGGCCCAGCCCGTCCCTGCTCGAAGGCCCCTAGAATCGTTGTGCCATGGCCCGTTGCCCAGAATACCTATAAGATGGTCCTGAAGCTATAGCACATTGTTTTGTTGTGCTCTGTCAGTTATCCTGTACTACTGCTATGCTATTGTACACCACTATACATTTGCAAATTACAATTACCCATCTTGAAATTTAAGTCATTTTATCGGGCAGTTTATCATTATATCATAGGTATAGACAGTCGTGGCTCATAAGTAAAGGGCACATTTATCATGTTTACATCATGTTAAACCTGTTTGCGATATAAAAAACTTGACTATGATTATTGTATTAATGGAATTTATTCTATATGTAGGGTATGCTTTAAGGATGTAGACTTTTAGATTGTTGACAGTCAGAATGTCAATATTGTGAATGTTGAGAGCTGATTTTGGGTTAGGATTAGTGTTAGATTTGGGCTGCAATTAGGGTTAGGATTAGGCTGCGATTAGGATTAGTTCTCACTTCTAAGGAAAAATACATTATCGACATGCCGATTGTCAACATTATTTCAGTATCAATAGTATCAATGGCGGTTGACATGTCGACATGCTGCCCACATTGACATTCTAAACATGTTGTCATTCTGGTGTCGACATCCTGAGTGGCAACATTTAATACCACACCCGTATGTAAAGTTAAACCCAGATTACCATGAATGTCAGTGTCAGTATACTCAGGCACATAACTGAAGCTTGTAGCACAGCAGATCAGTGACCTCCAGGCTGGAAGTGTGGGTAACATTCCATTCCATTGATGGCCACGTCGTGGGCTGCTGAGAACATTTCCCAACCTACGGAAATGTGAAATACAGACAGGTCAATGAAGTTAAACTTGTCCTTTGTGTTAAAGGCCAGAGCTGTTGTTTAGAAGGGTAAATACAGGATCACTTTGTAGAAATGTCACACATCGTATATACATAATTGTGATGCACCACATTTGTATTGTAATGTATAGTGTTGTGTCCTTACCCTGGCACTGACATTTGTGATAATTATTTGCGGTATAGATGTACACATCCATAATATTTTGAATGTTTACCCTGTCACCTCCCTTTCTTTGCAGCCATCATAATGTTTGCTTACAGGTCCCTGATAAGGGACTACCTACTAGCAGGAGGATGAAACATGATATTTATTCAATTATTGCAGTAACTTGCATATAATAAGTAAACACAATGCTGTTCCTACCCCACTACTGGTTCTGGGACTTCGTACGCGCGACTTCCAACTCAAGTATGCTGCTGCATGCGCATGCGCGGCCTGTCCACGTGTCTTCAATCTCCGTCCTCCATTGAGACAGAATGTGCTCCTAAGCATCTCTCTGCATCAGAAACTGGATCCTTTCTTGGAGAGATTGTGGCTGTGGTGACAGAGATACCACTGTGTCACCACCACTTACTGTAAAAGGGCCACTGCCACCACTAAGTGTGTCTACAGGTGTGTGCTACACTCATACGCACACCACCTGCATTAACCCCATACGCTCCCTGCTGGATCTATGTGTACTAGTTATATGTGCATACCAACATTAACCCTGTGTTACCATGCATCCTGGTATCTGCCAGGTAATTAACCTTTAAGCCTGGTTAGGTGTCCTGCCATATGGACTGACCTCCATTGGAAACCACTGACACCTATCAACAACTTAGGTTCTGCCAATAATTGTCAGAATGTCATCAAGATCTAACAAACTTATCTAGAAAAATACTGATTTTCACTACAGTGGCATATATATATATATATATAACAGTTATATGTGTGCCTGTGGGTGTGTGAGCACGTGTGATAAAAAAACATGTTTCATAATGGGATGAGGATCACTTTAGGGACAGATTATTAGGGATAAATTAAGGATGGCTCTTAAATTACAGGAAAACTGTACTGTATTATCAGCTAGTGGTCTGAGATAAAGCTAATATTCTTTCATGAAGATGCAAATTATGATTTTCTAATAGCCATTATTCATGTCAGACTCATTTTCCTATAAGACATTAGTACTACTGCTGTATAATAACATTTATCAGCATCACTATTTAGTAATGTCATTGTCATGCACACAGCTGTGTCTCTATATCTATGTGGAACAGGAGAATAGCAAATAATGTTCTAGCCTAACTCTTTTACAAATTCAATTTATCTGTGACTTACATTTAAGGTTGCAACTTACATTTAAGGTATGTTTCTGCAGGGACTCTGTACTTTCTGAGGGTAATGTGCAGTGACAGATGCCAGAATGTTTTAACATTAAATTATAAAGCAGCTGATAAAGAGAGGCGTTTTACTGCACAAAACCTGGGGGAAGTAAATGTAGAAATAAACCAAGTGAGAGAGTCTTAGGGTCCAGGAGCTAAGAACATCCATGACACATCTCTGTGGCTATCACATATTTGTAAATTACAGTTGCAACAAATATCTGTGTTTCCTTTGTTTCTCTGTAGGCTCATTGATATTTATATATATTTATAAAATAATGTGTTAAAATTATAGAAATCCTACTCACATAATCACATGACTGGACATTATTTCCCAATAACCGCACACCTCCCAGCATAACTGCACTCCTGGACTACTTCCCACTGTTACCAAAACCTAATCACAAAGCCACAGCAGTATCACTCCACAAGTGTAAACAATGCCATCACTCACAGAGAGACTACTCAAAGAAAAGCAGCACATCACATATTGGTGTTTCATATGCAGTAGTGACTAGTTTGGTGACAGAATACATTTTGAGAAGATGGTAAATCAAACGACAACTGAAACCTAGGGGTGTGATCACATCACAGTCCTCAGTGTCCATGGTATGCTATCCTTAGCTACATCCAGACATTGCTAAATGCAGCATAGACTGAATGCCAAATAGGAGTAATTGTCCGGGGGGTTGATCAATGATTTTTTATTTGTGGGGGGGGGGGGAGACAACGCCATTTTTTTCTAAGAGTTTTAACCCTTCTCAAAAATATTAATTAAATAAAGCATGCACAGATCATATTGATCAGTGCAGTGCTTCACATAAACTGTTATTCTAGCGGGTCTCCCATCGGCTTTGCGGCAGGTTCTAAACCTGACACATAGTAAATCCGGGGTTTCCGATGTGTTTTAAAGTAATTTGGTTGGTTTTTCATTGGTTTGTTCTATAGTAAATAGGCGGATTGCAAAACTGGCGAATAAATGCCCAAAGAAACCCTTTGATTGTATCTGCCATTATTACTTTCAGTTGTGGATCAAATGCCCATTTAGGTATGCATATATTGTTCAGCATTAAATCACCGCTCTTTTCTTGCAGATTGAAACAAGCATTGTATAGTGAGGAGCGACAAGTATAACGGTAAGATGCTATTAGTTTGCAAATGTAGCCATGGCCAGTTTTAGGCATGACTTGGTGGCCATAGGCTTAGGCTAGGCACAGTCGCTAACAGTAATCATAGGTTTGGGGAGTGTGATTGTGCCTCGCCCAGACTCCATGACAATAGGAAGCTATTGCTCTGTTTGTGCAGTTATTTTTCTATCATCGTATGAGGCGCACCAGAGCCTGGCCTGGGTACTTCATACTCCCATAATCTCAGAATCCCTGCCGGGCAGAGTTGTAAATTAGTTTTGTAGTTAGCATGGGTAAAGAAGAAAATGAATCCCTAAGCATAGGCTTTTATCTATTATGTTAAAGAGTTTATGTGCTTCCACCAGAGTGGTCTCCTTAGGGATTGTTGAAACAAAGTTGCATGTAGAGCTTAGGCTCAAGTTTGTAAAATTCAATAAAACCGGAAAATGTATAATACAAGACAGATGAATAATATTGCTGCATCACATTTTTACATTTGCTACACCCATACCTAAAAAACTTCTCCATGCACCTGACAGTTAATATTTGTATCTTCGAAATTTCACAGATGAGCGACTGCACTTTAAACATTCAGTAAAGTTCAGTAAAATTTGCAAATAAAATCCACCAAGATACAATAATATCTGCAAATACCACTAAAGAGTTGTGTGCAAATTTCCAGTCATAGATATAACTAGCTAGTTCTGTATTTTGTTGCCTTTGTTTATGTAGTCTTTTATTTGTGCTCTTCACAGTGGGGTTCATGCAAGTTGGGCGGAAATGTTCCAGCACTGCAGCAGTGAACTAATTGCATGTATTTACACATATGCTGAGTTGTATGCATATCTGCAACTGTTCGTACACTTGGTTTGATACTATCATCATTATCAGTGCACAGACACCAACCTTATCCTTGATGCAAAAGATGTGTCTGAAAACAATTACACAAACACACAACACATAGGTCTGCCGACTCACCTCTCTGATCTTAGCTTGTGTGAGAACGCCCCATTACAAGTCAGATGTGCAAATGGACCCGTATTCAGTACTTCATCAGCCCCAGTATGAAGAGCACTGATCTGCTGGATGTTTCCACAGTCTGAGCTGGCTGTTCTTGGTACCTTGGACAGTTCCCTTGCTCTGGGCAATGCATATTGTACATAAAAGTCTGCTTTCTACTAACACCTGAAAAATACTGACACATTGTACATATAGGTGAACAACTGTCTCAGTTTTGATTTAAAGTCTCAGCAGCTTAATTTATAAAATAATTAGTAAATTGCTATTGGAAACTGCGTTATTGCTGTGAATTATTCAGCTCAATAGCCTATCCTGTTATTATTATTATTATTATTATTATTATTATATTTATATGTTGCCACAAAAATTATACAGTGCCATACCATGGGAAAATAGGGCACAGTATATAAAATGTTGCAGCTAATTACACATAATACAACACAGTCAGAGGCAAATTACAGAAAATGTAAGAATTATAAATGCAATAATACCAATAAATGAAGCATACTACATAAGGCATACTAGGCAAAGTACACAGCAAACATAACACAGTACAAAGAGGCATCATATAAGAACACACAGGTGGATAAGGCAGGAGTTAGGAGGAGAGAATGCCCTGCTCCTGAGACTTTACAGTCTAATTGGGAAGGCCAAAACAAGAGTGGGGTGGGGGGACATGTTGTGACACAGATAGAGAATGTAGGCAGAGGCAGGCTAGGACAGAAAGAGTGGCATTAGGAGTATGTAAAACAGTGTAGGATGGTGAAGAGTAATATATGGCATGGCAGTGTATTCCATGGGTGGGTAGCAGCTCAGAAGAAGTTATTATGAAATAAATGGGTTAGAGTTATCAATGATGAGTCAAGGCACTACTCAGAGATGTTGGGGGGGGGAAGCTGACAGCTTTATAGATGGGGGTAAAGAGTTTGAGTCACATTGCTCAGGGAAGGAAGAGCCAGTGATTTGATTTGCAGAAGCAGGGTTGTGGGAGAGTGTTTCAGCGCAGAGTTGATGTTAGGTTGAAGTGGAATAGATGGGTGAAAGGGTGGCCATACTGGAGGTGGTTGTTCCAAAGTGGGAGGTAATGAGAGAGTGGAAGAGAGCTTTGTTATCATCAAGGCAGAAGCATCAGTCTTTGGGGAGCGACTTGACATTGGTAATGAAGGAGGAGGAGATCATTTTGAGCTTTAACAGCATATCTGACTTAGCAGCAATGTATGCAATGGCTGCTTTTTATTTCCTATGTTGTTTCTTTTTTATGTTTTACACTTTTTACATACTCTTAGCAAAGCCTTTCCATTATTAAAGTATTATCTTGGCCCTCACTAAATACCACCACCCACTGTTTAAATGCTTTTGAAAGGCAATGCCATTCAGCACAGACTGAGGAGAAAGGAAGCCTGGCTAGAACATATCCATTTATTCATTTAACACATATGACCTGATAACTCTTACACACAATTTTAAAATACTTGTATGTGCTTTCATCCAGTCCTGTAGAGTGCACATCTGTGTAGTATGGAATTGGATACTTCATAATGAAAAGTATATATTTATTTTTGCATGGTTGTTTGTGCTGTTGGATATGTTGCAGCTTACTAGCCACTATTCAAACTATGTTAACTTGCATGCTTTATGTGGCTGCAGGATGTGGAAGTTAAGTGAAGGATGGGGAGACTAGAAGGTGACGAATTGTATTATCAAGCTGTTTTTCGGTAGAAAGAGAATTTCTGCCATTTAATCAATGTTAAAATTACAGCTGTGGTTTATTGCTACATTCCAATTAGAAATGTGCTAAAGACATTAACAATGTCTCTAGAGACATTTAAAATGATGTTATTACAGTGCTATCATCATCATCAAGGCTCTATATAAAGGAAAACACCAGTGCAGAAATGTCTGCAGGACTGAGTTTGCAGAACTGATCATTCATTATGATGTTTTTGCCACCAGGTATATACAAACAGTGTGTGTGTAGTCTAAAACAGCTGTATGTGAATAAATGCAAATTTTCACACTTTAGATATGTAGAGTTCAGTACTTTATATAATTATTCAGTATAATCACATCCTGTATAGTACTGGGCTAATACAAATTAGGGAATATTTTCAAGTATATTATGTTAGATAAGTAAAAACTAAACAGCAATTATTAGTGGGATGTACTAAGCAATGCATCAGTGATGCGGTACATCCCGTCTGTCTTTGGATACATACTGCGGTTGTTTACCTCGGTATGTACCTAGAATTTCGCAAAGGACAGCTCTCCCGATAAGATGTGTCCTTTGCGAATTCCGGACAGATGGACAGAAGGCCACGGGTCTTGGAGGGTGATGGGAAGGATCCGATCAAAACCCTCCCAAGGGGGAGCGTCCCGATAAGAAGCCCACCAGGACGAAGCCATTCTGGTGCTTTGTACGTATGGTGAATGCGGTAAAACCCCTGCAAACTGCATTCTCTGGAATTTTACTGCATTTTCCCCTTTAGTACAACCCTCCCAGGTAGTTTAAATAGTACTACGCTTGAAAATTTTGGTGATAGATGATTTTAGAGTGGATCCTGTGTATTTGTTCTAAATTACAAATTTAGGCCTCTGCATCAGGCCTAAATTCTGCAGCTGATAAGCCATGCGATTTCTATGGCTCTGTAATGCCGCTTTGTAAGCAAATAAAGACATTATTAGAACTTCTAACTGTATTTTTTATGCTTACAAAGTGGCATTACAGAGCCATAGAAATGACGTGGCTTATCAGCTGCAGAATTTAGGGATTTTGCAGAGTTGCTCACAAATTGGGTATACTAAAAAAAGCTGCACATAAAAATAGCATTTTAATGGAGCATATGCTGAGGCATAGACATCGCAAGATGCATTCAGCTTAGCATCAGTAGCATATGTGTCCGGTTGGCACCAGGCATACGTCACATACTCTTACATCCATATTTTTAACCATTTGTTTTCCTTATAAAGTACACATTCGCTATTAGGCATTAATACAAATGTAAAAGCTTCGCTAATATAGAAGAAACAGCTCTCCACATTATGTACTATCAGCATCAGCAGTGCAACCACAATCAGCAAGTGGTACGCTAGATATATCATTTTTCAGCATCATCCCTTATTTACACCTGTAAATAATATTGCTCCCTCAGGTATATATATACGCATCTGTGTGCCCACCTGTATACGTTTTTAGTTGGGTGAACATGACCTTATAGTACTTAGCCTATGGTACAATATCCCTTCCCTCAATTGTCCCAACCTCTGCCCATGCATCAATCCTCTTTTGCTTTACTGTTGTCAATTAATTACCACTTGTCTACCTGGTGTCACTGCACATGACATCTTGAATATAGGATGAAACTCTGGACACTGAATGATAGCCACAGCATAGACAGATGGATTTCCAGGTCTGTAGCACAATAGCAGAAAGGGCTGGTGTGACGTGAGCAGCAGCTGGGATTGCAGGCAGATGGACACAGAGCAGAGCCTGAGGCTGTATGTTAAACTTGTGCAAATGAGAGGGGAACAGAGCAATAGAGAGAGCGTGGAGGAAGAGAGTGGGAGCGATGATATCGTCGCAGACACTTCACGCACAATTTAACTTCTGTTCTTCTCAATATGCAAATCCATGTTTGTTAGGAGAAATCTAAGGCTAAATAGTATTATAATTGAGGTATTTATATTCAACCAGTTGAAGCTGTGAAATATAGAGGATGCATGTGAAAAAAGAGACCTGCTCTTTAGTTTGCATCTTGACTAATAGATATCTGGATAAACATATAAACACAAATTAAATTATTGTTTAAGTTATACTTTGGTTATGTGCATAGTGACCAGTTAGTTTCCCTATATGGCAAAATAAATTGTATATAAATCTGTATCATTTTACAGATTCTTATATGAATTTAACATTAGCTGCTGTTTTTTTTTTATTTATAATCTGTGTACGGTTTCAGCAATTGTATGTGATTTACTAATTGCTCCATTTTTATATGCTAGACCTATATATGTTAGCACTAAATAAATTAGTGTTCTGTGCTGAGCATGTTGAAATCTGCTCACTACTTTGCCACACTGATTTGTTTGTTTTCCTTCATATCTGCTGCAGGACGGCCAAGCACATCTCACTCATACTGAGCCCTGAGGAACAGGATGAAGCCTCACTCCAGTTCATGGATAACTTTTATCCTTTTCTACCTGAAGATGGCTTGCACTATTGATGTACCTTTGGACCGTAAGTTTAATGGAGGAGGGTTCTATATAAATAAATGTAATATAATTATCACTTATTATCTCCTAGTTATTACCTTTGATGTGTAGAATACAAATCGTAACTGATTCATCATTGAATTTAAGTCATTGTGAAATTTTATGTATGCTTCCTATAATTACAGACATTTGTATTTAGGGATCGAGCCAGTGTTTTACCTGGACTGCCTTGGATGGGTTGTGAAGCCATGTACATTGTGCAGATGGTACTGTTGCAGGCTGTAACAAAAGGCTGTGACCCTTAGCATCCACCACTGCTCCTATACAAAACCTCAAAGACACAGTTATTCTTAGGGTCTTTTGACCACAACAGTCTAGTGATTCTGCACAATGAAAACTGAAGCTGTCCTGCATTGCAGGTGGTAGTTAAGAATAAACATAGCAGCTGCCTCTCTTTAGTGACACTATATGCATATTAGCCTCCCAAGATAACCTGAGGATCCATGTGACTACAGTGTTCAGTTTAGTTCTCTTCTTGCTTGGAAAGGAAGTCACATTACAGCTTTTTATTGATTATCCATGTTAACGTATTTATAGTTACTTATATAGCTCACACATCTTCTGCAGAACTTTACAGAAAATATTTGGTAATTCACATCAGTCCCTCCTAACAGCATGTTTTTAAATTGTGGGAGGAAGCCAGAGCACCCAGAGGAAACCCATGAATACATGGGGAGAACATACAAGCTCTACACAGATATAGCCTCAGTGCTGTGATGCAGTAATGCTAACCACTACACTAACCGTTCTGCTCAACATAGTCTTAACCAGGTTGATTTCAACGGCAGGACAATGCTGTCCTTTGCCAATGGTGAATAAAGAAGCCAGAAAAGTAACTGAAATGAGATTGCAGGTGGCACTATGTAGATGCCATATACAGTATTTGTAATTAGGAATACTTCCCAGAAGGATTGACAATTTTAACATGAGTGACAGAGTACAGCAGACAGTAAATACAGGTCTCTTTTCTATTTCCTCAAAGTGGTTGTATAAAGTGACTATAGACCCTACATTATAGTCATAGACAATTTTGATGGTTAAATTAAATGTGCTTTATATAATGCTGGTTTCCAGTCTAGAATGCTGGTCAAATGACGCAGCTGTGGCAGACGGTCTTTAAGGACTGCATATGGAATTTAATATTCATCAAGACTATTTATACATCATAATATAATTTACCATATAAACTGCACATAACTTGCTTCATATCAGTAACCATCTATTTACACTGTTAATAGCAATTTAATAGCACTTTAATTATGTCATTTTCCGTTGTATTGTCTGTTTGTTACAGTGTTTTTATTTAAAATAATACATTTATAATTACTGAGATTGTTATTGTTAGATGTTTTGTTTATATGTGTTTTATGCGTGTCTGTTGCTGTTTGTTTAATAAATGTCAAAGTGTCTACATTTTATATCTTGATGATAGTGCACATGCCTTTATATTTTTTTTATTTCTTTTTTTATTGACTAACCTTGTCTCTTCTTCAAATTTCCATTTGCACTCATGGAAACTAACAGCAAATATTCAACGAGACCGTAAGTTTCTTTCTGGAGATCTGTTTGCTTCTTGCTTACATTGGCACAATGAATTGGCCAGAATCTTTGTTCATTATCATACACCTAATTTTGCTCTTGTTTGTGTTTCAGCATTTTACATTTTAAACAAAAAGAGAGCAGGAATGTGAAGAATGAGCACTTAGTGGGCGGGCACATTTGCGGAGAGCTGGTCCAGCCTGACAAGGCTTCCGAGTCTTTACTGCACATATGTCTGGCCAGAGCAAGCAGAGAGCTGGCGTTTGTGCAGTGAAACTCTGAATGGATATTCTCGACTCATGTACTGGCCCACTAGCAGGTGGGCGCTTAATATCCCAGCAGCAGTTGCCCTGGACAATACCCTAGTTCAGTGGAAGAATAATAACATCTTATGTAATGAGCTGGGACTTTCACTCAGGAGTCACACCCAGTAACTTTATAAACAGCTTGAGATGCCTAAAGTTAGTTACAAACATGATTCAGTCCTAATGACTGTGGACATCATTTACAGTTAGGAGGAAATCCAGCACAAAGTGGAAATTTGTACTACCTGACCAAATCAAGGAGAGCAAATGTAGTTTTTTGTGCATCAAGGAAAACTTCAGATTTTGAATGGAGCTCACAAATACAGGGCAGCTTTATTCTTATACTGCAGTTTAGAGCTGAGCTAGACCCCTAAATAACTCTAAATATAAATTTTCCCTATAGAGCGCAACATGCCGTTGCATGGTGCAAAATTCATCTTACAGCCGTATTTAATAACTGTTAGGGCAGGTATGTGCCTTTACCTAATAGGTTAGTAAATGTTTTGCTACCCACATATGTGCAAATATCAGGGCTATAAATATTTCATACAGATTTGCCAAGCTATATTGTTGTAGCTGGCGCGGCGAATCTTTCCACGCATAGCGCGAGAAATGCCCATGAGCGGAAACGGGCACTGCATACGTAACCGCACCTCCATAGGAGTGCATTGTGTGATCGCAGTGTGCACCATAGTGTATGCAGGCGCGGGGAATCGCAAGGTGCAATGCATGGGCGCGTTTGTGGCGCGATCATCCACAATGTAACTGGGTGTATCTGCATGATTTGAACTGAACTACAACAACCAAATATAAATGAGCTGTATATCTGGCAGCTGAAAGTTGGATAATGAAAGTAAATGTTTGATTGGTTGCTTTAAGTGCTACTGATTATTGCCCAGGGTGTGGGTGTCGGTTGTACACTGTTTCATGGTAAGTGCTGGAGGCACCCTGATTGCAGACAGTTATTGAAATAGGAAACCATTTCTGTTTCCTGAGGCAACAATAGCCTTGGAGTCTCTTTAGTCTGAAAATTGACCTAGCCAAGTGCATCTCATTTGCATTGGCTCTTACTGCATTTCACTCTTATTTTAGTGGTTGGTTGTGGGAAGTCTTCTTCAGCAGTGTGTGTCCCATTGCTCAGATTCCCTGACACAGTCATGCAGGCAAGCCACCAGTAGAGTAAACCATATCCCAACATATGATACCCACATATACGTAATTTCAAATACCAAAGCTTAAAAAAAAATACATAACTGGTTATTTAGGTTCCAATGTCCAGAATGAGCTTGATGATTAGAAGGAATGCAAAGTATATAACAGTAATAAAATATAAATTGTATACATACTGTATGTGAAATATAAAGTATACTGTATTTTAGCATTACTCATATAGGATGTAGTTGGTGGTGCTCCCTAGAATCACACACAGATATACTACTGTACACTAGTATATTTAAGCTTTAGGCAGCTGCATGTTTATTTGCTGTTATGTATGCTAGGACGGATGTTTAGCTGCTGCAAAAGACATTGGGGATCTGTACATGTGGGATCCCTAACTGAATCTATTACTCTTCTGTCTGCAGTTCTTCAGCCACCAACCATCACCAAGGAATCTGTGAAGAATTATATTGTTGATCCACGAGATAATATCTATATTGAGTGTGAAGCTCAGGGAAACCCACATCCCACGTAAGTTATAAAATATTATTGAAAATCATATGAGAAAGGAATAGTAGGAACTTTTACCTTAAGTTAGTGTTTTGTGTCTATTTCAAACTAAAACTAAAACAATTATCTAATATCCAAAAACCCGATGTTACAGTAGTGTGATATTTTGGTGTAGAATTACAGTATGTGAACTATACCTTCCTTGATTGTTAAATAAGCTATGATTACTCAGACAATCATTCAGTGGTTGATCACAAGACGCTACCAGATTTCTGTGCAGGTCCATCCAAAGTCAATAACTGGATCAATAAATAAAGTGCCCTTCTGCTCCACGGGAGGTTTCTGTCCTCCCTGAGCTCGCCTTGTTAACAGCCATGCTTTTTATAGTTACTTTATACATATACCTCCTGTACCTATTTAGATCCTATTCCATGTTACTGTTAACATTATGGTTTCATTTCTCTAGATTTACATGGACACGGAATGGGAAATTTTACAATGTGGCCAAAGATCCCAAAGTTTCATTTCTCAGGAGGTCTGGAACCCTCATCATAGACATTTATGGTGGTGGGCGGCCTGAAGACTACGAGGGAGAATATCAGTGTTTTGCTCGCAACCGGCATGGAACAGCTCTTTCCAATAAGATCTTGCTGCAAGTTTCCAGTAAGTTCCCAGAGAGGAAGTAACATAATGGATTCATAACACAGGTGGATGGTGCACCATCTAAACGTTGATTAAATAATTGTAATAGATTTTCAGTGGAAAAATCAACATTGTCTTGGTCAACCTATTAAGTACAGTATGTCTCAGGTATATGCATATGATGAGTCAAACAGAAGTAGCTATATCAGGCCAGGTACCCAATGACACCCCACAACCACTTCCCCCAGGAGCTGTGGCCGCAGCATTTATGCTTCATGCTGTATTTAATTGTGTTCACTGGAGTAAATGCAATGAGGTCAATTAAGTATTTTCCATTGCCCCCTCCACAACTATGGGCAGCTAAAGCACTGGTTACACTTCCTATGTCATGCGCCATGAAATTTTAGAGAATTATCTTTTAAAAATTGCACATTTTATTGCTGCAAAGCAATTTACACCATGTTGGTTTATTTCATAAAGAAAACATTTGTCACTTACAATATACACCTTTGGACACAACTGAATTGGGTAGTTTGAACAATAGATGCGCAATAAAATAATACATTTATTTTAAATAATCCTTTTTGTATAGTAGCTGTTTATCAAAGTAACATTAATGGATAAAAACTAAGGTCAATAGGTTTAATACTGCTTAAGGCATCTCCTCCTTGATAATGTGGGTGAACAGGAGTCTTTGGGGTGTATTTACAAAAGGTCGATTTTAATCAATTTAAAATCGATAAAAATCGATTATCATCGATGTTGTGTTTCTGGGTCTAATCACACATTTACTAATAAAAAACAAATCAAAAATTGTTTGTTAGTAAATGTGTGATTAGCTCCATAAATACAGCATTGATGTTAATCGATTTTGATTGATTTTAAATCAATTAAAATAGTCCTTTAGTAAATATACCCCTTTATGTTAGTTGTGTTCCTCAGGCTTGCAGCTTGCAGTGTATGGAATGAACATAGAAAATATATTTTTTATATTGTTCAATGTTCTTATATACACAGTATAGAAAGAGAAGTTAAATATTTAGTTAATGTTTATTTAAATGTCTAGGCTTTAGGTTGTCACAAGATATATTCAGATTAGTTACAGTTGTTGGCATTTTTATTCTGTTGTATATGCAGCAAAAGTACCTAGGAAGTAAATCAGCATTGTTATATTGCTTAGCCCATAAGATTGTACCTTACATGTTTCTTCACTCAGTGTGAAATTCTACCTGACTTTGTTCTACAGGATCCCCATTGTGGCCAAAGGAAAACCTGGACCCTGTTGTTGTGAATGAGGGGGCTTCCCTCACTCTGCAATGCAACCCTCCCCCCAGTCTCCCTCCTCCGGTCATATTCTGGATGAGCAGCTGTAAGTGGGCTCATGTGATCTGCACACAAGACTGTACCTATCAGTGATAGGCCATGCAAGCAAGGTTTTTCTTCCACATATTTCGTAGGCTAATACTCTGTAGGATGAGGACAATGCCACAGTGGTGTTAACTGTAATACACCCACCGCACACAGTGGTATCCATGCACAGCTAATAAGAGGGCTACACCGGGTGGGTGAGAGAGGGGTTGGATAAGCAGGGTTTCTGTGAGAAAGTGACAGAGTGAGGGGTATAGATAGTCAGCTGTACATTGTTCTCACTGTGGAGGGATAGGGGTTTTAAATCTCCTATCTCAGCATAATTTTCCCGTAAATGTTACTATGCTACAAAGAAATATGAAGCAGTATTATCCCCAGCAGTATTATCACCAGGGTCCCAAGGTCAGCCACGTATACCCTTCACTTATGCTCTACTTACGCTGCTGACCTCTCTGCAGGCATGTATATGAACTAATTCTATTATAGCCATGCTACATGTGTAGTACATGTGTCTGATAATTAATGGCTGAATTAGCTGTTATGTTGTTAATTAAGTGAAAACAGAATGATATATACACAAGTAAGTCTGACCCATTGCACATGATTCTTTTAAAAAAAAGTACCTTCATATTTATTACAAATATTGAACATATTTGTTCTATGGTTTTTTTAAATTGCAATATTCTGTTCCATTTCTTTTTGACATATCAGTACTTTATTATGATAATTTTCATTTAAATCCAATGTATACTCTGTATACTTCTGAGTTCTCAATGTCTCAACTTTATTCGACCGCTCGAATAACACTCAATAGTGCATAGTGCATGTGTCATTGAGTCAGTCTGAAAATAGGATGACTTGTAGGGACTGCCTATAGTCTGTGCGCTCGTTTGTCTTCAAAATTGTCCTGGCACTGCGGCCTGAAAATGTATCTATAAAGTAATGTATGTCACAAATTGGAAAATGACTGCAATGCACCCCTGTATAAGGCACAGCTTGATATACTATATAATCTATCTCTCTCTCTGTGTAGCCATGGAGCCAATTACACAAAACAGACGAGTGTCTCAGGGACTGAATGGGGATCTGTACTTCTCTAATGTCCTGCGTGAGGATGCATTGACCGATTACAGCTGCAATGCTCGCTCCCATTTCACACACACCATCCAACAGAAGAATGCATACACTCTCAAAGTGCTGACAAGTAAGTAGCCCCTTATTCTCTGTGGTGTAACAGACTTTGGTTTAGTATATTCAAACAGATCTATTTCACAGGTTTTACTGTGTATATAAATAAAGATATCAGTGAATTGAATGCTTTGTACCAAGCTTTTGAACGTTACAGTGCAGCCTTACTTACCTATACTGAGTATTTATCCATCTTCCTATTAGTAACCAAGACTGAAGCACAGCAAGTAGAAAGCACAAGTGCATCTGGCTGTAGCTTAGGAAATACTGGAGTACTTTTTCTGAAGAGACCTGCAGCAAAAGCCATTAGATAAGGATCTCCATTTTTTCATTGTAATTAGAAATATTAATTTTAAATTGTTTTTGTAACAGTTTCTTTTTTTGATGTAGTTATTAGTTTGCGTGGAAGCTTGGAAGCTTTCAAACTGCTCCTCTACAAAAGCATTAAAATAAATCTCACTAATTCGCTCCAACTGTGTTCTTAATTGTAACAATTTATGGGCGGTAGCAGTATTTTTGACCTATCAATTTTCTGTCAACTAGTGACATCACTCATACACTTAATGGCTCCCTCTAGTGTATGTAGATGGTAGGTGCATTTTAACTAGAAAATATTAGAACGCTAGATTGACATGATTGACTTTAGAAATCAGTTGTTACATAATAAAACATGTTTTTTTTTATTTCCACTTTAATCAGTAAGAAAAGGTCTACAAAAAAATATTTTTTTAATTGAAAATATTTGTTGCTAATCCACTATTGCTACAACTTTGATTATATGTGGTATTTTAGTTTGCCTACAGATGTGTCCTCTTGCATCCTTGCTGCTTGCGCAGCAAACGTGCGCACGCATATTGAAATCCTATGGGTCGAGGGTGCGAACGCACAAGCGGCAAAGATGCAAGTGGACATATCTGTATTTCTCTCAAAGCCATTTCTATGAGAACCAATGACCCAGTGAGTCATAATTTACTGCATAACAGAACCTGTTTTCTAAATACACGATACAGTAGTAGCACACCATGCAATAGAAGGGGTAAATCCTGCAGAATTGCTTCCTGCTATTATAATTGTTTTTCAGCACTTTTTTATGTTTCTGCCAATAGCAAATGTTTGCTAGGAATGTCATAACTCCTGGCCATCGGCACTGGCAGAGCCCTAAAACCTGTCTGGATGCCTCCTGGTGCATAGTAATTGCAGTTGTCTTGTTGTCTGAATGTCGCTGCCTTTGTGTACTTTTATGCTATTTTTGTCAGCATTTTGTTTCGTCTGTTACCATCACTACATCTTTTTCTCTTTTACACAAATCCTTTATTCATAAACCATTTATCTGTACTTAATCTTCCCATGTCCCCTTACACCAGGTAAAATATCCTCTTTATTACATTTCTACCATCCAAAGGCAAAATGTATTATACAATTAAACATTTCAACATTTTTACACACAATTTTAACACAACTGTATTTAAGCATTGTGGCATCTTAAAGTTAAACGGATAATGTTAAAATTACAACCAATTACACCTTTCTGTGCATGCCATTTTCTTGCTGATCATCTCACTTTGAGCTGCATGCTTGCTCCAGCACACTCAGTTATGCATGTGCTCCCTAGCCACTGTGTCTTGCTTGCTACTTTTATTCTTCAGCTTTTATTTCTACTCACCTCTCTACATCCCTTTATTCTATACAATGTGTTCTTTCTCATCTTCCACTCCAAGTATGTTGCTCTTGGGCTCTCATCGTGTCTTGTTTATTACAGAGAATTCCCGTAATGACTCTGCAATACATTCCACTGTGAACCTCACTATAATGTACCATGGTGAGTCCTTGGGGTCCATAGACCTCCATCCAATCTCACCTTTCAGCTAACCACTCTCACTGTATTCATAACAATGACTGGAGACAAGAATCCCCAGCCTTGAAGCTGTTCAGAAAATATAAAATGCAAGCCCTTTTATGGTGCCAGTTTTAGTGATTGGTAATTAAAGTATTACATGTAAGACTCAGTAGTTAGGTACTGGTCAGTTCTCATCCCCAATAGTGTGCCTTTTCTGTCCTTCAGAAAGGCAGACACAAGAATGTAAACAAAATAGTGAGTTCACAAGCTGCTGTCATTTGTATTACCATGAATACAGAAAAAAATTCGAATTTAGGAAAAAGTAAATATAACTGATAACTATTCATCTACTCTAAATCATGTCTAAAAATACATAAAATTACATAAAGATATTCATGATCAGTTTTGACTAAATCATTGGCTATCTTTGGATATCTTTCAAACAACATTGAAAATAGTGATACATGAAAATAATTTTATTTTGTCATTCGGATACACCCCCCACCTATTTCATTGCTATCCATCATAGGAATGCTGAGCTTGACTTGCTCTAAATCTTCTCTTTATTTAATTGCTGTCTTGCTGTTGCTCTATGTGGCTTTGTAACCAAGGCTGGCTTTGCACTTCTGGTCTTCACTCTTTAAAGCTATCTGTGACCATTGCTTTTTAGGCAGCAGGATACATCACCAGGTCTCTATGAAAACCATCGTCGAGACATCTTTTATAGTTTTTTTCAGAGCACCTTTTCCGCAACCCATTAGGTTGGCAACGTACAACTGAGCCTGTACATGGAAAACATGCCCAAAAGCAACTTGTATTTTTTGCGAGATGTTAATAAGTATTCATACAAATAATGGTATTCTTTATGATTAGATGTGAAACCTTTCTGTGCTTGGGACACTGAACAGTACAGGTAATGAGGACAACTAGGATACATTCAAGTTGTTTCATTTTGGAGAAGACCCGGCCTGGACCCGGGGTTTGGTCTGAAAGCAGTATTAAAGCCCTATCAGACCAACACCCCAGGTCCAGGCCAGGTCACTGAACACGGGTTTCAAGCCGTGTCACAGTGGCTTGAAACCCGTTCACACTGCAGGCTGGACACAGGTTATTTCCAGGGCTTCTCATCTGATATCATCTCCAAGCGCCGGGATGGATGACCCAGGTCACACATTCACACTGCTCCATAACCCGGGTGCTTCCCAAACCATCCCGGATAGCTCTCCTGGTTGGATTCCTTGGTCTTTGGACCCAGTTTATTTTTCGAGGACCCTTTCATACCGGGCTGCAACCCGGGTTAACCCAGCAATAACCCAGGTTTTTGCAGCGGTGTGAAAGAGGTATGACATAAACAGAGTTTGCAATTCATCTTTTTATTTCTAAGTTTCATTATACAGTTCTCTTCATCTCAATCATCACTGTTTAATTATAAAACCATGAATGTATCCAATAAAACTGAGTGGCCTCTGAAGACAAACCAAATAAAGTGAGAAACTCTGAGCTGCCGGCATGAGTTGTTCATATTACAAACCTAATGATGAGTTCTCACTAATTAACAAGTAATTGACTAACCCTGTCCTCCAGACCTATTTGGGGTCCTGTGGGGGTTGTACACAGATCCTTAAACCTAGAGCAGGTGCCTCACATAACGGATTGAACCTCACCAAAGAGATGTAAAACGATTGATTTCCAAGGGGATATGGCACTAAAGCAGCAATATATTTTAGTGATTTGTATAAATAGACCTTTGTCTTTGTTTTGAACACGTCAGAGACATAACATTGCTGCTTTTACTCATCATTTTTGTAACCTATATGCAGATTTTAAGGAATAGCAGATGTGAAAACATTAATTGAATAATAAATGCAAAATTGTCTTGGTAATGGCTGAAGACAAGAGAAAAAACAGCAATTATTCCTGACATCTTTGGCAACAACAGCAGTGGATAAGGTCCCTTTCCCCTACAACTCATTTTGTGGAAATTGCTGATTTAGTGAAATACTGGGTATAGTTACTGCATTTAATCAGTTTACTCACACAATACCTATAGCTGATGTTCTACATATTGCAAGTTCTCTCTATCATAATTTCTCTGATTGTTACTTATTTGTTCTCAGCCCGTGAGGTACCAGAAAGAACGCCAACATTCTTGCTGCCCACAGGTACTTCTAGCACCAAGCTGGTGCTGCGTGATGAAGATCTACTCCTAGAGTGTATCGCCTCTGGGGTGTAAGTGTCGTGGTACATCCTACCTTTCTATTAAATACTACTGTCTCCATATTTTGATCACAAAAGTGTTTAGCATTTTATATATTTTCTTCTGTTAATTAGAAGATTTGTAGATTTCATGAAGGAGTTTCCCTACCATATGCTTTTATACGTAGAGTTATGTAACAGAAGTTGTCCTACTGAAGACTAAAGTGCTGGGATCAGAACTTACTGTTACTCCAGAGCAAGAACACAGAGATGTTATCATTAGTGTGTGCAGAAGCAGTCCAAGCTACTGTTGTAATTGACAGGGGCAAAAGTAAAGGGGGTAAAGTTATTTAATGCTCGGTGTGAACTAACTTCATCAGTATGCAAACATGTACATACTGTATCTTAAATTCATTATTTGATGCTGAGGAATCGAATAGGATCTACACGTGTTTCCACTTCCAATCATTCTGCATTTGTGTTCTGCAGACCAACTCCGGAAATAATGTGGTACAAGAAGGGAGGGGAGCTACCTAGCCAGAAACTGAAGTTTGAGAATTTCAACAAGACCCTACGCATTGCGCCCGTGTCTGAAGAAGACAGTGGAGAGTATTTTTGCCAGGCATCCAACAGAATGGGGAGCATCAGGCACACCATCTCAGTTCGGGTGAAGGGTAGGACCACAGTCATAGACTACTTTGATCTTTTTGGACAAGACAACCTCACAGTTTTTTTCTGGAGTAAAAGTTTAGTTGCCTATTGATGTGTCAATTTCATGCAACAGCAACTTTATTTGGACACTCACACATAATCATGATATTACAATTGAATCTAAGAGACATCTGTGGATGTGTTTGAAATGTTCAAATAAATAATGCATAATGATTTACACTGATATATAATTGGTGCTTTCATTGTTACTCACCCAACTAAACTGGACTGTGTGGTGCTGTATATACTTAGAGTACCATGAATGGTACAGTCACACAGTGAACATGCATGATATACTAGATTTACCATTCTTACTATTTTTCAGCACAACATCTTCTCTAATGTACATGAAGACAGGCATAAAATATGCATAATCATTTTTAACATTTGTTTTACCATATTAGCTGCTCCTTATTGGCTAGATGAACCCAGGAACTTGATCTTAGCCCCAGGAGAAAATGGTCGATTGGTTTGTCGTGCCAATGGCAACCCTAAGCCTACCATTCAGTGGCTAATAAATGGAGATGCCATCCCAGGTATGAACACAATTTTCTGGTTTTATTTCTTTATGTTGTGCAGCACCTTACACTAAGGGCCTCCATTGCCAATTTTGTGCCCAGGTACTAAGAGGGTCTGTGACCAATCATGTTGGGGTATAGCTATGCACTTTGTGAATATTAGGCCCCTCTGTAGATGATCTGCTGCCGTCAACCAGCGGTACACCTCTGAAGGGGGCATATTAGATGTGTCAAAAGTAGAATGCACAATTCAAATGCCCATGGGTTGGTAGCCATTAATGAAATAAAAAAAATGGAAGAAGATGTGTGTGAAGAGGCAATGTTTACATGTAAATTTCTCTTCAGACTCAAGTAAAAGTGCTAAGTAGAAAATGAAATACGCATATTGAGAAAATAATAGTCAGTAATTATGCCCACTGGTTGTGTAACAACTAGGTAATCATGTAATCATGTCCACCTTCTATTGTGTAGAAGGTGGACATGATTGTTTGACCTAGCGATGGAGACCAGTTTGATATTGAGGTTAGGGGTAGAGGGTGAGAAGACACATCATAGATGGAGAACTTTGCAGAAAATATCATTCAAGAAGGATTTTATTAATCTAATACATATAGTGCATGTACAACAAATGCATTAAACTACCTGCCCTTGTCTCGTATGCAAAGAAAAAAGCATAAAAAGATTTTGGTTATACATGCTCGCAGAAGCATAATGAAGTGATGAAGAATGTACCAACAGCTATTTGCAGCTGCCCTTGGTTTCTCACAAATAATACAGCTTTTTGTATATATGCATCTTTTCCCCAGTCTGGTCATGTATTTGCAGTATTTCATGCCCTTATTGTACTCTGTCTACATGAGTATGCCCCACTTCCCTTCTGCCTAGATGTGTACATGCTAGATGCGTGTTGGTATGCCGGTGCGCAGTTGCATGTATTCACTTTCTGGAATTCACGCAAGATATGTGACTACAACTGGTAAAGGCCTCTCTCTGCATCAGCCCCACATAGTGTATGTGTCAAGATTAAGAGACGTCATTGTGATCCATATAGATTCCTTATAACAAGAGAAAAGCTAGGTGCACTGCTTAGTGTAAACACCTTCATGTCAATGTCGTTACATACTTTTGAATAAAAGAAGCTGTAAGAAATGTATAATGAATGATAGATGGCAAAGTAGAGCACTGTTTAGTGACCTCTTGTGGTTAAATTGTGAAACTAGAATTCAAACTCAGAATTTCATTGAGCTATGGGCCTGATTCAGAGATAGTCATAATTCCGGTGTTTATACAGTTGAGAACTCTGATAATCAACTGACCTGCGACCAATGCTGCGCACTTGTAAGCAGTCGCTTGGATTTGTGAAGCCGCCGGTGGGCGTCTGCGACATACAATTTAGCAGCAGCAGTGGCATTAGCATTAGCATCCAGCTCTGAATCAAGCACTTAAGCTGGGTACATATAAGACAATGGGCACCCAGCGCGACATTGCCGACGATGGCACCCGTCAGGCGGCAAGTACATACACACTTGCCAATGCCGGGTCCGTTGGGGGGGAGGGACGTGTCATGCTGCATTTGGCAGCATGACATTGTTAGCGTCATCTCCCGTTGGCCCTGTTGCTAATGACCCGCTGGAGCGCGCATATCATGGGTACACACCAGACGATGTACCCAATATGTCGCTCCGATCCTTGGGATCAGTCGACATATCATCTAGTGTGTACCCAGTATAAGATATTAAAAAGTCCTGAACTTTTCGCATGTCGGAGTCGATCCACGGGATCGGACGACATACCATCTAGTGTGTACCGAGCATAAGATATTAAAAAGTCCCGGAATTTTCGTATACCGGAGTTTTTGCCGTCATCGCCAGTTTTGCCTCTGGAAAAGTATTGTGCTCGTCACCGCAATTCGCGAGAACGTGTCCCGGCGAAACTGAGATCGGCGAAAAGTACTGTCAGATTTGGGGAAATCAGCCTGACACCCCCCAAAAGATGCACTGACATGGGGGATCACTATGGATACCCCCGAATAGCCCTGCTGAAGGTATTTGGGGTGCTTTAATGCTCTCAGTTGATGTTATTTAGCATTTAGCAGTTTTTTTTTGGAAAAATAAGAAGTCCCAGCAAATTTGGGGTACACGAAAATGGGTATAAGCATGGTTAAAAAAAAGTGCGTTTTAAAAAACTTAAAAAATGCACCTTCAGCAAGCACATGCAAAAACACAGCTTGGGCTTACTTGGAGGATCCCCTGGAGTCTATTTCGCTAGTATTTAAGTTTGTCCCCCAACTTTGTTTTTTATTACGCCCCCAAAACTAAAGTACTTTTTTGGGGCGATCTAAAGTATTTTTTAAACTTTTTTTGATGCAGTTTACCTTTGGGGGGCTGTCCCAAGGCTGCAGGGGTGTTCCCGCAACTTTGCACCCCAAACTCCCAAAACTGCACTTTTTGCCGCTCTCTTTCAGAGGCGAATCTTGTCCGCTGGTTACAAGGAGCAGACTTTTTGCACCGGCGGAAACTCTTTGCAATTGAATACGGGGAAAAGTTCTCGCCTGGCAAAATGACGTCACCGGCGAGAACTTTTCGGCGATCTCGGCTTTTCGTCGGCAATTGAATACGGCCCTATGAGGAATCACAGGTCAGAACAGGTGACACAAAACTGATAATCTTGTAAATCATATGGTTATGTCTTTGCAGACTATAAAGCATACTGTGCACCTTTTGAATATTTGAAATTATTTTAAAACTGCTTCATTCAAATGAGACTTTCTATTTTATTTCTCACAATTTGGTACAAGTGAAGCTGCCAATGGTTAACATGTTGGTAGAATATATTGAGATTACACATAACATAATATGTGATCTTGCCATCCATGTTTATGGGAGTGCATTCATTGCTTTAATACATTATTTTATCATGCTAAATATTAACATGCAATCTCAACACAATATTTCAAATGTTACCTTTTGCTTAATCTGTGATATGTGGAATCACAACATGATGAAAGGTTGGATATTACTTGGACTTGCACTAGTGAAGATATACAATTTACTTTGATCATGTGTACACAACAATCTCTTTTTCCTATATTTTATATAGCAGGGGCTCCAAACCCAAATTTTGAGGTTGCTGGTGACACCATCATCTTCCGAGAAGTGCAGAGTGGTAACAGCGCAGTGTTTCAGTGCAACGCCTCCAACACCCATGGCTATCTGCTGGCTAACGCATTTATCAGCATCCTTGGTAAAGCTATCCAATGACGAGAATCTTCATCATCATCAATTGTAACAGTATATTTATATAGTACTAAAACAACATCTTGATATAGCGTTGTCTTAATTTATCATCTTTCTCCTTCTTCATCTTCTTACATCTATCTTACTGTACCTCTATACTTATCTGTCTGTAGGCCTCCACATTTCCATCCCTCACTTCTTATATTGTTCACTGTCTCCGTCTATCTAGTGTCTGATTCTGTGATTCTCCCCATGTACTTCACCTTAAATTCCTTCATTGCTCCCTCTCATATTTTCTTTCTCGTGATATGTTTACCTACTGCAAAGTAAGTATATTGAAGAGAAAATAATTACTTCCTTTCAGCCTAAAAATCTGTGCAGACCACCTATTTGTACCTGTGTCTGAAGTCTTTACTGTTGACTTTGTTTGCTACCACAGATGTTGCCTCACGCGTCCTGGGTCCTAAAAATCAGCTAATTCGAGTAATTGAATACAACAGAACGCAGCTGGACTGCCCATTCTTTGGTTCTCCTATACCCACACTTCGCTGGTAAGGATTGATTCTACTGCCATGCTACCAGCATATAGGTTATCTCTAATTATAGGCAATTCTCCTGTTTTCTACAGATACATGCCACTGTCTTTGTGCCAGTTATTTATTGCTGAAGTTACTATTATTGAGTGACAAGGAAGTTGGAGGAGTAAACACAGTGCTCTGTTTGAATAGCTATGATATCAGGTACAAGATATATGTAAATGTTTCACGGTTCCTGTTCCTTTGCACATGCAGGTTTAAGAATGGACAGGGCAGTAACTTGGATGGAGGAAATTACAGAGTGCATGAGAACGGCACGCTGGAGATCAATGTTGTGCGTAAAGAGGATCAAGGCAAATACACTTGTGTTGCTACCAACATCCTTGGCAATGCTGAAAATACTGTGCGACTAGAAGTCAAAGGTAGAAGGGCCACAAAATAAATAGCTATCTCCTATATACCTGTGACTTTGTTCATATCCTTTCACTATTAATTTGAACTTTATTAAACTATGTCTTACATCTTCATTCACACATCACTTCATTTAATTTCCCATGCATACTTCATCTTTCTGTTTAATGTCTCTGTCTCTCTCTCTCTCTCCATCTTTCTCTATCATTGATTTGTAGCCATCTTTTCTTCAAAATTAACTACAGTTGTTTTTGCCAAGTGATGTTGCAGTACACCACCTCCAAAGCAACCCTTAAAGAGGATGTCCACTTTTGGACACCACCAGTGATGTGCGGTGAGGTCAATGGCTGGGGAGGCACACATGGAGATAGGTCTGAGTGCTGGGAACCTTCCTCATCCCCTACTCACTGTAACTCTCCCCTCACAACACTAAGCTTCAGTGGACATCCATTAAATATCCTACCTGCATCACTGTGTCTTCCCTTGCTGCTGTTGACTGAGTTCAGCTCTCTAAACACTGCAGTGCACTTCCTGATCACATGACACATCCCAGGTGTCCATCAGTGCTCAAGACATGCCCCCAGACATGCCTCTGTTAGCTCTCTTTCTGTGCAGTTTACTGCCTGTGCTGTGGCCCTACCCCCAGCTCTGCAAACAGGGTATGACTATGCAGAAGAGTGGCTAAGCTGTTGCTACCTCATCGCTTGTCTCCCTGCAGTCCCAGGGAGCTCCACAAAGCTGGTGAGTGTTAACTATAAAATTATTACAACTAACAAAGAAGATGCTTTTAAGTTATAAATATCTTTTTTGTATTCTAATTATTTTTATATAAAATCTCAGTAGTATGACAGGAGAGGCTCTGCCTCCCCTGCCTACCCTGACTGCACATCCCTGGACACCACCTTAACCTTAGCATTGCATTCCCACGCCATACAGCCATTAGGTTCAGTTTCTTTGCTGCCGCACAATATAGTTCCTCTTCTTCCTGACTTCCATTTGTCAGTGAGCCAAAACATCCAGTGGTAAGTGCAAGACCTGTGCCATTTGTCTTTCTTCCGATTCAGCCACAGCTCATTGTAATGGAAGTGCCTGGACAAGTGCTGCATCACTCACACATTACAGATTACACAACACCTCAATTTTTAAACTGTTCAGCAGTCTGAAACCCCCTATGGTAATGGCATGTGTCCCAGTGCACCTAGTTACTATTTTGGGGGGTACCACTACTTAGGGCCAAGGGATGTCCGACAGTGGACATACCATTGATGGTAATTGTAATGGTAATTTTTTGTATTTATTTAGAAAATCACTAAGTTACACAGATATAACATCATATATAAGTCACTCATACTCTGTTGATTCCCAAGCAATTACAGTCATGTGTAATAGTAGGAAGAGGTGGCAGCCTAAGCTACTAAGGGGTCTATTAACTTAGCAGTGTTAGGAGACAGAGTGAAAGGTGATAAGAAAGTGATATGGTGCCAGCCAATCAGCTCCCAACTGTCATCTCACAGGCTGTGTTTGAAAAATGACAGTTGGGAGCTGATTGGCTGGCACCTTATCACTTTCTTATCACTTTTCACTCTGTCTCCTAACGCTGCTTAGTAAATAGACCCCTTATTCACCTAACAATGTGTAGAAACATTCTGGCCTCAATTCAGAAGTGCATGCAGTGGCTGCTACGGCTCTGTCTTTTTGCGAAGCCGCGCCGGGGATAATATGCAAATGCTAGTTTCAGCCTCCCACTTGTGTACTAGCGTGTGTACTAGCGTGTGTCGGAATGTGCAAGCCCTTAGATGCCCACTTTCAGTGCTTGTGTAAATTCTGTACCATCAGTACACCACCGACACTTGCACCAGCCTTATGGCAGATGCAGTGCCTTCGGCTGAACAACGCCTCCGTGGCTCCGGTTCTGCGTCTGAAAACGTAGCAGCTTTCACTGACTCACGCACGACACTCCCATAACACGCCCATGCGACTGATTGTTTTTTGTTTGTGTGTGTTCACTTAAGGCCACTTCCCAATCACCTCTCAGGAACGCCCATGGTTTTCCATCACCATTTTGAATACCGTTGGTTCCATTCGTTCAGTTAAAATGTCTCTATACAACAATTAGTAGAGGCGGAGGTGGATCAATTATTGTTCTCTCCTGAATTTACCTATGAATATTATGAGTATCAAAAGTGATTTTTACCAACCCTGCTTGGAGCACAGTGGTATAGGGCAGATGTCTTCTGTTTAGCATTTAGATACAACCTCTGAGAAAGGGACTAAGGTTAATCAGACTTTTACCTCAATACTAATATTAAAGAATGCTGTGTCTGTTTGTTTCAAGTTGGCACAAAACCTACTGAACCAAATTACATGAAACCTGCATCATTTTGTATTGGAAACCCCTAGAAATAACCTGCATTTGGTTTCATCTCAATCCGTCACGTTAAAGCTGAGCAGTAACAAAAACAAAATGTATTGCATCATCAAAACAAGAGATAGGTGTGGCACCATGTGCACGGCCGGTAAGGGGTGGGGGGTCAGAGGGGCTTTGGGCCTGCGTTCACTTGAATAGCACAGACTACATAGCAGTCTGAGCACAGGGCACACAGTGATATTGGTGTGAGTGGTGGGTGAAGGCGCTGCTACTACCAGTCTGTATAGCATTCCTGGTCACGCGAGTAACTCTCGCTACAGGGTCCCCATGCAATGCAATACAACTAGAACACTTCAAATAAAAAAAAAATTGGCAGAAGCGATTGCATCGCAGGTGAAGCCGTGGGTAACAGCTAGTAGTTTATAAAAACATAAAAACTGCAAGAAATGTAAAATCTGGAAACTACAGGTCAGACCCAAATGCAAACTATTCAAGTGTTTAGAGCTGATCTGCAGCTTCTTGCGATGTTCCCAATGCCTATGCGATATTATATCAGTCACAGACACCGCCGTAGGTGCATCTTATGTGCCTTCGTCTTATGCCAATGTCGCTGTTGATCTTTACAAAATGAAGACACCCACTTTCAGCAATTTGAGACGGTGCGTTTCCATCTCAGAGCGTCTGTTTCAACATTGACATTTGCACCAGCCCTATGGCAGGTACATTTTCTACGTCTGAGTATGGCTCCTATGTGAGCATTACATCGTCTTTGGACACTTTCAATGATTCGCTCACTGCGGCTTCACCATGCCCCTGTTACCTCCCAGATGCGCCCACTAAAATCCTTAGGCACTGCGTCCGAATCTGTACTGTGTCTCTGAACGGTAACAATTGGGGCGTATGTGCAGACTTACCACATTGGCCAACTGCATGCGACATTGCCTCCACCTCTGAATCATGCCCTAAGGCAGCGTTTTTCAACCGCTGTGCTGCGGCACACTAGTGTGCCGCGAGCGGTTGTTTAGTGTGCCGCGCGGTCAGATCCACCGGTCAGATCTGCCGTACTGCGGTCCGGGCACTGCTGAGCTCCTCTGGGAGTCTCAGGCCTCCCCGGGCCATCACCTATGCAGACGCGGCGGCGTGACATCACAGGTCACGCACGCCGCGTCTCTAGTCAGTCAGCCCGCCCGCCCGCCTGCCTGCTCCGCGGCCCCTAGAGAAGCCCTGCATGAAGGCCAACAGCACCCCCAGTCAACCAGCTTGCCTCCACAGCAAGCCCCGCGACCGCTAGCCAGCCTGCCTGTCTCACCAGCCAGCCAGCCAGCCCTGCGGCCACCAGATCCACCAACACCGTCAGCCTGCCTGACCAGCCAGCAAGCCCTCGGCTACCAGCACAGCCAGCCCCACGCCCAACAGCACCCCAAACCAGCCCTCGGCCACCAGCCAGCGAGCCAGCCTGCCTGCACGCTGCACTCTGCTGACGAGGGACAGGTAGGGGCAGTAAACAATTTAAATTTACATTTTATGTGTAGCAATGTGGGTTTTTCTTTTCTTTGGGAGCCAGCAATATCTTTTTTTTTTTTTTTACTGTGGGGGTCAGCCAATGTTATTTTTTTTTCTGTGGGGGCCATTGTATGTGAGTTTTATTCCTATGGGGGCCAATGTATGTGTGTTTTATTCCTATGGGGGACAATGTATATGTGTTTATTTCTCTGGGGCCAATGTATGTGTGTTTTATTTCTCTGGGGCCAATGTATGTGCGTTTTATTCCTATGGGGGCCAATGTATATATGTTTATTCCTATGGGGGCCAATGTATGTGTATTTTATTCCTATGAGGGCCAATGTATGTGTGTTTTATTCCAATGGGGGCCAATGTATATGTGTTTTATTCCTATGGGGGCCAATGTATGTGTGTTTTATTTCTCTGGGGGCCAATGTATGTGTGTTTTATTCCTATGGCGGCCAATGTATGTGTGTTTTATTCCTATGGCGGCCAATGTATGTGTGTTTTATTCCTATGGGGGCCAATGTATGTGTGTTTTATTCCTATGGGGGCCAATGTATGTGTGTTTTATTCCTATGGGGGCCAATGTATGTGTGTTTTATTCCTATGGGGGCCAATGTATGTGTGTTTTATTTCTCTGGGGCCAATGTATGTGCGTTTTATTCCTGTGCAGGCCAATGTGTGTGTTTTTTTATGTGGGAGCCAATATGTATGTTTTCCAGAGGTTATGCACACCGCATCGCCGGATGGTGTGCCTTAGCAATTTCAATATCTTGCGTAGTGTGCCTCGAGTTAAAAAAGGTTGAAAATCACTGCCCTAAGGATAGTTGATCATCTAGGGACTATGAGTTATCATCGATAGTTAACAACCATCGATGGTTTTGCCATTGGTGACGTAGATTTGATGGTTCTCCATCATCAATGGCAGACAGGGTGACAATGTTTTATTTCTCATTTTTTCTCTTAGTCACACCACCACATTGTTAAGTCCTGGACCTGTCTGGTCCACAGGCCGCCATGCTCCCAAACCTTGATGGCCATCGGTGGGTGCAAACCATCAATGGTTCACCGTCAATGTTTTCATGTCATCAGTGTTTAGCAACGATGGCACCATCAATGGTTAGCCCACCGATTGTCATCCCTAGTAGTGGAAGCAAGGCAAAAAAAGCAAGTAATACCCCTTTCAGACATACAACACGGGAAATTTCCTGCTCAGATCCGGGAATTTCTCCTGTGCAAATTCCCGGGTATTTGGTCGAGACCCCCCTTTCACACTACGGTGTCTACCCAGGAAATTCCCAGGTAGACCCCTTTCAGACAAGAGCAGGGTTTTTCTGCTTACCTGCCTCTTCTCTGCCGTCTGCTCCTCCCAGCCAAAAGCCGGCCAATCGTAATGCTGTTTTTTTTTTATTATAATTTTTTTAACATTTATTTTAATTCCCTGGTGGTCCAGCGGGAGTGCGGGCGGCCCGCTGTGGCACAGCCGGCCGTTGCTGGGGGTAGTGAGCAGCAGCACTGAGCGTCCTATAAGACGCACTGCGCTGTCAGCTCAAACAGCTGCTTGGTGCTGCCCGGGAGTAGTTAATTCCCGGGTAGCACCATTCAGACAGAAGCAGGGTAATTTCCCGGGACTTAAGTCCCGGGAAAAACCCTGGTAGATTGCAGGGGCGGCTACCCGGGAACACGTTCCCGGGTAGATACCTTTCACACAGACATGAGACCCGGGAATTTTGTCCGAGGCAGGCCAAAATCTCGGGAATCTCAGTATGTCTGAAAGGGGTATAACTTTGCATCTTGGCAAAACCATGTTGCACTGCAAGTGGGCCAGATTTAAAATGTGCAGAGAGCTTTAGATTTGAGAGGGGCGTGGCCAAATTCAAATTTAAATTGCTTTGTAAAAATAAAGCTACATATTTGGACTACATGCAAAGTAGCCATTTACCCTGCATGCAAAAAAAATGACATGTGTTTGCACCCCTTGCATTGCACCATGGTTGGTTCCTTGTGCAAAGTTACTGCCTTTTGTTTTTGCTTTACTCATAATCAGCCCCTTAGTGGTTACCTGGAATACCATAAGACTGGTTTAGAGCCAACCGCACGCAATTCCGATGTTCACATAGTTGAGTGATTATTTGCAAATGCGCATATGGGAGTGTCAGTGAAAGCGGCTGCGTACACAGACGCACAGCTGCGGGAATAGGCTGCTATTGTCAGATGGAGAAACTGCACCTAACATGGGACTGGTGCAAGTCGATGGCTAGACCAATGACGCACCAGGGAATTAGATGCTGAATGTGGGCTTCTCAGTCTTTGCACATTCGGCCGCAATAATGTACACAAGGAAAGAAGTTTGCAGCGGCATTTGCATAAAGTCACAGATAGGCGACCTCAAATAGACGCTGCTGTGCTGTGCGCTTCTGCATCCAACTCAATATCGGACCCCCTGTGAGCACATTTTTTTTAACCGATCATTTGCACTAACCCAGATACAAGATTAGTGTTAAAATTACATTTTTGTTAATATGCCAAGGGTGATGCAACAATAGTCTTCATCGCATAAAAGCTTTTAGAAATAATGCATCAAACAAATTAACAGAAAAGCTGAGAAAAAGCTGCAATTACAAAATAAACCATCATGGGAACAGTAACATGTGTAAGTAATAAATGTGACCCTGACAAATGGGAGCTTCTAATGTTAAAGAAAGACAACAATATAGAACACAGGACACAGGATCAGAACCAGACAGATCTAGCAGTTATAAAAACCAAACCTTGGGCGGGATGCATGATGCATTTATGTTAGTTATGCCAGGAAGCATGAACAAAATCGCAAAGGACAGTTCTCTCGGTAAGAGCGCTCCTTTGCAAATCAGGGACTTCCGGGTCTATGACCCAGAAGTCCATCTAGTGGGAGGTTCTGGGAGGGATCCGATTGGATCCCTCTCACAGCACTCTCCGAATAGAAATCCATAGGCTTCCATAAGGTAACGTCATCGGTGCATATGAGAAATGCAGTCAAACCCACATTTTCGGGGGTTTGACCACATTTCTCACGTTGCTGCATCCCACCCTTCAGTAGTCTTTTAAATGGAACTTAAAATCTGCCCCCACTCTTCATCAGCTGGCGTGCCTACTGTAAATCAGTCTCTGATTATTGTCTCATTATCATCTCTGATAAATATTTGACATCATTGTTTCTAGTTCTATGTGGAGCTCTGGCATCTTATAGAACAATTGTTTTAATTGCAGGCTGTAGTTATTAAGATATTCGTACAATAGAATGTTTATTGCATGTTAGGTGTATTATATTTTCACTCCCGTGATGCACCCTCAAACCATTAAAATTCCATAGCTTTATGTTGGAGTGTTATCATTTACAATTACGTCTTAGTCTTTACTGTCAGTTATTTACAGAAAGGGTTTACGGATTCTGAATATAAAGTAGCTAGAAGAGGCTCTGCTGTGCTCCTTCATATGATGTGGGTATAGAAACATGGGATTCAAATGTACAGTATGTGGCTTTTGTTCCAACCGTCTTTCGTTTCACTTAGAGCCTACCCGCATTATTAAGGGTCCTGAGGATCAGATAGCTAGACGAGGCTCCACTGTACGCCTGGACTGTCGTATTAGGAGTGACCCATCACTCAGATTGACCGTCACTTGGATGAAGGATGATAGTCAATTATACATAAGTAGCAGGTGAGTGTTTGTAAAATTATAACAGTGTGGTGCTTTCTTAGTATAAGAAAGATTATTCATAAGCTGGAGCAGAATGTTAGTGTTGGACTCTCCAATTGAACATGAGTTTATTAGTAATGGATGTAATTTCCCAAAGAGCTTAATTTAGCAAAATGGAACAAATGACAATTCCAGGAGTTGAGGGAGTGATTTATCAGTATAAACTGCGCATTCTTTAGCTTCCTTACATGGTGTTCTAGGCATATTTTATTCTGCAGCTTTTCATATTGGGCCTGATTCAGAGATGCACGCTATTGCAGCTGCAATGGCAACTTTTTGTGGAGTTGCAGCAGGGGAAATATGCAGATGCTAGTTTTAGCCTTCCCAATGTGTACTAATGTGCGCTGGGCAGTGCAAGTCCTGAGTCGCCCACTTTGAATTCACGTGTATGGTGTAACTCCACTGTTGGTTCTGAACACTTCACTGTCGGAGCACCATTGCGTGCACTCTCCACAGTTGCATCAGCCTATGGCAGGCACTGTGGGCCTGATTCAGACCAGCTCGCAAGCGCATAGCGCTCGCAAGCGGGTCAATGGTGGGGTGTTGTGCATGCACGGTGCGCATGCACAAGCCCCGGAGCAAGAGAGAAATTCTCTCGCTCCGGGACTCACTACAAAAGGGGCGGCTGTCGGTGTTGATCGACAGCTCGCCCCGTTTTGTAGGCGGGGCATGGGGGGTGGCTACACAAACTAAGGCGTTCCCGAAGGAACGCCTGCCGTTTGTGGGAGGCACCACTGACATCACCAGTGATGTCAGTGGTGCCTCCACTGACCAGTGATGTCTGTGGAGAGCTTCCTGCACTCCACTGCCTCCACTGACCAGTGATGTCTGTGGAGAGCTCCCTGCACAGCTTAGCAAGCGGCCAGGAGGCCGCAAAAAAAAACGCCCTGATTCAGACCGAGCGCTCTTAAAGAGCGTCCGGCTCTGAATCAGGCCATGTGTCTCCTTCTGAAATTCATATGAACAAGAATATGGCCTCTGTGGCTGCGGCTCTGCATCGGAGCATGCAACTCCGTTCACTGACACGGCCGCGGTACTCCTATAACGCCCATGAGACAGCCTCTTTTTGTGCTCAATTCAGGTGAAAAGCATGTACTCAGTGAACGCATGCGCCGTAGGGGTTGGCAGTATTTTTTGAGCATGCGCAGTAGCAAATAATTGCTGAACTGCGCAAACATCGGCACTGTGTCCACCTCTAAATCAGGCCCATTATCTCATTGTATAATTGCTTCATAAATAGAGGTAAGGACATTTGGACCACTATATGTCTCTACTTTATTTGATCTTTTACATATGACTAGAATGCACCAAAACTTGGATTTCTCCTTCACATACCAGAGTTTTGCTGACTTCGTATTGTCACGTCATGAGCCTGTGGTTTATATCAATTCTTACAAAACTTGCAAAAATATATTTAGAAACTTTACAGAATTATTTTTAGCTCTCTTTAATTACAGAATGAAGAAAGAGGATGATGCCCTCACAATATTCGGAGTAGCAGAGAAGGACCAGGGATCGTATACCTGTGTGGCCAAAACAGAGTTAGATCAGGACTTTTCCAAATCATATCTCACCATCCAGGGTAATTCCACTCCCCACCTCAGATCATACAGTAGAAGCCAGATGTCTGTGTTTTTTCTTTCAGCAGGGAGGGATTCTCATCTAACAGTCCCACCATATATAGCAATAACGGTTTGAAGCATTTAAGTGTCTTCCATACCAGATATTATGAGAGTTTTAAACATTGATTGAATGAGTTGTTCTTGCTCCGTCGGTAGTCATGCACATGTCTTTAAGTTGTGTGTCGCCTCTATTTGTATAGCCACCTCCCCCCAATATAAAGCACTAGCTGAAGTACCCGGCATTGCCCAGGTTTAAATCTTCAAGTTACTAAGTTTTATTATGTGATGTCGTCCAAATCCATCCAGTGGAAGGCCCAGAACAGGTTCCCCAGGTCAAAGTTCTGCCCAGCGTACACCAACGGGAGGTCTGACCGGGACCCTAACCACAAAAAAACTTGCCAGAATCCAGCAGGACCACCTAGCGTTGGTTTTATCCCATCGTTGCAGGGGTGGCAGAAAGCATAACCGGGCAGACATGCAAACAAACAAACCAATGAATTTTATATATAAGAAGATTATTAATAAACATCCAGTATTAGTTATAAGTTTTTGGAAAACTGTCCACTAGCCCAATATTCTACACATACACCGATGTCCCACATGTTATAGCTATCACACATCCTGCTTCTGAGTACCATTTTCCACGCTCACCGCAGTTTATAGATGCTGTAAAATTATGCATATCTCCTTCTGTCAGTCATTAATAGATCTGAATCTTAAACCATGGAAATTTTAGATTTTATATTATTTTATGTTAGATGCTCACTATAGCACTGAATAGTTATGTTATATTAAAGTCTTCTCTAAACCTTCTGTCGTCCAAACACATTGCATTGAAGGATTCATTTGGTATGTAAAATATTTTCATAACAAATTCTATTTTATCATTCTTCATTGCTGTTGTGGAAAGTAAACAACACAGTTATTGTCCCCAAATTTTTTTATTTTGTGCTAGCTCTCATTTTTATTCTGTATGTGTGGACAAGTCCATAGTGCCACTTCTGTATACTGTAAATAATAATTAGTAGCTATTTAAAACTATAAATATGAGCAACTGCAAAGCTTCATGACTCATGCCCTGTATGCTGTGTTGCTCTAATTCTACATTTAATGTCTAGAGTGTAAATGCCAGTATGTTTGGTGTTTAAGTGGAGCTTTGGGTACTATGAGTGTTTGAAATATCTCAGGTGAGACTAGCAGATATGTTGCATATAACCTGTGCACTGCTGGGTATAGGGATTATTTTTCTTGTTAATTGTAATACTGTAGCACTGCTGGGTATCATGTGTTGTTGAGTTTGTCTGGTACACACCATACGATATATTGTACGATATATCATTCCAACACGGATCGGAATGATTTTTTTAATGTATCGTGCAGTGTGTACGCCAGATTGTGTGTGTAAGAAGGTCGTTCATCACACAGCAGATGTGACTATGTGGTGAATGACCAAGTACTGTTACATGCAGCATGTAACGACACGTCGCATCATTAAATACACCGGACCATGCAGTGTGTATGGCTCGTGCGATGTATCGTTACATCACATCATCGTACTGGGTCACACATCATATAGTGTTTAGTGCCTTGTTAATGTTAGGATAATCTGTAGTGATAAGCAGTAATATTTGATATTTGCCTTAGGCCCAAGTTATTTTGAAGTCCAAAGTACAATTCTCAGTACTTCCATAACTCTTCTTGGTTTTGCACCGGTCAGCGCATTTCAAAGTGCATGCTAACTAGTGCATACTAACTAAACTCAGCTTTTGGGAGACATCTCTGCAAACTAGAAATGCACCTAGGGGTTCAGGTAGGTAACATAAATTCAATAGGTGTGAATTTAGCACAACCTCCTACCACTGCTGAATTTGGCCTAAATTAATAATTAAAGTGAGGGTACATTGTGACATCCTTCATTACTTTTGTGTATTTTATGCTTTTTCTTTAGATTAGGCAAAGTTTGCCTATGTAGTAATGGCTGACTCTAGTACAACAATGTCCCACTAAAACGTCAGAACTGGTGCAAAAGTGTCTTTGCAGTGTGAAAATTGCTCCCTGAGTGGAACATGATTAATCACCAAATCACCAAAATAAGACCTACATTTTGCACTGCTCAGTAGAATCAGGCCCAGTGGGGCATCTACTCTGTACTGAGCCAGGGACAAAATGCTTCCTCCCAGTGCCCCATATTAGCTGATGCTAACTTTGCTCTTCTACAGACGCTGCTGCTCAAACACTTCCACTATTGCAGCAATCATGGATTTGTGCTGCAGCCCAGTAATTGTGCACTTTATATATGACATTTTATGTATTTTTACTTATTCTACATGTTAGTGTTTAGTGTGCACAGTGTGTACGCTGTAATGATTGCCTGGCACTCTATGGGCCTGATTCAGAGTTGTACTCAAATGGTTTGCGTACAATTATGATGGTTCGTGATCAGCGCATGCGCAGGATCTGTATTGTGCAAATGGCGATCTTTCTCCGTGCCCCCTAGGCCACAGCATTTCAATCATGCTTGCGGCTATTTGGGGATGCGGAAGTGTCAGTAACGGCCAGAGCGCCAGAAAATGGGGGTGTGTTGGCCCCTTTTCTGGTCGTGACAACGTCAATGTCTGCGTCTTCTGATGCAGTTTCACTGGCCCCGGCTGCGTGAATTTCACACCCATCCTCAGTAACCTGAGGGTTACTCAGTTGGCAAATGTTCGAGCAAGTGATCTGATTGCTGTATCCTCGGACGCAGCAGTGGATCACAGAAGCCAGCAGGAGGTGTCTATTGATGCCTTCTGCGGCATTAGCATTTATTGCACAGCTGCTGCGTACAAATTCTTGATGACCCTGGTCTGGTAATTCCCTATGGGGGAGATGTACTAAGCCTTGGAGAGAGATAAAGTGGAGAGATATAAAGTGCCAAACAATCAGCTCCTAACTGTCAGTGTACAGGCTGTGTTTGAAAAATTACAGTTAGGAGCTGATTAGTTGGCACTTTATATTTCTCCACTTTAAAGCTGCATATCCACTACATGATAAATTGGACGATTTAAACAATATCGTTATCGTTCGCAATATCGTACAGTGGATATGCCGTCAACGACCAGCGATGCACACTCCCACTGGTCTTTGACGGCATCTTTTATTGCCCGTACTTGCAGGGCAGCTTGACGATATTGTCGGGTTCTGCAAGTATGGGAATGAGGGAGGGTGACGTCACTGAACGATATATAGTTCAGTGTGGGTTCTCAATGACATTGAACTAATCACTGCCGGGGAAACACTAGACGATATCAGAAAAAGTGAATAGTTTGAGGAATTTCTACAGCGCTACAATGGTAAGGGAGAGCAGCTCTGTAATCGATTTTTAGGTCTACCCGAGACCGTATTGAACAGTAAAAGTGATATTGTGGATAAAATCGTACTCAAGTGCTACCCTAAAGTGTAGGAAACACAATTTGAATCCTATATGGAATAATAAAACCACTCCCAAAAGGTGGATTTGTAGATATCTATAGAACTGCTGATGCGGAATTCATGTTGATATATCTGGTAGCTTGCACATAATAGTCAAATGTATTATAAAGCATACACTATTTAATGACATAAAACATACTGAAGAATATATAAACACATCAACAAACACAATAATGTAAATAGCACAATGGCTGAATTGCCGGGTGGCTGTTTTACCAGATAGTAGAAAGTCATGGGCATTGGTGTTAAAACATTGAGGTAATACGGATTACCTCAGATCTGTGTGTCCATTCTCCTCAATGATCTAGCATAAACAGCGGTGGCCCTCCTGTCTTCCAACGCATTTCGGGACTCCTGGTCTCTTTATCAAGGCATGGAGGTATGGGTAAATGGGCCTTCTTTATATAGCCGCGCTGTCAGTTACTTCCGGTTCTGGTGACGCGCGGACCAGAAGTCGCGGTGCGGGGAGGAACAGCCTCCCGTCAGCCGTCCCTTTGACTCCTATATGATCATATGGATGTGGCATAGTAGGCAGTTAGTCCTGGCTGCCAAACACGCAGCTCTGGGGATTTTCAATAATAAAGAGGGTATGGCGCGGCTAAATTTCGCCGGACCAGAAGTGACGTCATTAGGTGTCCTGGGAACATGATATTCAAGTATGTGGTTCCTCATTAGATTCTGTTCCTCTGGATTTTCATAGTGGAAGGTCTTTCTTAATGAATCCCTAGTGTCTAAAAAACATTTTTAATTTATAAATCAATTTCATTTCTGCCGTTGCTTGATTTTTTTCTACATCACGGAGCATATAGTCTAGTGGATACCCGCCTTAACTCTTTCCAAGGCTTAGTACATCTCCCCTTTAATATGTTATACAGCACAAACAATTTATCAGCTCAGGAATAGAGCAGATTGTGTATACTGCATCAGAAGGACACATCCTGTCACAAGGTGCCACATTACTTATTTCAGGCATTCTCTAGTGTGTAGGATAATACAGCCCAATCAGTAAGTTCCTTTATGATTTTTGTATCAGTTGGTGAATTGGCATGAAATGCTGTTACTAATTGGTATGAGAAGATAGGAGATCTGAGACAATACTGTGCATAGTGACAGCCATTGAAATGTGTCCCCAGATATGTAACTCTTGTGTTTGAATAAATTGTGAAGACTGCTCTGTTAAGTCAAAGTTGATTTTAATGTTTAACATTTCATAGGGGTGATTTTAATATTAATTGTGATACAACTCAAGAGTATAAGGGGCATATGTATCAAAGCTTGATGTCAGATAAAATTGTGAAATATATATCACCAACAAATCAGCTTCTAACTTACATTTTGCAGGCTGTGTTTAAGAAATGATAGTTTGGAGCTGATTGATTGGTGATATATATTTCACAATTTTATCTCACTTGAAGCTTTGATACATATGCCCCTACATGTCTAATTTATGTATTGTAAGCGGACAGATAGAGATGTGATCTGGGAGAATAAATGGGGTGGGGCTTACAGTGCAAAAGATTGTGTGTCTACTGCCTCCACTTAGTTAATACATATATGTTGTAAAATGGGTTTTCAGTATACAATATTACATTAGAGACACAGGCCCTGATTCAGAGCTGAACGCTCTGAGCAGAACTCTCGCTCTGAATCAGGGCCATCCTATTTAAATGTGGAGCGGCCTTATGGATGCTTGCATAGCTGTGGGTTACCACCCACAGCTTATGCGAGCGTCCATGATGATGGTCGCGATGGTCAAGACCATCGCGACCATCGGCTTGCGACGAGACCCTTGCGGAAGGGTCTCGCTGCCGCAAGCCCAGGAGTGATTTTGGATCTATCAGAGCCAAAGTCACTCCCACTGACATCATTACTGATGTCAGTGGGGCCGGACTCAGATGGTAGGCGTTCCCATGGGAACGCCTCCGTCTGGCCGCCACGCCCCCGGCACGCCCACCAAAGGGCGTGCTGTCAGTCACCATCGACAGCACGCCCCCTTTGGTGCAAGACCCCGAGCGACATATTTCTCGTCGCTCGCCGGGTCTTGCGCATGCGCACGACGGAGCTCCCTCCGTCGTGCGCATGCGCATTCTCACAACATCGACCCGCTTGTGAGCGAACTTTGCTCGCGAGCGGGTCTGAATGATCCCCACATTTCATATCTAGTTCCGATGCTCCATTATGGGTGGAGAAATCATTAATCAGCAAAGCATTTGATAGGCAGCTGGTCCAATAAAGTGTGTGTATCTTTATTCATATTATAAAAAATGTGTGGTTTGTAATTTCTAAGACATTCTCAGCTTCTGCGAATTATTACTGTTTTTGACCCTGAATGATTGAGACATTGGGGTTGATTCGGTGCCGTGTCTGCGTCATTATGCTAATGATATGGCTGATTCTGAGCATACTGACATGCCCACCTGCAGCACCGTTAGTCTGTCTCAGTGTGTCTTTACAGCCCTATAACAGGTGCAATTTCTCCTTCTGAACATGGCTTCCTGTGTCTGCGCTACTGTGTCTTTAGACACAGCCGCTGTCAGCAATATGCCTGTGAAAAGCCTACATCCGCTTAGCCCATCCCACTGTTACCTCCCAGGAATGCCCACTGAAATCCACAGCTCTTGCACCCAAATTCGTTCTACATCTCACTGCGGTAACCATAGAGATGCATGCGCAGTGCGACTATTATGCATGCGCAGTACCTCCCACATCGGCCAGCTGCGTGCATATCGGCCTACTGGATGCAATTGGCCGACATGCATGAACACATGAATCCTTATTTTCTCGATTATAGCATAGATTTTTATTCTAGCACTATAACAATCCTTATCACAAGTGATATAGGTCTTCAGGGAACAAGGAATCTAGACACTATGGGGCTCTTTGCTGAGCTGGGTATTTACTCATTCATTTAGCTTATAATATTCCAATTTATGCACATGCCCATAAAAAAAGCATTTGGCCTACATCCGACTAACAATGTTGCTTCCTACTGCATAATGGTGAAGGGATGTGTGTTTTTAGAGGGTTTTTTTAATGCATCATCAGTCCCTTTGTTTGATTTCCAAGGTTTTAAAAAAAACAAGCCTTAACAGACCTCTAATTTGTCTTGCAAAAATTATAAAACCAAAAGAAACCCTTACAGCACAACTTGCATAAATTATATTAATAATGACATTCTGCCAATGGGTGGGAGAACTCATTGAACAGCTGACCAAGGCCCTTCCTTAAGTTATAGTTATGTTGACCCAGAAAGAAAATGCATACAAAGTATCATTTCAGTTGTTAATTTCAACATTAATGTTGCCACTCACACTTGCAGCTGATTTTCTTGTCTCTAAATTACCAGGTGCTGTTTATCAGTGACCAAGCACTGGCTTTGGCCAAGTGCTTATTTCTAACGTAACATTAACCCTGTAACCTGTAACATTTCCCTATTCCTTTGCAGAAACTTCCTCCTCGCCTACTAGCCAACTGACATCAGTACAAAGAGGTAACCACTCCCACTAATATTCCTAACCTGTTAGCTGCAACATTAGTTATCGTCGTTGTTTCAAACAGTGTGTAATTCTTACTTCACAAACATAAGGGATGTTTTTAGTTGACTTTTCGTTCTTACTAAGAATACCTACATATTAAGCTCTTTGTATTCAAGAGGGATTGGTGGAAGTCAATAAAATACTGCAGCAATGGAGAGGGGGACACTTAAAGGCTTCCTGTGTAAGTGCAGTAATTATGGTTTTTCACTCCTATATGTCATACATAAGGTCGGGTACTGAAGTAGTGTAGCAGGATGGAAGTTCTGATATATTACATGAAACATTAAGAAACTGTTTGGCCAATTTTATACGTTCATCCTGCAGATAAACCAGACCCTCCCATGGACTTGGAGCTAACTGATCTTGCGGAGAGAAGTGTCCATCTCACATGGATTCCAGGGGACGATAATAACAGTCCAATAACAGGTGAATGACCCCTCTGCAGTGTCTGTTAATTGTTTCTCTGGTTGTGGTTTGTTAAAAATTGTACTATATGATAAATGTTCCTCATAGATGTATTGGGAGCAGTTGTAAACATTGTTATAATGCAGCAGTCTGAAAGAGCCCTTTTTGTCAGAATGGATTGTTTGTTCTCACATCATCTACTGTATATCATTTTATTCAGTTACTTGTACTAGATTCTTCCATGGATCTGTTCTTATCTCTTCAAGTTGTGATTTTTCTGTTCTCTAGTTTTTATATATTTGGCCCTTTCTACTAATATTCTATTTCCTTTGTAACTGTTTTCTTTTTCAGTCTTGTTTAGTTATATTTATATTTTTTAATCCTACCAGGTTTCATTGTACAGTTTGAGGAGGACCGTTATCAACCAGGCACCTGGCACAACATGGCATCTGTCCCTGGTAACGTGAACTCGGCTCTGCTTCGTCTCTCTCCATATGTCAACTACCAGTTTCGTGTACTGGCACTGAATGACCTTGGCAGCAGCATGCCCAGCCCATCGTCTGAGCGATACCAGACCACTGGTGCACGTGAGTGACAGTCTCCACCTCAACTCATAAATGTATAAGACTTTGTATATAGGCCTTGTTTACACCAGCATTGGTCTGATTGAAATCTAGGGGATTTGGTGCACAAACATTAGGCTGCCACTGACATATAATACTATATCATGATAACAAAAGTCTGCAATTATCAAAGTTACAACAATGTGAAATGTATGCTGGAATCAAGGTACGAGGGTGAATCAAAGATCCGCATTCTGGCTGTAGAATTTATTTTAATCAACTTTCAGAAAAGACAAATTGATAATATTTCGACATAATCTCCATGCTTTTCAATACACTTTGTCCATCTGTCAACAAGCTTTCGTATTCCCTCATTAAAAAATGTTTTAGGCTGAGCTGCGAGACACGAATGCACAGCTGTCTTCACCTTCACGCTCAATGTTCTCATCAGTCGTGGACGTGGACGGGCGTTGAGCTCCTTCATGGATGGCACTTGGGCAACCTTCTTTAAACTTCTCTATTCATTCATACACACTTCTTCGCGAAAAAACACTTTCTCCATACTGTGCACAAAGTCTTCGATAACTATCGGCATCAGACACCCTCAGATCCCAAAAACAAATCACTGCATGCTGCATTTCCTTCATGCAAATCACAAGTGGGGCAGCCATTTTTCTTGCACTGCAGTCACAAATGAACTGACGTAACACTTTCAAACCTGCACAGCAGTGACTAGAGAGACAGCGACCTAGTACGGAAAGCGCTAAGACAGTTCGGCCAACAGAAATTTTAATATAATTGGAGTGCAGATAATTTTTGACTCACCCTTGTATGTACTGCCTATCATGTGAGGTTTCGTCCCAAAATAATCTCATCCCTGGCCGCATAAAATCTGTCCTGAGTATGGGCGACAGGGATTATGTTACTATACCCAGCAATAATTGAGATTGGTGTCCAATTTCAGCCCCAGAGGTTAATCCTAGTGATGTTCGTGGAGCTGGGACTCGTAAAGACAACATGGAGATTACATGGACAGTAAGTAAAATTACTGCTTAGACTTTTCTTGTTTATATATATTAAAAATCTCTGAATATGTAAAATGTGACTAAACCACCAAAATAAACATATCTATTTTACAATTCCATGTAACATACATGTGCATGTGATAAATGGTAATTTTATGCTAATTTACATCAGTCCTAGGGGTATATTTACTAAGGGTCGATTTTAATCGATTTCAAATCAATCTAAAATCTAAATCGATGTTGTGTTTCTGGGGCTAAATCACAAATTTACTAACAGACAATTTTTGATTTGGTTCTTTTAAGTGTTAGTAAATGTGTGATTTAGCCCCAGAACCGCAACATTATCTTGGATCGATTTGAAATCAATTAAAATCGATTGAAATCGACCTTTAGTAAATACCCCCTACAGTCACAGCTTCTTGCGGTATGCGAGTTGTCATGATATTATCTGCCAAAATGGGTAGTACTGCATTGTATATGCTGAGAGCAATGTAAGTTTTTATGATAATTTTGTACCCTGTGTTTTTAAGTGTTTTATATAGGTGTAAGAGGTGAAATAAACAGTAGTATAAAATAGATCCTGGTGTATGAATTGCACTGTTAAATAGAAAACAACAGACTGGTCTTTTTATAAAAGAATCTTTTCTAGGATCCTTGTTATGGTCCTGTTTCACCTTAAAGCTGCAGTGCCTTGCAAAAGTATTCACCCCCCCTTGGCTTTTTACCTTTTTTGTTACATTACAACCTGTAATTTATTTATTTTTTTATCTGAATTTTATGTGATGAATTTGCACAAAATAGTCTAATTTGGTGAAGTGAAATGAGAAAAATATATATAAAAAAGAATCTTTATAAATAAATTTCAGAAAATTGGCATTTGTATATGTAATCAACCCCTTTGCTATGAAGCGCCTCAAAAGTTCTGGTGCAACCAATTACCTTCATTAGTCACATAATTAGTGAAATTAAGTCCATCTGTGTGAAATCTAAGTGTCACATGATTTGTCAGTATAAACACACCTTTTCTGAAAGGCCCCAGAGGCTGCAACACCACTAAGCAAGAGGCATCCCACCATGAAGACCAAGGAGCTCTCCAAACAAGTCAGGGTCAAAGTTGTTGAGAAGGTTGGGTTATAAAAAAATATCCAAATCTTTAATGATCCCCTGGAGCACCATCAAATCCATCATCATCAAATGGAAAGAACATGGTACCACAACAAACTTGCTAAGAGAGGGCCACCCACCAAAACTCACAGACCGGGCAAGGAGGGCATTAATCAGAGAGGCAGCACAGAGACCAAAGGTGACCCTAAAGGAGCTGCAGAGTTCCACAGCAGAGACTGGTGTATCTGTGCATGTGACCACAATAAGCCGTACACTCCATAAAGCTGGGATTTATGGAAGAGTGGCCAGAAAAAAGCCATTGCTTAGTGATAAAAATAAGAAGACACGATTTGAGTTTGCCAAAAGGCATGTGGGTGACTCCCCAAATGTATGGAGGAAGGTGCTCTGGTCAGATGAGACTAAAATGTTACTTTTTGGCCACCAAGGAAAACGCTATGTCTGGCGCAAACCCAACACATCTCATCACCCCAAGAACACCATAACCACAGTGAAACATGGTGGTGGCAGCACCATGGTGTGGAGATGTTTTTCAGCAGCAGGTACTGGGAAACTGATTCGAGTCGAGGGAAAGATGGATGGTGCTAAATACAGGGATATTCTTGAGCAAAACCTGTTTCAGTCTGCCTTTGATTTGAGACTGGGACGGAGGTTCACCTTCTAGCAGGACAATGACCTGAAGCATACTGCTAAAGCAACACTCGAGTGGTTTAAGGGGAAACATTTAAATGTGTTGGAATGGCCTAGTCAAAGCCCAGATCTCAATCCAACTGAGAATCTGTGGTCAGACTTGAAGATTGCTGTTCACAAGCGGAAACCATGCAACATGAAGGAGCTGGAGCAGTTTTGCCTTAAGGAATGGGCAAAAATCCCAGGGGCAAGATGTGGCAAGCTCATAGAGACTTATCCAAAGCAACTTGCAGCTGTAATTGCCACAAAAGGTGGCTTGACAAAGTACTGACTTTAGGGGGGTGAATAGTTATGCACGCTGAAGTTTTCTGGTATGTTGTCCTAAATGTTGTTTGATTCACAATATAAAAAAAAAACACAACTTCACTGTTGAAGGCATATTCTGTGAATGAAATGATGCACACCTTCAAACAATCCATTTTAATTCCAGGTTGTGAGGCAACAAAACATGAAAAATGCAAAGTGGGGTGAATACTTTTGCAAGACACTGTATATCTCTTACAAAGTCAGAACCCTGTAGTTATTGGGATGCTGAAAAAGAATGGGGAAGGTTCTTGCAAACCTAAACGTTCCACATTGCTTAGCAATTGCAATGAAACAAAGTGTCTCTGCTACTAATGACAACTTCGAGACAAACCTTTGGCACACAATGGGTTACACCAGAGGTTCCCAAACGTGGTCCTCAAGGCTCCCCAACAGTTCAGATTTTAGAAATTTCCATGGTTGAGAACAGATGGTTAAATCAAATTGACTGAGGTACTAATTAAGTCACCTGTGGTCAACCATGAATATCTCTAAACCCTGAACTGTTGGGGAGCCTTGAGGACCGCTTTTGGGTACCTCTGTGTTATACTCAAAAATGTTCCTAAATGGATATAGTAGATGGTAGAGGGTCTTCTTTCCTGTATGCAAAGATTGACCACAACATTATATGTGCATGTACAATTATATAGTATTTACCAGTAACACCCCTGGAAGTGTTTATTGTGCTTCTTGAAATGAGCTGAAATGTACCCTCTTCTCTCCTAAGTAGGGTAATACACCAAACTAAGCATTCTCATTGTCTTCTGGACACAAAAGAATAATAGTCAGATATGCAGAGTACTGTTATAATAAAATGTATGTCACTCTCCAAGTGTAATGCCGAGTACACACTAGATGACATATTGATATTGGATATCGGACGCTGACTTGCATGCAGGCCCCCGCCCTCACGCCGTCGCTCCCGGGATTGGCAAGTGTGTATGCACTTGCCACTGCTGGGGCTCCCACCAGGTTCCGCCGCTCATGACATCGTGTGTACCCTGCTTAAAAGGAGAAGTGCAGCAGGTGTGTGATCATATTTCCATTCTTTGTTTTTGCAATCCACAGCCGCTGAACTCCACACAGACATATGGTCCAAACTTACGATACAATGTTAAGTGGCGCCAGCGTCACACAGGAGAGGCCTGGAGCAATGTTACAGTTTGGACCAACAGGCACGTTGTGTGGAACACTCCAGTGTTCACCCCATATGAAATAAGAGTCCAGACAGAAAACGAGTTTGGCAGGGCACCAGAACCAAACACTGTGATTGGATACTCTGGAGAGGACTGTGAGTAACAAGTTCTGATATTATAGGCTAACAGCCCTGTTGAAAGAAACCCTTATTTGTGTCCAGTATACATGACTGGAAATTAAACTTGTTTTCAAACAATTTAAATTCATTAAGATCCTATTAAACATACCACATATTTAGAGTTTGATGTGACTGTGTCTGCAACCGACAAAGAAAATACACTGATTTTCCATTTATAATTGAATAATCATGGAGAAAGTAAGGATAGCATGAAAAGGCTTAACTAGGGCGATCTGAACTTTTGTTGGTTTGACCATGATTGGAGAAAATAGGCTGCTTGGACACCGAAGGATTTTATGTTCTTAAACAAACCTTGTAAGAAAGTTAATATTTTGTGTGCACTACTAGTGCAAGAGTACATGCTACGGGACCTGGGATAAACACAAAGGGGCTGATTCTGAGTCAGATGCAGCGGCGTCCTGTGTGCGTCTTTTGACGCAGTCGCATCCGCGACTTCATGCAAATAACGCTACAAGCCCATCACTGAAGTACATATGCTCAGACGCATTTTCAGAGTTGCACAGGACCTCTCGGCTCACTCGGGCCAGGCAAGTTGCGATACGTGGCATATTGAGAATAGATTTAGGAGGAAGTGTCTATCCATCCGTGCATCTGAGATGCCCACTGTCAGTGTCTTTAGACAATCAAATACCGTTTGGTGTATCCTTAGATGCAACCGTTGGTTGCACCATCAGAAACGACACAAGCCCCATGCTAGGTGCAGACTCTCCGTCATAGTATGGCCTCCTATGTACCTGATTGTGCATCTGAGACCACACCCACTTCTGCAACATGCTCATAAGACGGACCATATCTGTGCATCTAAATAGCCACCTCCCAGAAATGCCCATTTCGTTGCAATACATTTCAGAGTCCATGCATCTCAGTTGGTCCACAGGCTCTGTACACACACAAACCATTTGACGTGTGCACTGTGTGACTTTTTCGTGAGTTAGACGCTTGCGCAGTTGTAAAACATCACTCAACTAAATGAACATCGGTGTTGTTTCCGACTCAAAATCAGGCCTAGAGAGCATTTCACTTTAACACACACTAAGAGGGCACTGTCACTAGTCAGACAACAGAGGAAGTGAGAAAAATAATTATAATATAATAAAAGTTATCTTAGATTTGGTTGTCATTTGGTGCAGACCCATCTCAGTCGCCGGTGGGAGGCCCCTAGTCTATTATAAGATTCTCAAGGAAGCGAGGGACATGATAATGCTCCAGGAACCATTGTGAGACTTGATAGGGGACATCCCTCCCTGTATCCATCTATAATATTTCCTGGTCTGAATCAGTTACATTTTATTTTGCAGAAAAAATGCATAATGAGCTTTGCATTTTAGTATTGTTTGCAAGTAGCAGTTATTTATATGTAGATCTACAAAGCTATGGCTCTTAATAATTGAGGTAATAAATATTAAATTCCTTACAGACAATTTAATAATGAAAACAGAAACAATTAAATGATTTGCGAGTGATCATGTTACTTACAATACCAGTTTTTTGGCCTCAAATTATTAAAATATTTGTTATTTTTTGCTATAGGCCACTTTTAGTGCTTCAGTAAAAATGGAATTTATAAATATATTGCTGAAAATGTGTCAGCAAAATATGTTCTCAGTTTGGTCATCCAGTGGTGTCTTTGCATTGTTCTGGAATCAGATGTCTCGTGAGACTACGAGCACAGCGAAAGTATAGTTCATGGGCTTTGCTTGTGAAGGGCACAGTCATATAAAATCAGTGAAGAATTAAGATGTAGCAGTTGAGCATTAGATTGCAATACTAGAGCAAAGATCGATTATGTAGGTCTGCTTAAAGCTTTCCTTTGCCCTCAGATCCTAAGGCAGCACCTACTGACATTAAATTGAGGGTCATGAACAGCACTGCCATCTCCCTTCAATGGACCCGTGTGGCCCCTGCTTCTATCCAAGGAAGTCTCCTGGAATACAGAGTGAGCGGAACCTCCAGCTCCTGATTAACCTCCCACTGATACCTAATTAATATTTAATCTGAGGAGGGAAAAGGGATGGGGGAACAATCTAACTTTCCCTTACGCTATATTTGTGGAAATCCAGTGATGTGTTTAACAATTGTGGAATTCCCAGCATGCAAATGCATTTTATTTAAAACTCTAAAAAACTAGGCACCAGTGCAACTAATCGTTGGATTAACCTAAAGTGGATTAAACATTTCAAGATAATAACTCTGAATGAGAACCTGTAAAATCTATCCCTTACTAATATATAAAGGCTGGCTGTTAAATGATTGGGTTGTGTATCTCAAAGGCATATTACTGGAGGGAGAGTAGTTTGCTGAAGGGTCTCTGGGTCTCCCGAAAGAAGCAGCAGCAGAGTTTTATCGGGGATCGTGTGCGAGGGGTCGTGTCGTATCTGATTCCTTACAGCAACTACAAATTATACTTGGTGGCAGTGAATGGGCGAGGAGATGGCCCGAAGAGTGACATTAAAGAGTTCACCACACCAGAGGGAGGTAGGTGCTCCCTTTCCAAACACGGAGCAGTTACAGCAGCTGACACATTATATTAGAATCTTGTTATATTAGAAAAAAGTTGCTGGTTGTAGAACAACCAGAGCTGGGATACAACAGCAAAATGAACTATTCTACCAGGTAACTGTGTGAGGTTATATAAAGAGCCTCTTCTTTAATTGGAAAATTTGTTTACTGTCATCTCACTTCAATGTGTAGATTCTATGTCACAGTCTGTATAGTACATATCACACGGATCATGTTCAGGCAGTTCAGTAATGCCATCTTGTTTGGTGGTTCTCACACACTTTCACCTGTTCCAGTGCCCAGTCAGCCTAAAACCTTCAGAGTCAGTGATCCAAACCAGGAGGCCATCATCGTGGAGTGGAGTCCTCCAGAACATCCCAATGGAAATCTAACTGGGTACAACCTGAACTACTATGCATGTGAGTGATGAAACTTCATGGGTCTCTTTTATGTTATTGGTCTGTTCTTCACCTATATTGATTGTATCAATTTTTGCAATCAGTTCTACACACTTCTAATCAAAACTCATAAACTTATAACAACTGAGAATCATGATGGTTGTGGTATGAAAATAGTGGAAGGATTATTTTGTATCCACCGGGTGCTTTTAATGAAATCCGTGTCTTAATAGTCCTTGTACACAGAGGAGAGTGTTTATTCTCCTTTAAATTTTTGCTGTCTTTTGCAACCCCTACAGTGTAGTTGTAAAATGATACATAGTCTCATAATTTTATTCTAGAATCCTGTGTTCTCTCTCCTGCAGTTATTTGTTGCAGTTTTATAATTGTAAGAAACAGTTCTAATATAGATACAAAAAATGAGGGGATTACTACAAATATCTATTAAAACGATATCTAAAAACCTATTTCTAAAGATGAACCTTGGAGTTTTTATTATCATATTTTGATAACGTCACCATTATAGATAGGATTGTACACACATATTATTCACCAATATATATTTTGTTTTATTTAAATTTTTGCCACTTTTCCCTTTTTACTGAGTTTTTTTCTGAGTGTATCCTGAGTTTTCACAATTGTATATCTTATATTAGATAGCACATAATTACAGTAATACACCTATTTTCACTTTTATGATAAATATTGATATAATCAGGGACATTTTTTAAAAATATGAAACAAATATCAAATTTTGTTAGGATATAGCCAAGTAGCCAAATTTTAAAAAAGTGACAAATGGCACAATTAAAATTATTAAAATATATGGAAAGAAAACACCTAATTAGAACGATTTTATATTCTAAGATAATCTTTAAAAACAAATTCTCTTCATCATGGTTTTGTTAAATATGAGATTATTAACAAACCAATATGATATTTGAACATATGCTGCAGAAAATAAGAGCCCAATACACTATATTCATCTAATTAATTAGATAATGGGTTAATTTAAATAAAGACAGTATAATGTACTCTTGCACTCTTGCTTTGCAAATACTTGAGTGTTACATCACATTATCCCGGATAAAGGGAGATAGGACAGAGTAATATACTGAAATCACTAAAGCCATCAATAAGCAGAAATAAATCAATTTAGCCATTTAACATACTAATGATTAACTGAAACTCTAAAGAAAGGACATCAGTATAGAACCTATAGAGGAACCTATCAAAGATAAGAATAAGGAAGGGAAATTCAAACCAACCTATAGGTCACTCAGCTGTGGGATAAAAGCCGGATACAGCAGGCATTCGGGTTGCACTGCCTTGAAAAAGCAGCCTACTGGCGAAACGCACGTCGGCAGACTACGCTGCCGCCGATCTATGGCACAATTGAATGCCAAACACGTTTTATAAAATGTTTGCTATAATATAATATGTGATACCGGACTGATTGGGGAATTGTTCGTGTAGTGAGCATGAGTCATGTGCATCGCGCTGATACTATAAAACAAAGCACCACATGCACACGGGGATACTGTGGGGAATGAAATCAACAATACACATTGTACATACCCACGAGTCAACCCGACAATACTTAGGAAACATAACAAATTGTCTGCATTAATAAAGTGCCGCATACATACGGGAATATTGCGGAGAGTGAAATTAATACCATATACTGCATGTGCCCACCATCCAACCCAACAACATTTAGGGAACTCAGTGAACTGCAAATATAACGAATAAACAACGGAGATATATAAACAACTGTGTGCAGTATATATGACACTGGAGAAAGCCCTAAAGTGTAATACATTTATTACAAAGTCTGTTCCAATAATGTTACAGTTATAAAACTGCAACAAATAACTGCAGGAGAGAGAATACAGGATTCTAGAATGAAATATTGAGACTATGTATCATTTTACAAATACACTGTAGGGGTTGCGAAAGACAGCAAAAATTTAAAGGAGAATAAACACTCTCCTCTGTATAGAAGGACTATTAAGACACGGATTTTATTAAAAGCACCCGGTACCAGACATCCCCATTTAATAACAACTATAAATAGATGTAGAAACAAATTATATGTGATGTGAAAACACAAACACGTAAAAAGAAAACTACATTTAATAAGTACCGAGTATCAGATAACAATACGTGGAACAGATCAACGACAGGTGGCATTTTAAAAACTACTTTCAATAAATTTTCTACATATGTATACACTCTTTTCTTTAATTCTCTAAATTTTAATAAACATTTCGCCGTATTGATTGGACCTAATTAAAACCTTTTAATACTAATCTAATAAAAGTTATATTTTATTCTGTAATAACTAATCCGGAGAAGCAATTGGATGCGAAGAAAGCATGACCCTGTAAGTGCACCAGACATAAATCTCATCTTCTTCTTTTGTTGTTTTGATTTATGCCAATTATAAGATAGTCAGGTAGCACCTTCATATAAACTCATATTATATTCAACAAAATTTGGAGACGTTTGGGGTCTTAGAGAACTGTTAAAACAATATTTCTCTGGATTAGATGTACTGATATATACATATATGTCTTGGTGCGAGATCATCACAGTTGTTTGTTTCCATGCATAATACCAATATACTGTAATTGAGAGATGGATATTACATATTTACAGTGACCCCAACTGTTCATCTGCCGGTGATGAAACAGAGCCATTAAAACAGGATGTAAAGAATGGGAAGTAGTTTTTGTAATAAAAAAAATGAAGTATCCAAAGTTGGGAAATGTGTTAAAGTATCAATGTAATTGATAGAATATAGCTCAGACAGAGCCATGGAGGTTTAGGATTAAGTAAGTAGTATAAAAGTAGAAACAAGTGGCTTCTCTAGTGGGAGAGTGTTTGTACGCCATTAGAGATAAGTTCAGTCCACATGTATGGATTCTAACCAGGAGGCAATACCAGCAGCTCTCCGGTACTGACACATTTCAGCTGACAGGACTTATTTAGAAGTTGTGATGGTGTCAGTGAAAGTAAATGTGCCCTGTTTTTCAGACAGTATTGCTACTAATGAGAACAATATTATAATTTTATTAATTAAAAAGGGAGCAGATTCACACAGAGTTTATAATGGTCCTCACGTTTCATCAAACAGTCAACGGGAGCAGAAGATCAGCACTTGTGACCGAGACACTGTCCCCAAACCAGACAAAATACACCGTGAAAAGGAGGGACCCCATATCACGTTATCACTTCTCCCTGAATGCAAGGACTCAGGTTGGAGCTGGTAAGGCGGTCACAGCTGAAACTCCCATCAGGCAGGATGAAGGTAAGGAACTTGGCCTGGTACACATCTCCATGTTACATTCATACATGGTGTTCACAATATTAAGTAAATATATATTTTTCAGAATTAAGAACGCATACTGTGCATGTATATGCAGGTGAACCTCACCTAATTCACAAACTATTTCTGATCTGGTCAGAATGTCAAAACCAGAATTCTGGCATGGACTTTAGGTCGACAACAAATATGTTGACGTTCAAAAATGCCGACATGGTTGAAATATCATCATGTTCATAATGTCCATATTTAACATGTCCACATTAGAATGTCTACATACTGTTTTTTGCTTATTTTTAGCATTAGGTTTAGGCTTAGGGTTAATCTTAGGGTTACGGATATGCTAAAATAAGCAAAAACATAATATATGTGGACAGTTTCTAGATTTATTACATGATGGCACACATATCTGGGTTTGCAAGGCCACAACAAACTTAGTTATTTACACTATCATGTGGCTTGGTGGTTGCCTTTGTCACTGTCTCTATGATCTGGGTGCTTATGTGCTCCACTCTCTTTTTCTTTCTCTTTCCCCTTAATCTTCCCTACTTTTGGCTTTCTGTGAGGTCTGCAGTTCCCCCCACTTCAGGTAAAGTATTAACCCAACAAGGTAACATGCATGGGCCTTAATGCATGCTTATGATTAATGCCTTCAGCATTGTTATATGTCTTTCAAAGCAGCCTTATTTTCCAAGAATTTACCTGTGAAGTCATTCTTTATGGCAGTAGTCCTTCTTCCTGGGTCCTATTGAACCAGAAGCTTCTATTCTTTACTAAGAAGATCTGTCAATAAAATGATCATTACCAGTCTTTCTTCTATGTTTAGATAACCAAACCATACCATTAGAGCCAATAGGACAGCAGAGACAAAAATCCAATTATTGCTTGTTTTTAGTACCACTTAAGCTTTGTATCCCATGTCTTTTCTTTCTCATCAGGTTTTTTTTTTTCTTTTTTAAAAATGAATAAACAAACTAGCTTTTATTATAAGCTATAAATGTTACAAAAATAAAGATAAAAACGTCATTTGTACAGTCCCAAGTCAGTAAAAGGTGTTTAAATCCAATATTTTAGCACATAGTTTAGTTTGTTTCTAAGGTGGGTATTTCTCATGGACGCAGGTGATAATGAATACTGTAAAGCTTTTAATTGGACAATAAATGTCCTCCTTGGTCTTAATTCAGATAAAGGGCCGTATTCAATTATTTTCGCACCCGCGGAAAAGTTTTGCCTGCTGGACTTTTTGCTGACATCGCGTCTTTTGGATGAGGAAACTTATCGTGCGCGTCCCTGCTATTAGCCGTATTCCATTGCAAACCACGCAAAAATTCAGAACAGGTGGAAAGTGCTGTCAGAATTGGGGAAACAAGCCTGAACCCCCAAAAAAGATGCACTAACATTGGGGATCAATGTAGATGTGTTTGAATAGCCCTAATATAACAATTTGGGGTACTTAAGTTGTTTTCAATAGCTTTTTATTAGCGTCTTTGCACAAGTGGTGAAGCATGGCATTAAGTACACCTGTCAAATTTGTGGTACTTGAAAATGGGCGCTAGCATATTTTAAAGTCTCTAAAGTGAAGTTTTAAAAAATTAGAAAAACGCACCTGTTGCATGCACCTGCAATCCCAACAACACCTGACCCATCCTAGCAGACCCCCAAGAAGTCGCTAGTTTTGGTCCCCCCACTTTGTGCTTTTTCCCCCCAAAATTAAAGTACTTTTTTGGGGTGTTCTTACGTTTTTCTCTGGATATTTTGACACAGTTGTCCATTGGGGGACTGTCCTAAGGGTTCTGAGTGGTTTCCCCACCTTTGTACCCCAAAATAAAAATGTTGCACTTCTTTTCTCCTGCTATTCTTAGGTGAATCTTTTTCGCCTATTACATTGCATAGACTTTCCACGTAGGCGAAAACCGGCTGGAATTGAATACGTAGATAAGTTCCGACCTGGCGAAAAGCTTCTAATTTGATACGGCCCAAAGTCTGCTCTAGAAATACAGGGAATGTCTGACTATAAATTCTATATGTATTTATTTGAAATAAAAATTTGGATAGATATTTTTATTTTACAAAAGTGAAGCTCACAGTTCACAAAGGCAGATTATAGTTTACATCATTATGATGATTTGTTTAGCTGCTAGCTTCAACAGATAACACATTTAGATTAGATTCTGATGTATGTTGAAAAAGAGGAGAGGAATCTATGGGCCTGATTCAGCTTAGGACGACATTGCAATGTTGCATGCAAGCAGCTTTGCAATTCCGTTCTTGCAATCAAAACGCAGGAGTCCCAGTGCATTAGATCGCTGTTACAGGGGCGTGCATAAATTAGCCACTGCGATGCCATTCGCAGCTTGGGCTTTCACTGTGTGTGATGAGGTTAGCAATTCCTGAGTAAGGTCAGACCTTCTGCAAATGTGCGTGAGGCTGCAATGTTACTCAATGTTACCGATGGTTACGCTGTTTTGCCAAGTATTACGGATGTGTGTAAGGTGAAGTGGGCGTCCTTATGTTAGCCTGCAACGGCATAGTGATAGCAATCATTAGCATATTTTTGCAGTGGGACTGCGTGCGTAATTGCAGCTGCAATTGCAATAGCGATCCGTAATGAATCAGGCCCAAAGTCGCAGAACTTGGTGTGAGAAAAAGCTATGGCACACAGATATACAAATGTCGCACATCAAATTGATCAGTGCAAGCCAGCAATGTAGTTTTGTCACTCTCAGTTGCTGTATTTATGCGATTAAAATGCACATTTTGAGTGAGAAAGATGCCCAACGTGGTTGAGTCGCAGGGACCTGGCACGCCGAGAGGGGCTATTTGCTGCGACTAGAGCAACAGTGTATGAGGACACATATGTACATCTCCTATCTGACAAATCGGGTAGTGACTCTTGATAATAACAATAGTAACTACAAACTACTTTTATGAACTGTGATGTGTTCGTTTAATGGAAAACACTAATTTGTCTAAACTTTACATTTTCAATAAATAAACATACAATTTGAGACATTCACTATATTGCTGGAGCAGACTTTGTGGCTTATATAATAGGGTGCAACTTGCAGCTGCTGCGGAAACTCTTGCGAGTCTTCCAGCATTTCTAAAGCAGCAATCATTTTATAGGCAAAACCAAGCTGGCTTTAAAAATAGGGGAAGATTCACAAGAGTTCTTTCAGTGGCTGCAAGTTGCACCCTATTACATAAGCCCCCTTTATCTTGATTAAGACTTTTGTTACCAAGGAGGTCAATTATTGTCCAATTAAGGACTTCACACTGTACATTATCTGGTTCACCTGCGCTCATGAGTAATAACTACCTTTTAATTTTTTCTGACTATCATTCGAATGGACTATCTCACAGTGGCAGCAATTTTAATGATTTTGATAGGAGGAATGTGTCACTCACAATACAGTGTATTGAACCCTGCTGCATATATTCTGCTATGTACAGTAGCTGCAAGTCAGTCATGCTAACCCCTGTCCATCATTGAAAGTGCCTACAATGGTTATGGAACTGGACCTTGGATCAATAAAAATAGGTTGTCTGGTCAAAAGATTCCCATTTTCTGTTGTATCATGCATAGGGCTAGTGTGTGTTGTTACCTAGGGAGACATGGCACCAGAATCTATTGTGTTAAGAAAACAAGCTAGTGGAGGCAGTGTGATCATTTTGTTTGAGGTGCTGCCCTGGACATTAAATTTACCAGATCTCAATTCAATTGAGCATCTGTGGTACAGTATGTGTTTGAACAAGTCCAAACCCCGGCAGCTCCACATCACAACTTACAGGAGTTAAAGGATCTGCTGGTAATATCCTAGTACCAGATACCACAGGATACCTACAAAGGTCTTGTAGAGTCTCAGCTGTTTCAGTGGGACACGGAGGAGCAGTATCATAGTAGCCAGGTTAAGCCCAAAATATTTTGCCTCTTCATTGTAAATACTGTAATCTAAACTGAGTCTCTCTTTATGTGCTGGTCCATACTCAAGAGTGTAAAAATAGCTGGGCCCAGAGGCCCTATGTGCCAAGCCAGATGTAGGCTTCTACAGCTAATTAAACACTTCTTGCATATTGATTATGTATTATTCTATCAGCCAATCAGTGTATGAAAACATTCACAGAGTGACCAAACTCTAGCTAATGAAAGGATACAATGCATGTAAGGATGTGTGTTCCTCCAGTACTGGTATTGTCCTGATCAATAACACTAAAAGAAGGGAACCATTTAATCCAAAAAATAGCTTATACACATTCTCTAAGATGTCCCCTATACAATGAGCAGTAGCGCTCGACACAGGCAGGGAAAACTGCTGTAGAACAAACAAGAAAACCCAAATAGGGACTTATATTAGCAAAGATTATTTAATAAAGATTATTTTATTTAGTGGTCATCATTATACCACACTACGACTGAGTGCTGGATTGCATTTAAATGATTGGACTATAACCATAAATAAATAAAGTTTGCTCACCTCTAACATTTATTACTAGTGCCAGTGCTGCTCATACAGCCTGTGCAGGTTCCTAGTACAACGCGTGAACAAGGAATGTAGGTTCCTCTGCTTAAGTGGAAACTAGGCTAAACAGGCTAGGCTGTTCACACTATTATCACTAAAAGCCACATGTGCGATTCCGCTGCTATAGTGAGGACCAGCTCCAGCCAGACCAGTGTATGACTGGAGTCTGTATTGGGGTGGGCTGGAAAAAAATGATCGCCTCATTCCTCCCAAAGATTACCATAGAACTGCGGTAATTTTGTGTTTGTCTCTCAAAATTTCTGTCCATTATACAAAATCAAAAGTAAAAGAACAACCCAAAAACCACACACACACAATCAAACTCACTGCCCCCATATCCTCACAAACACACATACTATCCCCATAGCCAAATACATAGTGCCCCCATATCCTCACACACGCACACACACACTGCCCCATAGCCACACACACACACACACAAACTACCCTCATAGTAACACGCAAACACACACTGTCCCCATAGCCTCACACACACTGCCCCCATAGCCACATACATACACTGCTCTTAGAGCCTCACACAAGCACAAACATGCCCCCGTGGTCTCACACACACACACACACACACACACATTGCCCACATGACCTCACACACAAACGTTACCACCATGAACTCATACACACAAACGCTGCCCCCATGGCCTCACACACACAAACGCTGCACCCCATGGCCTCACACACACAAATGCTGCACCCCATGGCCTCACACACACAAATGCTGCACCCCATGGCCTCACACACACAAACTCTGCACCCCATGGCCTCACACACACAAATGCTGCACCCCATGGCCTCACACACACAAACGCTGCCCCCCATGGCTCTGTGCTCTGATACTGTACCTCCTCCTGCAGCTGCTCCAGGCTCTGAGTCCTTGCACTTCTTTGTGGGGAGCCCGCCCACAGCCATAGCCCGCAATACAGAGGATAAGGAGGCGAGGAGGGTTGGGAGCAGCAGATATGGAGGCCTTTGGATTCCATTATGCTCTGCCACTTCTGAATCAGAAGTTGAGCCCAGCACAAAATGGTAGATTCAGTCACTATCATTGGGCAATAGAAGGGCTGCGATGGGGATGGGGGATAAAGCCAGAGGGAGTGTTGCCATGTGAACAATGGCATGCCACCATGCACCCGCCATAAATATAGGGGTGCAGATGTATGACCCTCTGGGAAGTAATAAGTGCTAAGTGATCAGCTCCTAACTGTCATTTTTCAAACACAGCCTGAGACATGTGAGTTGGGAGCTGAGTGGCTCGTTGTTTATCACTTTGCACTTTATCACTCCAGAGCTTCATACATTTGCCCTAGGGTCTGTAAGTAGTTGCTATGCTGCAGCACACGGAGTTACAGTTTCTTGGCGGTCCATCTTGTAGGTATGTGAAAGAACAACTGTACAATAGTATGCATTGGGGATATCGACAATTATTATGTCAACACAGCAGATGTTGGAGCCCCGTTGCGAGGACCAGTATGCTGACAATGTTAAAATGCTAATGTGTCACTAGTATACCTTTACACATGCTGATTTTACTGCATGTTTAAATTTAGATTAGCAACACCATTAAAATACTTTTAGTAACATTTTAACTTTTTCAGCATTCTTGTGCCGGCAACCAAGCTCCGGCATAGGCAGTGTCAACACAATGATTGCCGAACTGTCATATGCAGTACCATACAACAACAACAAAAAGTACTTACAATAAACAAAGCCAAAATAAGTTATATCTTACCTCCACTTGCCGCCTTGAGAACTGGCTGCAGTTGCCTGCTGGTGTTCTAAGTTCCATTGGGCCTAGTATAAATCCGGGTTATAGGACTATCTGGAAAAAAATATATATAAGAAACACCTCTTGAAAAGCTAAAAAATAGGGGAATTCAATTCTGTGCGATGTGTCGCTGCTGCAGACATATCAACCATTTATGGTAGTGTTGTCATTGCAAGTTTCCCTAGCGGAGGAAAACTTGCAATGCCGGAGGATGCAATGTTACATTTCAGAATGGCACATCACGTCCATTGGCAAGAATTGAATTCCCCCCAATGAGTGAGCATTCTAGCCCCCTTCCCGCCAACCTATCTCCTTGATCCCCTTAATCTCCATCTTCCAACCAACCTAAAGCACTAGTATGCAAAGGTCTCTCTCATAGCCTACTCCCCCTCCATATATATCATTGCCTATCCATAGTTCTTTAATTACCCCATCCAAAGCCTCTCTCACTGCCACCTACCTCCATATCTCTATTCCTCCTCCTCCTCCATAGCAGTTTCATGATCCCATGAGCCCTCCTCTCTCCAAATATCTGCCCTCCCCATTGCAGTGCTATTACCCAGAACCCCTCTCTCGCCATATCTCTCTGCTGCCCTTCACAGCAGTCTCATTGCCCCCTGAGCCCTACTCTCTCAATATCTCTGTACATCACATTGCTCCGCAAGCCCCACTCTCCAAATCGTTCTATCCCCCACAACCACCATACTAATTACATTGTCCACTGACACCCACTCTCCAAATCTCTGTCCCCACACACTCCATAACAGTCGCATTGCTCCCTGACCCACTTTCTTCATATCTTTATCCCCCCGCCCCTATAGCAGTCACATTGTCATCCGAGCCCCCCCACCCCCATAGCAGTCACATTGTCATCTGAGACCCCCCACCCCATAGCAATCACATTGCCACCTAAGCCCCTCCACCCTCCATAGCAGTCATATTGCCACCTGAGCCCTCCCATACCAGTCACATTGCCATCTGTGTCACCACCATAGCAGTCACCTATGACTGCTATGTCAGATTGCAACTTGATTCCTCCTCCATACCCCATAGCAGTCTAATCCCACCCCCCATAGCAGTCACATTGCCACATGAGTCCTCCTCCACGTCCCATAGCAGTCTCATTGCTCGATATCTTTGCACCCCACCCTCCATAGCTCCCTCTGTCCAAATCTCTGTCTCCACACCCTCCATAGCAGTCACATTGCCCCCTGAGGCACTTTCTCCATATCTGTATCCTCTCACCCCCCCATAGCAGTCACTTTGCCACCTGAGTACCCCCCATAGCAATCACATTGCCACGTGTGTCCCCACCCCCATAGCAGTCACATTGCCACCTGAATCACCTCCATAGCAGTCACATTGCCACCTGAGTCCTCCCCCAGCAGTCACATTACTACCTGAGTCCCCCCACCTCCCATAGCAGTCACTTTGCCATCTGAGTACCCCCCACAGCAGTCACATTGCCACCTGAGTCCCCACTCCCATAGCAGTCACACTGATATCTGAGTCCCCCCATAGCAGTCACATTGCCACTTAAGTCCAACCCCACCCCCCATATCAGTCACATTGCCACCTGATACTTCTCCCCTCCCAGGCTCTGTTCTGACGTGACAGGCTCCTGTTGCGGCTCCGCGCTCTGTCTGGCTTCCTCTGTAGTTGCTCAGATCGACAGACAGATAGAAAGCACACTTCCTGTCTTCTGATCTGACACTGAGCACTGGTGGCGTGGCTCCTGGGGGCCGAGGCTTTTCCATGATCATGTCTCAGATCATAATTAAAGAGGAGGGGCATCTCGGGGCAGGGAAAGTGAATCCACCACTCACTGACAGTGCTGTGCGAGCCAGAAGTTCAGGTGGTGGCTGGGGCACATGGTTGCGCAATTCTAAGCTACAGCATCTCGGGCGGGAGCCCTGTCAGCCCGTGCCTTGAGCCACTCCTGATGCCAATGTGATACTGGCCTTAAGCAGTGATATTGTTAATTGAATACAAATAATCATATACTGTAGCTTCACCCTGTCCCATCTAGCTGAATCTGACTGTAGTAGAAACATTATAGACCAGGATAATGACTGGGGTACCAAATTTCCTGCCAGCAAACATGTCTGGCTTTTGAGATCTGATTATACATGTATAATGTAAATGTATACATAGTTAAGCACTATAAGATATGTAATAAATATACTTTATTTGACCTTCTGTATGACATTTGCCTTAAAAGCTAAAATGGGGATTTAAAGCATCAGTAATATCCGCTTAAGTTTCACTCATCTCTTTTGCATCTGAATACAGGATTTGTACTGCATGGTTATATGAGAGCCAATATACCAATATGCTCGGTTTGCTTGATGAGTGGTAAAATTAATGTATACAAGTATTGTCTGCATGGAATTAGTTCAAATGCAAACTGTATGCTTAGTTGCACAAGAACAAATTTAATTGCTTTCTGCATGGCTGCACAATAGGTTATTCTTGTTTCAAATACCAAAAACTGAGAATGAGAAGAATTGTCAAAAACATTATGGGGCTTATTTAGTTGCATTTACATACTTTTTTGGTGGTAACACATTTGCATACTGCCCATGTGCACAAAAATTTAATCTGTATAGATTTTGAATACTTTTGACCTGCATTCCCTAATACCTAGAGATGAGAAACACTGGCAGGCAAGGGTGGTCCAGCATAAGTTGAATAATGTTACAATGTATTCATGGAATTGCAACACTATTAGACTAAGTAGACTTAGGCCCCAATTCCCTATTCTGCCAATCCACGGATCGGCCGTCATTGATGATAGGCTTTCCATCGACAGATCCGGGAAATTTAATTTCACAAATCCCTGACTCGGCGATTCCGACCGTTTTCTGGTTGGAATTGGGGAATCGAGATATTACAACATTTTGAATATTCCCAATTCCCCGACCTCGCCATCGGCAGAAAGGGGAATTGCCGCTATAGCGCAAGGTGTACGGGTCCCTTTAGATGCATCCCCAGAAACACCTATTAGGAGGTCTATCATTTGCGGGTGCTTAATCACTGGTGCAACGATACGAACTGATGAGAATGACTATCAGCAGCTCGATTTTACTGCTTCTGACTGGATGGTTACATTTTGACCTCTCCAGTTATAATACGTAAAGTAGCCCCCCACTCTTCACATAATTTAATTGACAATTCCAGTTGGATAACTGCTGGATAGAAGATTCCGTTCGATTTTTTGAGAGGTATTTTTATTTAAGTAGATTTTATATGAAGAATTAATCTTAATTTTTTTTTTAAACTGTCAAGACATTATTATAGACTGTATAACACTTATTTACATTATTATCTTGTGTACAAATAGGGTAATTCAACTTTAGCATTTCCTACATACTGTCAACCCTTATCTCTATGCTGTCATGGGATGTAAGTATACACACTGGTTATGCCTGTCTGACATAAATACTGTTTCAGAGCTAAGTGAGCCCCTATATAAAACAAAGGAATAGGTTGTATTGAGGTATCGGGCATTGGCAGTGATGTGTAAAGTGTGTGCTTTGCTGGTATACTTTATTGCATGCAGGCTTCATTATTTGTTATGATCAGATATAGGGGGTGAATCAGATGTGGACATCTGGAAGTCAAGGGGCACAAGTGGCCGATTGTTTCCCTCTGCGCATGTGTCCGAACCGCACTGTGTGTGCGTCCTGATGGTTACCACACAGAGACATAGATAGAAATTCCATGCAGATCCATGCAAATTCAATGGGCATTTCTGGCTGGTAACTGGGGAGGTGGCTACCAGACCCAGGCATGTCAGTGTCAGCTACTGCATCTAAAGACACTGCATCGATGTTCACTCAGACATTCTGTGCTTGTCATAGGGCAGGTGCAATGTCCAATGGTGTGGCCAATGCAGTAGTGCTTCTTTGTGTGCACATTGGTGGATTCATGCTACAGCCAGTGGGAGTCTCAATAGGACGCCTATCGGCCGTGGCATTAGAATAAAGACACAGTAGAGGCTGCGAAAAGAGACGCAGACGCTACTGCAATATTGTCCACCTCTGAATCACCCCCATATTGTGCAAGAGCTAGTTACATTTTTATGGTCCAGCCACGTGGCAAACATGCACTGTTATTATTTTTTATTGAAACACCTCCTATTCTTTCTACTTTCTTATTGTCAGAGTATTGCATCTTCTCCATGTGCTCAGTTATGAGGCAAAACTAGATATCTGAATGCTACTATTTCAAGTAATGTGTTTTATATTACCTCTTATCTTGGAATGGCCGGAATACAATATCTGGATCTTTGCGTTGCCCAGCTTTGATTAACATATTTTGTATTTGCAGCTGACTAGTACGTGTGTTTTGTCTGTACGTCAGCTAACTTACGGCAATGTCTCCACATATAAATGGTCTTGATGCTAACCAGGGGTGACATATGACACATGTGGTGGTAATAGGAAGGTTGGAAACACTTGGATAAATTAAGGACATAATATATATTTGCAACAAGCCCTTAGTCACACGTCTGTGGCACATACAGAAATGTTGCAGCCCAGCATGATTATTTTATGTACAGACATGTTGTAGCCAATTGGAACTAGAATGTTTATCACGTGTTAATATGCAGAGCCTGTTATTTAGCATTCACTAAATGTACGTCAGTCTCAGTAATATTGATAAAGACATCTTAACCTGCTGTTGCACCTAATTTGTTTTGTACAGCTTTGATTTCAGATGGGCACACACACACATATGCAATCACTATTGTGCATAAAAAACACAGAATAAGTTTGTAATATGCATTTGCACCTGTGTTTCTGAGTGGTAACAGACAAACATCAATACGTGTGATAATTTCCCTTTGTGTGCAGAAAAAACTTGCATCTCTCTGCTCTCTTTTCAGTCTGTTTCTTCCTTTGTTCTCAGTTCCTCCCACCTCTCCAGCACCTGTCACAGATGCTCCAACAGAAATGCCAACTCTTCCCCCAGCCACTCCTAGTGACACCAGTACAGTCCTCACTACAACTAGTACAGCTAAACCCGCTACAAAAGCCTTCCCTGCCACCACTGGTACTGACAGCTGGCAGACAACTGTGACTATCCATGATATAGGTACCGGACTTTAAAAAGGATCCATATTGTCACCATTAAAGACAGACTAATATATATTCATGTAGCCTAGTGTGCCTTATGTCCTCCATACATCAGCGATGGATTGGGCCAATTCCCCGATCCCCAGATGCCGGGGTCGGGCATTGGTGAAATCCAACTTGTTAGATATATGGACCTCATACATTAGGTAGCCATTTCACTTATCTCCCAATCGGACTGGAACCGCCGATCTGCTGGTTGGAAATGCCGACCGGTGGACATTGATGATTGCCGATCCGTCTGGGAGTCTGTGATATTCTTCATGTTAAAAATCCCCGATTAACTGATCACAATCATTTTAATTGTGGATGGCAAATCAGGGATATCCAACATGTTGGATTTCACCAGTGCCCCAATCCCTGCGTCTGGTGATCGGTGAATTGGCCCAATACATTGCTGATGTATGGGGGCCTTTCCCTGATTTTCCGATCACAACATAATATGATCGGGATCAGCAAATCAGGGATTTTTAACATGAAAAATTTCACAGATTCCGCCCACGAATTGGCCATCATTGGCGGTTCCAGTCTGATCAGGAGATCGGTGAAACAGCCATCTGATTTATGGGGGCCTTTCAATAAAGCCAAAAACTGAGCCATGAGGCCTAATTATAGATGATTATTGTGGTCATTTACATTAAACCTGTGCGCTTTTAGTGACCATTAAAATGGCCATGTCAGTCCAGCATAAATCCATACTGAAATCTATGAAACATAAAAAAAAGGTCTGATTGTTTTTTTATTTAGAACAGAAATAAAACTTTACATTTTTATTCCATTATTCAAAGTTACAGGGCTTAGAGAAAACGGGTGTTAAGAGACAGAATTAAAAGCTCCCATAGTTTTACTAAACTATCTTTTATTATTAACAGTATCTTATATAGCGCAGCATATTCCGTTGTGCTTTACAATTGGAAACATTAATAGAACAAAACTGGGTAATAACAGACAGATATATAGGTAAAAACGCCCTGCTTGCAAGCTTAAAATCTAGTAAAACAATTTCAAAGAAACATTTCAAAAAAAGGTCCACTTTAAAGATGGGTACACACTATACAATCTATCATCTGATATATCATTCCGGTGCAGATCGGAGCGATATATTTTACACATCGTATAGTGTGTATGCCCAATCCATCATTCCCGGCCATCTATCATTGAATCGTCCCATCTGCTGTGCTGCACATAAGATGGGACTATTCGACAGCTGAGATGTTACATGTAGCATGTAACAATACTGTACATCACGCCGTCGTACGCCGGATCTTTTAGTGTGTGTACGGCAACACAGTGTATCGTAACATTGCATCGCAGGGTCTGATGCATCATCATGTGGTTTGTATTATGGAAAAAGACTCCATTTGGACCGCTCATTAAATAAGTGTAATTCCTCAATTGAAAGCGTTACTTGTAGGCAGTAGCAGTAAAGCAGATATAAAATAAACTGTCCTGAAATGTGGATACAATGATAATTGTGGTGAATCCTATTCATTTTATAAGAAGCTTGCTTCAGTTGGTGGCTATGTTAAATGGAAATAAATTAGAATTAAAGACCTTACTACTTATACAGTTTGAGTCTCACATATGAAAATATTCCGAAATACGTAATATACCGCAATACAGATTTTTTTTTAGCATGAGTGAGAAAGTGACATCTTTGCTTTCTGATGGTTCAGTGTACGCAAACTTTTGTTTAAGGCACACAGTTATTAAAAATATTGCATAAAATTACCTTCACGCTGTGTGTATAAGGTGTATATGAAACATAAATGAATTTCATGTATGTACACAAACTTTGATGCACAGCAGTATTAAAAATATTGTACAAAATTACCTGGAGGCTGTGTGTATAAGGTGTATATGCAACTTAAATTATTCTGTGTTTAGATTTGGGTCCCATTCCCTAGAAATCTCATTATGGTATGCAAATATTCCAAAATATGGAAAAATCAGATATCCAAAATACCCCTGGTCCCAAGCATTTTAGATATGAGAAACTCAACCTGTATTAATGTACAATTAAACCTCAAAACCCAAGTTGCCTTATATAAAAGGTACCAAAATCTTAATATATATGTCTGAGTTCTTTTGCCTTGCTAGAACTTGCTCAATTTGGCATTATAGCTGTATTTAGCTATTTTTCCCAGAAGGTGAATAAAATGGGATGCGTTCGGCATCCCGGTGGTCGGGATGCCGATGCTTACAATCCCGGTGCCAGCATCCCGACCTTCGGGATGCCGAAGGTAAGTAGCGGGTTTGGGGGGAGGGTTAGGTTTAGGGGTTATGGTTAGGCACTGATGGGAGGGTTAGGGTTAGGGACTAAGGGAAGAGGGTTAGGTTAAGGGTGCGGGGAGGGGAAGGTTAGGTTCAGGCACTAGGGGTGGAGGTTAGGGTTATGCACCAAAGAGGGAGAGTTCGGGTAGGGAGAGAGGGAGAGTTAGCATACTGACCAACAAGTGTCGGTATGTTAACTCTGTCGGGATCCTGCCATCGGGACTCTGACCGCAAGGATCCCGACTGTCGGTATTTCATACCGATCCCAATAAAAGAGGCTGCAGCATCTTGCAGTAATGTTACTGCCAGTAGGCCAGCTGGTTGTAGTAAAAGATCTCCTTCTCATGATCACAACCTTGTCTATAATATCTTATAAGCTCCTGAACATTTTATAGATGTATTAGTACATTTTATTTATTAGCTCTTTTATATAATCCGATTTTAGACAGTGTGGTCCATTATTTGAGGTAAAGGCTTAGTAGTAAAGTAGTATTTATAATGAGGTCATAGCCGTTTTGGTATTTTCTGTTATATCTACAACACCCTTCATACCAGGACTTTTCCCCATACAAATGTTGTTGGTTCTAACTTGTTGTAAATCACTTTCCCAGCCACAACTGAACAACCTATTTGGAACATCACAGCTTTGCCCAACAGCCACTGGGCAAACATCACCTGGATGCATAACTTAGGGCCCAGCTCTGAGTTTATGGTTGAGTATATTGACAGTAAGCATCACTTCTGCATGTGGAGTTTGTGTAGCTTGAATGTATCTGCTATAGCTTCCTGCCACAATCAATCTCTGCCACACCGTGCATAAACATATTTCAGGAAGGCACTCCACGAGCTGGTTCTTACCTTGTATTTATGTAACTGCTCAATCCATAATGATTAGCATTGGTTACAGTAAGCCACATGTGTTGCCATTTTTTCTATCACATAATTTATAAAGAACTATATGAACAAATTCCTCACCAAAACAGTGACTACAAAATCTTTTATTAAAGTAAGTTATTGAGTAAATTTAAGAACAAGGGCCAAGGGCTGATTAGACTTCTAAAGTGCTGCAAAACATGATGTAGCGACATCTGTGCAAATGTTATAGGCATTATTAGGCAACTGCAGCAATTTTTTTTCATAATTTAAAGCAGCAATTAAAAAATAAAATAAAAAAAGGCAAAACTAACTTGGTTTTCCTTTGCACAAGTTTCTTTAGATAATGTTTTAATTTGAGAGATGAATTACATACTAATGATAGTAATGCAGAGCCTTAGCCCATCAGATACAATTGCATAATATATTTTGTTATATGTTGCGAGAAAACTATTATGTCCCACCTATTATTTTGTTTCACTCCAGTAACTTGCGGTAATAAAGCTCTATACAGACATGCTGGCTAACACATGGTATTACTTCCAAGGAAATATAATAAAACCACTCCTGGAGTGCCTGTTTTGCTTTAAATCAGCCTGTAAAATTGATCAAGTTAAATATATATACATTCATGGGAATTATCATTGTTTTAATTTAAGAATCAACCTAACTGTGATCATCCCTGACATAAAGGCATGAACAGCCCCTCCAGGTCAGTGTCATCTCTTACAGGTTATATACGTATCCAGACCACATTCCTTATAGGGCACAAATAATTACTATTTCATTGGACCCAGCATCAGATAGTTTTGAAAGTTCCCATGTATGTCTATGTACCATTTTATGAATTTTATTCCTATTTTTATGAATTTATATAAGGTGGCTAGATACTTATGGAAACGTACATGCTTGGATGCACAATTTTTGCCATGCAGCTATCCATTCGTCATTTATATACATGTACTAAAGCAGGGAAGGTCTTGTCACCTCATATATGAAAATACATTTGATTGCTATGCATTGCACTACAGTACATCTGCTTTGCTTTTGTGTTCAGTAGTCATACTTGATGTCTTCAACTTAATATATTATCTGTCTATATTATCTACCAGACAAGTCCATATTGCAGCATTAAGGTTTGAAAAAAAATTGGTTTGAACAGGAAGTGTATTTGGAGAAATATGAAATGGAAGCTATTTTACACATAAATACTTATGTAAATGTTATAAGCGTGTTTCTGTTTTAGTATCCCCTTGGTTTTGCGGATTACACAGAGCATTGTATTAGACTTACGTGTTGTAATAGACATGTGCTGTATTACACATATGGTTATAGCAGAACAGTTTTTTTTTGTGGAATCTCTACTTTGTATGCTATTAAGGGAATGTGTGCTGTGCTTTGGAACACACTGCTATACCAGTAATTAGTGATAAAAAAGTACCACAATGATGTTCAAAATACTGAGGGTTTAAGATAAAACCAGCTGGGAAAAAATGGTATGCCACTTCCCTACATATGCAAAACAAATTCTAAGAAAAACTTAATTGAAAAAAGCAAAACAAACATATATAGATCATATTTTCCATCTGTATATATCCTATAATTTGTTATGCTTGTTTGTGTAGTACTACACTCTTCTGTTAGGATTTGTGCATTGCAGTGAAACTGTACTGCTTATGGTCGTATTTTGAGTTGAGTATATATTAGTCTTATGATTCTATAATTGGACAGGTGTATCAGGGTCATTCACGTGTCAGTTCTTTACATAAATCCCAGGGAGTCAGAGGTCTAGAGATACATCTAATTTTGATATACAAGTACCTTTGCACGTCCCATAGGCCTGGTGTCATTTTCTGTGTTGAGATGGATGTACATATACACAACATTTCAAGTTGTACTTACCATAATATATGGACAACTCTGTAGAGCTATAAGTCCACACATTCATTTTTATATGTATGCAACACTCTACATTCTAAATCAGGCCCAATGTGCATACAGGATAACTTTAAATGTGTATTGTGCATATGTTTATATTGTGATTACTCCATTGATGTTGTGATGCCTTGTGTAGACTTAGTCATCCAACAGAGTATGTCTCCAGACTGGGGAATTGCACAGTGCTGTCACATATTAATAGCCTGAAACACTGGGAAAAGGAACCTGCATAATGGGCTCTTATTTGGCTTAGTTACCTCTGAACAATTCCCATTAATGGTAATCTGTAACTTGCCTTGTACATATATTGTGAAAGTAAAACTTTAGGTTGTCTTAAATGTACTGTAGTTTTATGTTATTATGTCTGTGGCTAGGACAGTTGTATAAAGAGAAGCATTCATTGCCTCAAATGTTAGAGTCCGAATAGTTGCAGCATGAGCGCTTGGAATGCAATATGAGCATTGTATTGGATTTGTATGTATAGTGTTATGGAATATATTGGATGCTGTATTTGCAAATATATATATATAAATAGCTAGCATGCGTTTTACTTTGCTGTATGTAGTGTTTGCAATGTAATTAGACCAGACTAATCAAAGGCACTACTTGTGCAAAGAAGTTTATGGTTAGAGCCATGTATATGGATGTGGGTCTTAAATTCATTTGCATGAAACGATTGCTCTGGCCTCCCTATACATCCTATAATCTCAAGTCAGTCGACGTTCATCCTCAGCTCTTTCCTATCAGGTAATAACATGAACAGAACTGTTCCCGTTAAGGCTCATCCCACCTCAATTCAGCTGTTTGACCTGGTCCCTGGGATGACCTACAGAGTACGGGTTTATTCCCGGGATCGCCAATCAGTCACAAGCCCGTATGTGACGTTCGAGACCAGCTCAGGTGAGGGCTTTGTGTTAATGCAGTAAAAACAGAGATATGGTATCTCTGGTCTTCAGCCCATATATAGTTCATTCGGAAACATATTTTTATTAGTAAACGGACAAACTTGTTTTTCTAGTTTAGAAATGAATGTTAAATTGGTCATTCAATTATCTTTCTTCTTGTGCAAATAGCTTATTCTACATATTTCTTGTGAAGGTTTTAATTATCAAACTGCAAACATGCGCTAAGGATGTTAAACAGGCACGCACGCACACACGTTCTTGTGAATGTGCTCTTACATACAATAACGTCGTACAATGCATAAAGTATCCTCCAGAACCTCATAGTTTGTCTTGTGCAAAGTCTTTATTTTTTGTAATAATCGTGACAGATAAACAATGATACATTTGTAGAGCAACTTGTAGTTAAGTCCCCTGAATCTCTGTACTACCTAAGGGGACTATGTTCTATTACATGGTTTTTGTTCCTACCTGTGGGGCATATTACATATACACTACAGCATATTGAATCAGATATTCTGTGGCTGGGCCAGACTCAAATGTGTTGCCAATATGTATAGAATACGTCTCTGATAATGTAGAAGTGACATCTAAATTGTGAAAACTGTGTATAGACAAAAAGTAAAGAATGGGTTCATATATATATATATATATATTTATATATTTGGGGTGATTTTGTGTTTTGCTTTTTTCTATAACCTACAGTATTTATTAACATTTTTGCAAAACTCACAATAACTAAAGAACTTTCCATATACCCACTGAGAGTAAAGCATTGTATCATGAAACAGAAAATGGGGTGTGGAAGGTTAAAGGAAGGGAGGAAAAGAAGTGGCTGGCTGTGGACAGGGGAAGTACCAATAGAAAATTAAGCCAAGAAGAGAAAATTGTCCCATACATTCATTTGCTCATCATCTAGAATCTTATCTAGATCAGTTTCCCACTTTATTTGCTGAGACTATGTAGCAGATAAGAGCTGAGACTATGTAGCAGATAAGAGCTGAGACTATGTAGCAGATAAGAGCAGAGTATAAGGAAGGAATTAGGCCTCTATAGGTCATATTTCTGATACAGTAATTCAATTGCTGGTAAAGGCCTACCGATTACGTTTTTCTGCATTGAAAATAGGGTTCAATATGAAGACGTTAGTAGAAACAAGTGGAAGGTAAGCCAATACTCTTTTGGATCTAGGAGAACAGGAGAAAATAACTAATGGTGCCTACACACTAGGCGATATTTTCAACGTATCAGAATGATAAATCATGTAAAGTATATCCAAATCGTGAGTGTCCACTCACGATCACTATGCCGATGTGCGTACCCACTGGTCGTACATTGCATCTGCAAATCTTTCCTTCTGCAGGCAAGATCTGCCAATCTCGGATACGATGCACTGGACAAAGTTAAGGATGCACGATAAATCACATTGGACACTTTTTAACACCAAATCGTACCCACGACTGCCGGGGAGCGTTCAAGGGAAATCGGACACTATATCGCATCGTGAGCACATCACATAGTGTGTAGGCACCTTTAGGAGTGTTAAACTAATTAGAAATCCCATGTCACTCTTCAGCTAGAATTTCGAAAACTGCAGAGTTTCCCAAGGTGGGAATAGACGTTTGCACCAGATTAAATCTATCAGAAATGGGAAGGAGCTGGAGAATGGAGTTTATCAGAATAGTGCCATGCTGAAAGAGAGTAAGAGAATAGGATGGCATTTCACAGAAGGAAGACAGCAGGGCAGTGTTGGTGTTCAGTGTCAAAAATATGTGCTGCTTATAGATATTAGATGTCTGTTCTTTCCTTTCTGTAAGTAGATGTTTGAACAACGGTGAAATTATGTGTGTATCAACACGTGTTCTACATGATTATGACATTATTCATGCTTCCATTGGTAAATTTCACATGAAACCATTGTTGTAATCATAATTATGTTATATGAAAAATGTGGCCTCATTAAGCAACATAACATTAGTCATTTCAATTGTCTACTGTTCCATCATTGTAGTTTATGTACTGTTCTCTTCTAATTTCCTCTCTTAAATATTAACTTCAGGGTTCCCTATCTTTGATCCACTGCAACTCCCAACCACAAAAAAATGCATTTCATGATCTGTTCCCATGAGCTGCATATCTGCCTGATATTACCTTATCATAGTATGATGATCATACCTAGCCACTTTGATGTAAAGAGGTCCTAAACAGAATGCGCTGCCTGGGTTGTGTAAAAGACAAGGCTGCCCCACAAGCCTTTGATATTCAGAATTTCATCATTCTGTTGATCCTACTTGATTAGTTTCTTTCCTGTATGTGTAGAGATTGTGTTATTTGTTATAAATGTGGTCAGTGTTTCCTTCTTCATGTGAGTTACAGTGATACTTTATGACCAGTGTTGTGCTCACCTCTGGCAGCTTACACAAAGAACCAGGTAGACATCGCCACCCAGGGCTGGTTCATTGGGCTCATGTGCGCAGTAGCTCTGCTGGTGCTCATCCTGCTGATTGTGTGCTTCATCAAGAGGAGCCGGGGAGGCAAATACCCAGGTGAGGGGCAAATACTCTAGTAATGGAACATGTTTAATTTAAGAGGAAAATATCCACTGTTTTCATTGTATTTATACATTTACAGAAAAAACATGTATACAACATTCTGCATAGATACTTATATAGCTGCCGATTTACATCTTATTAAACTGAATGACCTCACAGAGACCAAATTATAATGGATTTGAATTTACAAAATAGCAATTTTGGACACATTAGATGAAAATTCCCAGCATCGAGCACAGCTACTAAACTAAAGATTTTTTAAATTGGTATGATAGTTTAGCTGTAGAAGAAAGCTAGAGCTTCATGGAACATTGACCTCCTTGACATGAAACAGATGCATTTGGCCAGTCTAGTGAGCATATACAGGACATACAATAGTTTGAAAGAGCAGAAGGAAACTTGAACAATATTTGGTTCATAGTGCATTAAAAAAACCACAGTTCTCACTAATAAAATAGATTGGGTAGATGTTAAGAGTTTAGAATTTAAAGAAGAAAAGAGGGAGTACCTTACACATATAATTCAACATATATTCACTGAATAAAAATAAAAGTTCTATTATACACAAATGTATTCAGTGATGTGCACTGAGTAAGGTACTACATATTTTCTTCTTTAAATTCTAAGCTTTAACGGGTCATCAGTAGTCGTCCTATCACATGATAGGATTTGATTAGAAATAACTCATATAAGAGTTCAAAATAATATCATGAATATCCTTATTACCACTTATAACACTAAAAATGAAGTGGTAGATTGGTGCGGGAAGCAAATCCTTTTCTGTCTAGATCCTAAAAGTGAATGTTTTATTTATTTTATCCCCATCAGTGCGGGAGAAAAAGGAAACGGCTCTGGGTCCTGAAGATCAGAAAGATGAGGATGGTTCATTTGACTACAGGTAAAATAATAATCATTTGCCTAGTGAATTACAACAATAATAAAAAAAAAAAAAATCATATAATTTGTATATATAATTTGTGGATTTATTATTAGCATATCTATAAAGACATATATATATATACAGAGAAAGTATGTAAGTGGTCCAGTGCGCTCTTCAACAATAAGCTTATATTGATACTTAACTAATGATAATCTATACCCTAGTGCTGCCTCAAATACCTGTGGCTTTCCTGTACCACTTGCTTGAAATAGATAATAGGGATCGTATAGGGCGCAAAGTATAGTGTAGATATTGGTTTATAAAAAGGGATAACAAAATTTATTTATTGATGGTTACATGTAGGTTAAAAATGTTTAAAGCGTTGATCGGTGCATGCACCTCCTACCTCCGTATCAGTATAAGCAATGTCAGCAGGGGGCGTGGCCACGCCCCCTGTACGGAACACTACCCGGAAGAGGGAAGCCGACGGTGACACAGACGTGCACGCACACCGCCGGTAACATCCCTCTACAGCGGCTGAAGAATTCCATCGCCCCGGCTGCTACACCACGGGACCCACCCAGGACGGGTCTCTAACATCTCCAACGGGACCGGGGAGTTAACCGCAAGGAGGCAATATACGACACACCAGTAAGGAATGCTGACATTGCTTATACTGATACGGAGGTAGGAGGTGCATGCACCGACCAACGCTTTAAACATTTTTTGGAAACTGAACTTTGCTATGTCTTTTTCCATGGCTTTATACAGCAAGGATTCATGAGACATCCATTATTAAAAGACATTCCTGGATCTTTTATACAGCTGCTGCTACCAGCTTGGACTATATTTACTATACCCACGCTACTTACCATACTTGTTATTTTATTTAAGATGAACAGATGAACGTTGCATTACTAGAGGTTTTAATATCCACTTGTTTTCATTATTGTGATACACCCACCCATTAAGGGTAACACCATACCATTGTTAATATAGAAATCCTGATTACAATTAGGAATAATAGAACATTACCATTATAATCAATGGTCATATATCTTTTTGTTTTAATCCTTGTCTTGCCAGGATCATCTTTTAACCTACATGTAACCATCAATAAATAAATGTTGTTATCCCTTTTTATAAACCAATATCTACACTCTACTTTGCGCCCTATACGATCCCTATTATATATATATATATACAGAGCTTCACATATATTGACAAACAACTTATATTATTCTACCCATATTCTGCACATAAATCTGATTACTTTGCACATATATAAAATGTTTAACAAATGTACCAGTATTTCTTAGTATGTCAATGTCACACCTATTCAGTGCCGAACACACAGTATCACAGCGTCACACACAGGACATTCCACAGCAGCTGTCTCAGAGCGCCCTGTGCATGTAACGTCTGTGCCTTTGTTTCCCTATCGCTACCTAGGAAGGAGCACAGGTGAGGCACGTCACTGCATACGTGTCACCCTCTGTGCTTTGTGTGTGACAGCCACCTCCCAGTTGTCCCGATAGAACATCCTCAAATAACCTATTTATAGTATGGGCAATATCTAAGAATGGATGGGCAAGTCAGCACTTAGTGCATCTCTATCTGTACTTTCATCATAGGTTGTAGTAGCAAAATATTAGCAATTGTAAAGTTGGTTAACAATCTAGCTCCAATGTGTTAAGCTCTGCTAACCATAACATGAACATATATTCTTCATAAGCCACTGTGCTATGTGCATCCCTGCATTAGATTCTCTGAAGCAGATCAGTGTCAGCATATATGTAAATTTATAGCGACTATTATTACAGTGTGTGTTTCTCTCTCCCTCCTCCACATGTATGTCCCTCCTCTCTCTATTCTATCATATATGGCCCTGTCTCTTCCCTACCAAAACCATTCTCATGTTTCCATTTGTTCCATGAAGGTTTTTCGGAAGGTAGGATAAAAGCATTTTTATATTTTAGGAATTAAGCTGCTATTCTCAGCATAATATAGTAACAGCATTAAACATGGTGATTCCAAAATAAGGAAGGGTGATGCATTAGAACATTAATCCATTAATCCCTTTAACACAGTGGTTCTCAACCTCATCCCTTAAGTTTAGTTTCCCAGCATGTCATGTTTTGAGGATTTCTGACTGTCCCTACTCACCTGTGCATGCTTAAAGAAATCCACAAAACATGAACTGCTGGTGGTACTTGATAACCCCTGCCTTAACCTAA